>CM031947.1:39023361-39347170 GCA_018749465.1 Paracanthobrama guichenoti
TAAAAGAAAATGCTGTTGAAAAGTTCACATCTGTTTTATCAAGTAATCCTGGAATTGCAAACAGAACATTCCAATATTATATTATTCTTATCTCTAGATGTTTTAATCTTGTTCTGTGTTCTTGTGGGTATTTGGTTTGGATGCTGGATGAAAGGCGTGTTTGTGTTTACAAAGGACAAGAAGTACATTATTCATATAGATCCAATTATCATATTTTATTTCCAGTCACTTTAATATTTCAAAATGGAATAGGCCTATTAAAACTAAGCGCCGTTCAAGTCGTATGATCTTATATCGCCTCGTCTCCGTTTGCAAACTTAATAAATACCTTTCCTTTGTTGTAAACCAAGAAAACAAAGTTTACATTTTTATATAGAGATTAAAAAAATACATTATTTAAAACAGGTTCTTATTAAACTACGTGATTTCAGTTGTCCACAGTTGATGTCACTCAATGTGTTACTGTTAAAGGTCACCTGTTTACTCGGGTAAACTGGAAATATTAAATATCAATGATTAGTCATGCTCACTCCTTACAGATGATTCTGTTGCATTATGACCAATGACAAAGAAAAATGTATATATATATATATATATATATATATATATATATATATATATATATATATATATATATATATATATATATATATATATAAAATATATATAATAAATAACATGTAATTCGATCTATTTTAGCGCCTCCAACTGATGATGGCTTGGAGAAATAATTGTTTTTGAGAAAAAGTTTGGATACAGTTGTGTGAAAATAACCTATGTCATAATGAAATTTGATAATGATACGAACTAAATGTCTGCCTTTAGAGATGACCACTGCTGTCTATATCACCATAGGCTACGTTGGTTTTAATAAATATCTAGTTTGGCCTTTATAGGCTACATCTTGCAAAACATCTAGCCTATGAAGAACGACAATTTTACATTTCAATTTCATGTGGTGACAGAATATGCACCTATAACTTCGGAGGAGACAGTGTGAAGGAGGGGTTCTGGGCTGCTCTTGAACCGGAGAAATATGAAGAACTTTGACAGGTCTTAAACGGTCTGGCGCCAAGAACTTGATCCACAGGATAAATACAGCGTTGGAGCATTTTGTGGGTGATGCTGTGCAATGGTGATTGCTTGGCTTGCAAAACATTTTGGAAACAACAGCTATAGGCAAGGAAATAAATGATAAATAGGCTGATATTATATATTTATATTTTAAAGATGTCTTTAAACTCAGTTATTTAACCTAAAAGACCATAGAGTATAGCCAGTTACGTTCATAAGACTTATACTAAAAATTGTATGTTTTATGTTCGCAAAAGATTAGAAAGAACGCCCTTAAATAACACCTGCATTGACACGGGCCTCGGCGCAAATTTACCAGAACAAATAAATGAGTTGGACTACTACATAGATCTTTGTTTATATAATTAACTTGATGAGTATATACACATGGTAAAATCATTAACTTGCTTCATGTGGGGCTAATCTGTGCAAACCTCTTCAACATATTGGTATATAAACTAAAGTAAACGATGTTACTGCGCAACATTGTCAGTTGTGTAAGCTAATTCATTTTTATTTTAAACTCTTGACATACCCTTGAAAAGACGAAAATGCCTTGTGTGTAATTCATGTTTTTTTATTATTATTATTTTAATTCATACAGGCCTATGCAAACACCATTTTTATTTAAATAAAGATACAGAAACGTGTTTATAAACAATACTATAGCATACTTATCAATAATAAATCAATTTCTCTTCAATAACTTAAAAGAATAAAACAGAACAATAAAATACAGTAATGACTTTTAGAGTATTACAGCCTATAAAGAATCGATTAAATACATGCAACTTACATATACTTTTGAACAATTCAAAATCCACCTGCGTTCATCATTTATTCTACATAACTTAGGAACATATGAAGCTTGCCCACGTAATAAACGTAGGCTACAGCTCTTACCAAAGACGAAACACGTCGATACAGGATGGTCCAAAACAATATGTCGAGGTCCTTCTTCTGTTGTTCTGCGATATCTTTCCATACACCCTTGACTGAACATCCTGGACGCGCAACTCAAAATCCTCGCATCTGTCGGAACTTCAAGCGCGCAGAGCGGCTTCATCTCTGACAGTATAAAGTCGGAAGCAACCTGTGTCTCCCTCTCAGGACAGTCCTGCTGTTTTGAGATCTTCAGTAGGAAGTCATTTCTGATGTTTGCAGTGAGCATTTTGGAGAATGAAAGGAGTTAATTGAAAGGAAGAATAAAATGCATTTCCTGTTGACATTGTACGGGGTTTCCAGATCTCTCAACAAATGATGTGTGGTATTAATGTCATTCATTCTTTTTTGTTTTTTTCATTCTACATTTGTCAAAGTAGCCTAGCCCGAACTGATCAGACGTCGCTTCAAACACATGAGATAAATCTTCCATTCGTGGACTTTCACTAGATCTAATTAGCCTAATTGTTGAAAGGGGGAACTGGCACCAAGAAAACATTTCTTTGGATTTTACTCAAGATGTAGGCTAAGCTTTGTGGAACACTGAGTGGATTGGTGCACGCTGTTTGAGAATTTGGGGGTAAATATGAATTGACAGGGGTAGGTTCTTATTGTGGGACTCCAGCCGGCTGGCGCCAAGCGCTCTTTAACAAACGGAGTCCCACTTAATCAAGGATCTGTTGACGAGCCTCTTAAAGGTACACGACTGCTTATGGAGCTTTAAAGCTCAGATTGTTACTCTGCTGTACCCTGTCGGCCGATTTAACGTGAACTAATCTTGAACAGTTCTGTGAAAATAATGATAGAGGTCAGATGAGTCTTGCATTTTGGGCTACATAAATACACAATCCCCTGATTATGCCTCGATTTTGTTGCACGCATGTAGCCTATTGCGGATAATAATAATAATAATAATAATAATAATAATAATAATAATAATAATAATAATAATCTGCGGGTTGTTTTGCCACACGTGTGATAGTAGTACCTCATTATCCTTTCAATAGGCTATCCGTAAACCGTACAAATTCTCTCGCTGAAAGCTTCCTTACTTTTCGCCTTCAAATGCACTCTGCTTTTAGGGAGCATTCCACTCTGTTCAACCAACGTTGTTCTGAATATCGCTTGGAGAAATAATATCTCTGTAATATCTTCCATCCGGTCGATTTAACTGTGCAAACTCTGGGAAGTCATTTCTTTAAGCATTTGTTTTTTAATACGATTAGAATGATCCTAAACTGTGTGTTATATTATTTAAAACCGTTAAAATAGCAACATTTTATTAAACATTAAACTCATTTTGGTATGTTAGATACACATAAACTCCAAATGTAACGTCCAACATATTTCTTAAAGTTCGACAATGGAGTATAAATATATCAAGCATGCACACGGTCCTAAAACTGATGAAACGCAAGCCGGGGAAAGCGCTCTCTTACCCGGCTGCCTACAGCCAGATGACCGTTCCTCTGTTAGGTTATGCGGGGGTGGGGTTTCCAGATCCTTACTCTGTCATTGGTTAATATTTTATTCTGTTGACATGTTTTCTTACTGCAAATGCTTCCGACACCTTCTAGCCAACCCCCCCTTCACGATCTTGGCTGGAGCTGTCAAAACCACGCCTATGGAGCTCTACAATTGGTCCAGAATGCGTAAAATCTGCAATCAAGACGGTTTGGTTCATTAGTGCGGGGATCCAGTGAGAAGGGACATGTAAGACAGTGTGGTCAGGGAAGAACCTTCCAATTCTACATCAGTACTCACGACTTTCGCATCCTTATTGGGGCTGCTTTAGTTTCTGTAGTGGCTTGGACAGAAGGAAATCTGTAAATCTACACCGAAGTGTCAATGTTGCCCTTTTGAAGGATATTATCACTGTGTTGCAACTGGACATCCTCGACGGTAGTGGCATTTCCTACCAGTCCGCTTCAACTACTGCGAAACCGCCACCGTCTTTCAGTTGTAAGAGGGCGACAGTCAGTCGGACTTCCGCGAGTTACGGGCGCAGTTGTTTTAGAATATTACACTTTCATCTGGCTTTTTGGATGCACCGATGAGAGATCCAGTTTTCACAGCGAACGCTATGGCTTATCACCCTTTTCACGCGCACAGGCCGGCCGACTTTCCCATGTCAGCTTTCCTTGCCGCGGCTCAACCCTCGTTCTTTCCAGCGCTCACTTTACCACCGGGTCTCAGTAAACCACTGGCGGATCATGCGCTCTCCGGTGCGGCTGAGGCTGGCTTACACGCGGCGCTTGGACATCACCACCAGGCGGCTCATCTCCGCTCCTTCAAGAGTCTCGAGCCAGAGGAGGAGGTTGAAGACGATCCTAAAGTTACATTGGAAGCTAAGGAGCTTTGGGATCAATTCCACAAAATTGGAACCGAAATGGTCATCACTAAATCAGGAAGGTAAGGCTTTTATTTTTTATTTTCCCGTGTATACTTGATAATAACGATGTTTATATATTTGGTATATTTAGAAAATATAATTTAGTTCGAAATAAAATATAGCTCGATATAAATTGGGCTATGTTTTGGGGAATCGACGGCACCAAAAAGTCACCAAATGCATATATTTAATATCAACATTAGAATACCATTCACATTAGTTCCGCTATTAAGGCTATCATATAGAAACGCATCTGTTATAAAAGAGCAGAAGTTAAAGTATCTGAACAATATACGAGGCGAACTACTTTTTTAAGAAGAAGAAAAAAAAAACATCAGCCATAATTGTCTGTTTATTTTCCTTCTTTTTGTATCAATAGGCCTACCTGAAATGTAGTATAAACATAGGAAGGATAAAGGGGTGACAATCACTTTGACTATAAAAAGAACGCTTGTAAAATATTAGAACATGTTTGCGTGGATATCGTCCGGTATTGTGTTAATAGCCTGTTAGCCTTTGCCAAGCGACCTAGATATGAAGGGTATTTATGTGTGGTTAAAACGGAAATCCCAGCTGAACTACACTTTGTATTCATTTTCATAAAATGTCTTTAAAATGTTAAATTAATATGTGGATGATGAAATTCGGCCCAGATATGATTATGTCTGTTCCGTCCACAGGAGAATGTTTCCTCCATTTAAAGTGCGCGTGAACGGCCTGGACAAAAAAGCCAAGTACATACTTTTGATGGATATTGTTGCGGCAGACGACTGTCGGTACAAATTTCACAACTCTCGATGGATGGTCGCAGGAAAGGCCGACCCGGAGATGCCCAAACGAATGTACATTCACCCGGATAGCCCGGCCACGGGTGAACAGTGGATGGCAAAGCCTGTTGCTTTCCACAAACTCAAACTGACCAACAATATTTCGGATAAACATGGATTTGTAAGTTAAATTTTTTTTTGTGTGTGTGTTTTTTCTGGAACTGCATGTCTGTATGTAAATATACATACAGCTTTATTGTTGAAACTAATCTGTTTTCTTATGATTTCTTGGGTATGATATGTCCATTTCCTTATTTCCATTCATAGTATAACAGGAAAGGGGCTACTATAGTGTGTAAAGTTATCTAAGTGATCAAGAAGCAAAGATGATTACGAGATTAAGCTAAGCACAGAGTTTGGACATTTAAGGTCAAGAGTTGGATTCCAAACGCGTTTTCAGTGTCTGTCGCCTAAGTGAAGCATGAAAGAGCAGTTGCCTTAACATTAAATGCCATGGGGCAAGAGTCCCACGATCGACAGTGGGAAACAAAGATTAGTATTTTTTTTGTTTTGTTTTTTTTTTCACTCCGTGCTAAATGACACTATTCCTATCCACATATAAATCATTTAAATTGCAATTTAGAATATTGTTTTGTTATAGCTTTCGATTAAACAGATAAATAAATAAAACGCTCAATTATCCAAACTAGCCTACTAAAGGCCTCAAGGCTCACACCAAAAATCCCAACATAGTACAGAACATTCTGCTCGCATAAAGCCCGCTATACTGTCAATAAAAATGTAAGAACATTTTTAATATGAAAAAATCGAAGCATTGTGCAAATATTTCTCTTTAAACAGCATTGCGATGCCACTGTTTATTATTGACCGGATAACTTTTCTATTTTTCAGACCATTCTAAATTCAATGCACAAATACCAGCCCAGGTTTCATATCGTTCGAGCCAACGACATTCTGAAGCTCCCTTACAGCACCTTCAGGACATACGTGTTTCCTGAGACTGATTTTATAGCTGTCACTGCATATCAGAATGACAAGGTAAGTTACTAAAGCACTTAAACGCAGTTAAATCGGCCATCCTTTTTATTTTAAATGTTTGTTTGTGTGTTTGTTTGTAATTATCCGTTGTCTTATTATTATTATTATTATTATTATTATTAGAGCTGAAAGAGAATTCTGTTTAGTGTCTTTCCTTTTTGTGTGTGTGTGTGTGTGTGTGTGTGTCATGGTCATGAATAGAGTTGATTATAATTGTCAGCACTGAGTCTGGAGGCCCTGTAAAGTTTACGGGCCCGTTCCAATCAATACGGGCACCGAATATATTCGCTTGTATGTAAAACTTGAGCAATACGATGCTCAAAAATCAGATGTGACCCCGTAAAAATGAAAGCCTATGCGGTTTGAAACTAGGCTACATCATGTGAAGTCACAATGAATTCGGTTGAGCAAACGAAAGTAGCTCTGAGTTGTTCATTTGACAATTCAATTGTAACCTTGACTTAATATGTTTTATAGCCACGTTTTACGTTTCATAATTTATTTCAGTAGATTCTCTTTTTTTCAAATCACGAAATAATTCAGTGCTATTAATTTGAAATACGGAAGCATGACATGCAATACATTTCTCTTTTTTTAGATCACACAACTGAAAATCGATAATAATCCATTCGCAAAAGGATTCAGAGACACTGGGAATGGAAGAAGAGAAAAAGGTATCATTTCTAAACTCTTGTTTAACCATCGGATATGTAAAATAGCACTATTTAGGCATGACATAAATTTAATTTCAGTTTAATTTTCAGAAAACAGTTAGCCCTTCCGTCAATGCGCATGTATGATGATCAGTGCAAAGTGGACCGAGATGGAGGAGATTCGGACGCTTCATCCTGCGAGCAAACTACTGGCAGGGATTCAGTTCACTCGCCGATTGGATCAGCAACAAGTCCACTTAAATTCAACAGATCCAGAGGTAAAATTGAGATTTCATTTGGACTTTTTTTTTTTTTTAATTTAGGCTGCTGCAGTTTCAGTGTTTATTTGTTAACATCAACACCACGTTTTTCCATTACATGGTTTTTTTGAATGCAATTTACAAACATGCATTAGATAAATATATTTTAATGTGTGGCCTATGTAGAATTCGATATGTTTATAATTTGTTTTCTGTACAGGCTATATGGAGAGTTGAAACTGTTTAAAGCGATACTGATAGAGAATGAATTGATGAATATGTTCTCAGTCAGTTGCCTGTCAGTTGTTAGCCTGTCAGTTACTGGCAATGTTCTTCTGTATCTGGTTTATCGCTCAAAATCCATTGCTTTTAGGAAAAATATATTAATTTTCAACAATTAAAGATGCTGCACGTTATAATTAAATTGTATAAAATGAATAAATAACTGAAATGTTTAAAATCAGATCTAATAAAAACAACCATAAAAATATAAATGAACTGCAACAGTTGCTTTGTAACTACTTGTGAAATAGTTACTGCCAGGTTGACACAGTAAAGGAATGCTGTAATTGCATGTGCAATTATACACTATAATGAATAGGCACAGCCATTGTTCTATTTTAATTTTATATTTGACCAATTACAGGCTAAAATCATATTAAAAGTGCAAATAAGAAGGCACTGCCTATAAAATTAATGAAATACATTTGATCTTTATGAATGTTTTTAGCCTTTATCTATACATTTTACCATTCTATGGCTTTAATAGCAAATTAAGAAATAAATCTCACTTAAGATATGCTTCCTGACTTTATTTTGATTATTTTGTCTTTTAATTTAGTTTAAACTATTTTATGTCTAATTAACAGATGGAATGATGACTGTATTATGAACTTTGCTGAGGGACAGTTCTCATTTTGTTTAGTAGAATGTATTCGTAGATCCTCGGAATAAAGTAAAAATTTGTAAATTTGGTCAATTTACATGTTCTGAAAATTCTGAGAATAGGATCACTTATTAGTCCTCGAGGCACGCCATGATATATAAACTAAGTGCAGATATAGAGACTGTCTCGTGCACATGCTTTGGGTCTGCCAATGTGTCATCTGAACTTCATCATGATTAATTAGGAGCTCATAACATTTTTTTTCCTTCAAACTATCCAAATCTCAAACGTTTCATGAAGTCACGCTCATTGTGCCGTGGATGAAAACAGAGGAAGTAGTTATCATGGAAAACATTTTATCCCATCCTTGTGTAATCACAGGGAGGAATTAAACAGATGCAAGTTGTTGTTTTTAAGGGGTCGAAATTTATTAAAGGAACCATTTCTTTGGTTTTGTCAAATGAAAATAAATCTGATGTGCTTAAAATATTTGTATTTTTCAGATGACAAAAATTGCAATGAAAGCGACAACGAACTCGACCAACACGATGATGGAATGATCAGAGTCAATAGTCCTGATCAGAGACCACGATCACCATTCAGCCCACGTTGCGAGGACAGAGTCAAGGACAGATCTAACCTAGAAAAGAAAGGGGACTACTCGGATTCGAGGAAAGAGACTGATTCTGTCTTCAGCATCAGAAACTTGGAGAAGGACAAACTGGACAGCAGGAATTTGAAAGAATCAGATACCTCCAAAAAGGATGCAGACTCCGTGGGCCTGAGCACAGTCAAAGATGGCTTTTCCCCTCTGATGATTCAAACGGAGAGCCCATCGCATTTCAGCGCAGGTCACTTGCAAAGTCTAGCCCTCTCTGGTTTACACAATCAACATTTCTTTAACCCACTGAGTACAGGACAACCACTCTTATTTCACCCCGGGCAGTTTGCTATGACTCCTAGTGCTTTCTCAACCATGGGCATGGGACATTTGTTAGCCTCAATGTCTGGAGCAAGTGGACTAGAGAATGGCAGCCTCTCTTCTCAGAGTACCAGTTCACCCAACCCTTTCCCATTCCACCTATCACAACATATGCTTGCATCTCAGGTATGATGATTATGATTATTTATGACTATAGCCTATAGCTAATAAAATGCATTTCAAACCTATTTTCTATAATATTTGCCAACAGATCCTATCCTCAAGATAAAATATATAGCCTAGCCTAGTAGTTCTTGTTCTTTATCTGCTGTAAATCTGTATTTTCTGCCATAATTTTACATTTGTAAACTGCTTCATCAGTTCTGTTAAACAATGTAGACTATCACTGCATTTGGAATCAAGGCACATTGGTGTTTATGCTTAAAGACAGCATTTTTTCATTATTATATCACGCAGTAAACGAATGCAGATCTTTGCTAACCGTGTTCAGCCAACATATGTTCATTTCGATGGTGTTTCGCGCAATTGCAACACCATTGGCTACAATGTAGGCTACCGACTATAGGCCTAATTATCATATTTCTTAACTGAAGCTGAATTTATTTCTTTATTTTGGTCTGAAAATTAATTAAAATATCTTGTTGTTGTTTTACATTTAGGGTATCTCCATGCCACCATTCGGGGGACTGCTACCCTACCCGTACACGTACATGGCGGCTGCAGCTGCAGCAGCTTCTGCTCTCCCCGCCGGCAGCGCCGCGTCCACCCTCAACCGGAACCCCTTTCTAAGCAGCACGCGGCCAAGGTTGCGATTCAACCCCTATCAGTTCCCCGTGTCTATTCCTCAAAGCACCGGTCTGCTCACCACCGGAATACCAAGCACTCTAAGCGCGGAGTCAGAGTCATCGAAATCAGGCAGCAGGGAGAGCAGTCCCATATCCGAGCACCACAGCCATAAAACCGGAAGCAGACAGAACGCTGGATCTCCCAAATCTTCAGGGAAGGATTCCATTAACGAACTGCAGAATATACAAAGATTAGTCAGCGGACTGGAGAAACACAGAGACGTGTCACCCCGTAGTGATTCACCAAAGTGATCCCATGAACAAAACCACTGACTCTTTTCTTATTACATATATGCTTCAATGAAAAAGAAAAAAAAAAAGAAAGAAAAAGAACAAAAAATGTCAGAGTTTGTCGGTTGAAGTTATGGCTCAGACAATGGAACATCCCCTATCAACTATACCCCATACATGGATTTCGACGAGAACTGTAGCAAATACGCCCCCCTTTCGGATCTACAAAGCATGCTGATTTTGTTCATTGAAATTATGAAAAAAAAACAAAACAAAAAAAAAAGACACATTTTGAGAAAGGACTGTAAACGCAACAATCTGTGACAACATCTGAGGATGCTCAACGTTTAAGTCGCCTATGTCTGGGACCTGTTTGTCTAATTATTTATAATAATAAAAGTAACACATATGTAAATAAGGTTAGTGGACTGGAGGAGACAGATTTTAATTTATTCAAAACTGTACATTGATGTGTAAATATTAGGTCTCGATTTGTTACATTTATATATATTTTCCCATTTACAAATATATTAGCGCTCGATAGCGGGAAACCGAATGTTATGTTTGTGATATCCTGCCAGATAAGTCAAGGAAAAGCCACTGTAAATCTAAACCTCTGGTGATACAAAATTCATTTGTAGCTAAATTCAACAAAAGATGTTTAAATGTAATGATGGTCCATAGGCAGGGACAACTCAGGTTTCTTTCTAATCTTGCATTGAGAAGGTCATTGTGTAGTTTCTCTTATGAGAGCTATCTGTTTAAACATCTCGGTGCTGGATTTTCGGGTAAATGAGCGATTTTTCTTGCATTCTCTCAGTTAAATAAAACGAAAGTGTCCATTTAGTCTTTTGTATTACTTTATTCATGTAAATAGGACTGTATGTGTAAATATGATTCTGTGTAAATGACGAGCATTACGTTTGATTTTCTGTATAAGTCATTCTTGATCAGATCACTCATGCACAATGAGCATGGTTAGGCTATTGCCATTATTTTAGATAAAATGCGTCAATCTTGCAGCTTTTTGCCTTGCGTGATCCTCCTGGGATTCAAACATTTGTAACTCTATTTGTGAGTTGAGATCAACATAATTTAATTTAATCTAACAATGTCGTCGTGCTTATATAAAATAGGCTACATTAATATAGATAAACTGATTAAACTGGCTGTGCGACATTCTGCAGTTAAACGTGATGTAGCTGCGCCATCTGTTGATCGCCGGGATGTAATCTAGTTTGTTGACAATGTTGTGACAAATAATCCCACACGTAGCCTACGTCTCTAAGATGTCTTATAAAGAGCACTTCGTCGGGAAAGTGCTGTGTACAAACATCTGATAAACGTTTTTAAAAAGTCGGTTTTACGTTCTAGATCATACACATCTTAAAGACATTTCCTATAGCCAATTTAACATCTGACATGAAACGTCTCACGAGTTGCAGATGAGCAAACACTCTAAAAAATACATCTTCCACAGATGAAAACACGTCTCTGCGATGTAGGTGCTGGCCTCTCAATCAGTGATACTCTCATAATAATGAATAGGCTAATGCCTTCTGATCTGTTGCAGTATAAAATCAGAGATTGGCAGTATCTTCAAATCATTTCCATCTATGTGTTCACCATAATTCGTTTACCAACTTGTGAAATGTGAAAAAGCACATTTGTGTTAGGCTGTTGTACCGACGTGCTCTGTGCTTGTTGCAATGCGTTGTTTGTTCTGTGCGGGACGTTTCTTAGGTTTCGGTCGTTAATACACTTATCTTGTCCTCACCTGTTATATCTTTATACTGGACGATTATGCCCGGGTGGGGGAGGATATAGCGAGTCGAGAAAAGTGTCACCGTCCTGGTGGAAGGGTTAATCGCCGCGGCAGGGACGCCTCACAGCCTCAGCAGCAGACAGTCCTTTGTTCACAATCCGGCGCCTGTCGCCTGCCTGCCGGCCACACAGCCTCTGCACACCCGCGCACAATGGCTGACGGGATCTCCAGAGTCCTGGCTGGTAATTAGAGAGCCCCCTCGCCTCTTTTCTTCTCTTTCTAAAACCATAATCACAAAACTCGTTTTATTGAGAGGCTATTGTTAAATTCTGTTACGTCCAATTAACAGAGCCAAATTCTCGACCTTGTACTCTCATGGAGAAAAAATGTTTGTCTAAAACAATTAGTCAATGACTGATCACTTGGCTCCAATAGCCGCCTCAGAAAGAGTCCCAAACAACTGAAGAATGAGTGCATGTCTATCGCTCTGAGCCCTTCAAACGGCGGATTCTAGTGCAAAACAGTTAGGCTAGCTACCACATATTAACCGCGGGCAAATGCTAGTAAATAGCAAACAGTGTGTTACAGAGTTAAGTAAAAAAAGTATTACTATTTTTTTTAAATTTTTTTTTATTAAAGACCTATTTATGCCTAGCCTATAACAGGTTGTTTTTTGTTGTTGTGGGGGTTTTTTTTAACATCCGATATGGAATCTGCCGGTGATTAGACAAATCATGAGTGCCATTATTAACAGCTTTAGGCCTACATATATAAAAAATATATATCACAACAACTAAACTTAATAAATGTTTTGTTTAAAGCATTTTCTTAGCTGAGCTTAGACAACTGGGGTAAACACCCTAAAAAGTAATGACATAAATGAATTCCTTGTAAATGATAAAACATTTGGTGACCATAAATTCTGAATGCAGTTGTTTTCTTGGTGGGGGCTTCTTCTGTTGCTTCCAGCAGAGAGATACACATTAAAGCAGCTTTGCTATAGCCAACAAGGGGAAAGTCAGTCTGTCGCAATAGAATTTATAGTTTGAAGATCGATTCTTGCCCGAATCTTTGATGACTGCAAATCATTGTGCTTGATACACTTGTATCACTCAGATTGGATGTATGACCTGTCATTCTTTTTACTGAAGTTTTTGTTGTTGCCCTTTTCAAGTTCACATCGCCCTCTGCTGGTAAATAATGCAATGTATGAGCCCATAATTTCTTTGAGAGGTGTGTATTGATTTTTAATAGAAGTTGATTTTATTTTTGCCTCGAAATGAGAGTATACCACTGAATAATTAAAGAACAATGTCATTTTTGACCCTTCATACATTGATGTTTCAATGACTCCGAAATGCTGGTCAAGTCAAAACGATTTACTGTCATGCAATGAAACTAAACAGTAGCTCATAGCAAGACTGACACATTAGACAAGGAATGAATCAGTTGCAACATGACATTCGCTGAGTTCAAGTTTTTAAAATAATTTCTGAGTATATTGTGCAACTTAAATAGTTGTTGGTGCCTTGCCAGCTATCTTAAAGACAACTTGACAATTTCAGTCTTCTGATTCAGGATGTCAGCCTGCAGACCTGCTTCGCGTTTGGTTGAGGTTACAGTGTCTGTGTTCAGTTGAGTCACGGAATGTAACCTTAACCCTGTGTTTTACCTCCCTGTCTGTTTATTACGCCACACTTTTTAGTGTATAACTCTTAAGGAGTGATGAAATATTTTACTAAATCAAGGTATTCACTATATTTGAAAATGGAAACAGGTTATGCGTTGTTTTGGTGTTGTCTTGTTTAAGACTGAAATTATATCAGACATTGAGCGACTGCACCAATGCAAAACAACTTGGATGAAACAAGGAAAAATGCTCTCACCTAAGATCAAGTTTTAAACTTTAAGATGTTTAATGCATTGACAATGAGAGTGCACTTGTCTTCTGACAGCTAACGAAAAAAAAGATAAAAGAATGCATTTTTAGAGGAACTGGATCTTTAGGGACTTAAAGATTCATAACTTAAAAAAATTATAGCAGAGTAAAAAAAGAATTCACAGATGAAAACATTTGCATTTAACCATTTACTAATGATAAGATCTGCAGTGCTTATTAAATTAAATTGCAGTTCATACAAGACAATGACTAATACACTTTAATAAACTTCTTTGATGTATGTGTTCAGTCTCTAAAATACATTTTATTTAGAATTTTGTTTGTGAGAGGGCTTAAATAGCTAGATGGTGTTGCTGACAGGAAACTGTAATAAAGAAGAAAAATGTCATTAAAAATGTTTCCCTTTTTACAGGTCAGTTCAGGTCAAGTGGAGTAACCCCAATAAAATAAAATAAAATCATATATATATATATATATAATGCATTAATATATATATATATATATATATATATATATATATATATATATATATATATATATATATATATATATATATATATATATATATATATATATATATATAATACATTTACATTTAACACACCCGCCCGCCATAGACTTACATAATTTAATTGAACACAATGTCATTTAAGTTGAAATCACTTAAACATCCAAGTTGATTGTATTTAAGGCAGCAACTTTTTATTTTTATTTATTTTTTCACAGTGTACAGAGCCAATATAATGCATGTTATATGCACCTCAAATTCCTTAAATATCATAAAATGAATCACTTTTATGGTTTTCTGAGGTCAAAAAGTGTTGTGTGGGGGCCCTGGAAAAAGACTGAGAACCATGTTATCTTCAGGAAATACACTGTATTTTAATGTTGTTTTTATCCTTTCCCCA
Source organism: Paracanthobrama guichenoti (assembly GCA_018749465.1). Lineage (NCBI taxonomy): Eukaryota > Metazoa > Chordata > Actinopteri > Cypriniformes > Gobionidae > Paracanthobrama > Paracanthobrama guichenoti. Next base: position 39,037,987 of record CM031947.1, read on the forward strand.
ACTAAAGACTAAGGGATAGTTAGAGAACCTTTAAAGAACTATACAGGGGCTTAATGTGTTCTCTATATGGCAGTGGTGCTATATAGCACCTTAACCAGACCAAAGAACCGCTGAAGAACCACACTGGGTTTACAGGTTCTTTATATGTTAGCGGTGTGTATGTGGAATTTTTTTGTGTGTGTAGGGTGCACAATGTGTGTACACTCTGCTTATTACACACACAGGGACGCACAGAAGCACACAAACATTTTTAAATAATAAAAATAAAAGGATTCCTCTCTGGAGAAGCATTCAGTCTTTCCGCTCGCAAATTTATGTAAATAGCGAATCCGCTATAGTGCAAGCACAACTGGCTTTTAAAGGGAATGGGAGATGAGACTCTGGCTGGTTTATTGCATGTTAACACACCCATGACTCATAAAGAGAATAGGGACAACCCTTTTAGAGCCTTTTACCAACCAATAGCAAAAGTGGATTCAGACATGCCTTAAGTGCACCTGTGCCATGTGCTTCAGACCATGTGCTCAGATCATTAAAATAGGGCCCGATGACTTACACATTTAGACATTTACAGCCCAGCCACCTACTGGCAGTTTTAGTTTCTTATTTAAAATATTATTTCATTAAATAAATGTCATATTCCACAGTCATTAATTAAACCAAACATTTTTTTTATTTTATTTTTTTATGTATGAAACCAATATGAATACAGTCAGGGCTTGACATTAACACCCGCCAACCCCGCAAATGCGGGTGGATTTCAGCAGTGGCGTGTAATGCAGTCACTACTAGCCACTTTGGCAGGTTGAATGTTATATATAGTCTTCGACAGCAAGTTGACCGACAATCCCGTCTCCCCTCACTCCACTTCATTTTCTCCGGATGAATATGATTGCGTGGGATTGCACATATTTTGTGCTCACATCCAAAGTGTGCACACATAAAGCCACCTCTTAGTACTAAATAAGTGTCAAATGTCAAAATGTCAAAATGCCGGTCTTGGCTAGTATTCACATAAACAGTTGTATTTTAAATGAACATAAACAATTAATGGATTTCTGTGCATCTTAAAGTGGCATCAGCCACCATCAATATATCTGCTGCCAAATTATGAGATAATATTAAAAACATCTATGGCCCCATTTACACTGCATGGTTCAAGTGACATTCCACGATATTGCACACTTGTACTATTGATACGCATTCTCATGTGATCGTGTTGCAGAACGTCTTGGGCTGTTTCGCCAGTGTATAGTGTAAATGCAATTATCGGATACGGGTCGGTTTTAAAAGATGATGTAAGCGCGTCGTCAAAACAAATCGGATAGTCACCAAATCGGAATTGTGTTACCAGTGTAAATGCGGCCTATATGGCAGGTATGAATGTCAAAATTGTGGCCAGTGAAAATGCTGAGTGGCTAGTAACTTTGGAAAACCACTAGCCACAGCAGCTGGTGAGCAAAAAAAATTTTTTTAATGTCAAGCCCTGAATACAATGATTATATTTCTAATTTCTAGCATTTGGGTTTTGAGCTTTTTTTTTTTTTTTTTTTGACCCAAGATTTCTCTGACATGCTTATTGTTATTGACTCAAATGTTGTAGATTTAGTTTCAAATCTTAAAAAAAAGCCTGCAAGAAAGCCTTCTGTGGTGTATTGACAGATATTATTTTAGATTAGCTATTCAATTGTTGCAGGCAATCCCAGGCAAAAGTGCTCCAGGAAGTGGAGAATTACTGTGATCACAAACCTAGTCCATTACCACAGTGCCCTTGAAGAAGGCGCCCTGACCAGTTCACTCTGAGGCAACTGGCGTATATTAAAGGTGCTTTTGGAGGAAATGTGTCTGCTATAGAGGCAGTAACTGCAAAGCAAACCTTACCTGGGAACTCAGGCGTACCTTTATCTAACCTTTTAAACAAAAGCTGGAATGTATTTTGAAAAACATCGTTTCTGTAGTGCTGCTCAAAAACAACTGTTTTGCTTGGCATTATATTGCCACAATTCATTTTGTGCCAAGGAACCCACCAACTGCAATTATTGTACTGGGGGTTCACACAAGAGCCTCCATTTCCCTTTGCCATGTGTGGGAACCTTTTAGCATCTAAACCTTTGCCAGCATCGGTTCTGAGTTTCCTCAGCGCCACCTTGGTGAACAGCATGATCAAAAGCAAAGCTAATGTCAAGGCACCCTCCCCCAGTCCCCTGTAATCATTCCCACAATATTGTGGGCAGCCAAACCACGCGTGCTCTGTGTCTGTCATTAATGGACATGTGTTCCATATAAAATAAACCTGACTCACAATAGCCTGCCACTGAACCTTACTGCTGGTTGCGTGACAGAGGAGAGACTGTCTCCATGTGGATCCATTATTGCAATGTTGTGATGCTAATGTTCAAGTAACGGTTTAAAGAGCAAGGAAGCTAAAAGGAGGAGAGGGCAAAGGAAGAGTGGAGGTATGGTTCAAGATCCTGAGCTGAGAGAGTTTCAGGTAAATTGAACTCTGTAAAAACTTTCATTTACACACACTTTATATATACCAAGAAAAAAACTAAATGAACAGCTTTAATTTGCGTAATGGTATTTTCTGGGTTCAGTAGGCTATAGAATGGCATAACGTTGATTAATTAATTTCTGGGTTACAGTGAAGTACTTACAATGGAAGTGAATGGGGCCAATCAATAAATGTAAATAAACTTAAATAATAAAACGTAAATAATAAACTTTGCAACTACAACTAACTCTCATTAGAGTATGAGTAGACTGTCTGCTTAATATCTGCTAACTCTTTATTGTGATGTCCTCCAACAGACATTCTACTGACTGTAAGTAACTTTGCACCTACATTCAACTTATTCTAACCCTAACCCAGCCAGTCTACTAATACTTTATTAACTTAGTAAACATTTAAGTGCAACGTTACTTATAGAGAATGTGTTAAAGGGACCATAAAAATAAAGTGAACCCACTATTTCAACAGTATAGACACGAGATGGAAGCAGTATATACGTTATCATGATTTTAGTGTGAAAAAATGCTTACTAATCTTTTCTGTGTAAAATTATTTATTGCCATAACTATACGACACCATAAACCCTAAAAACAACTGCAAAAGTTTTGTTTTGAATAGCTTTACTGCTCAAATATTACAGTTTTAACAGAAGAATTAATGCAAGTGATTTTATAAAATTCACATTTCTGCTTTTAAATCCACTATAAAATGGGCTTGCAGCCTTGAACTTTATGTTACAGTACTTGTACTTACAGAGTTTCACAAGAATGCACTGAGTAATATAAGGTGATTATTTGGATTCAATATGGTCTAAGGTTAGGTTTAGGCTCAGGATTAATACCTAGTATTACCTATTAGGACACATCAACAGAACTATAAAATAAAGTGCTGTACCAAAATTGACAGTTTACTTTTACTAAAGTGCCTTAAGTGCGGAATTATTTTTGTGGGAATCAACATTATGCCACAGATGCTATCAATTTATCTTAACTTGAAATCTTAACTGAACACTACCGTAACCTAAAAATCTGCATCGATGTGCTCACCGTTTTTAAAAGGAAATCACTAGCTCATTTCCCACATAATCTCATTCTCTGCTAGACTGTAATTGTTGTGTGAAATCATTGTATCAGGGCTGTGCTCATTAGCTCCATGGCTGCTGGAGCCTCTGTTAGTCCTGCACTTGGATGGATTGTCAAATCCAGTGGAATGCTTGAGAGATGATGGGGTAAATAATGAGAATAGAGGGGGCAAACAGACCCAAATGGAGCCCCTGCACTCATTCTAAGTTAGGCTGGAGAACAGGAAAGGACAGTTACGAGTCCAGTGGCTTCTGGGAAACCAGACAGTCCTGATCTTGCATCCCTCATGTCATCACAAAGTTATTAACATGTATAAGTTGTTATTAATTGATTCACTGTAGCATTGTTTGTTGCATCATAGCTCAGTGGAAAAACATTGCTCTACCTACATTTTTGCAATAGGCCTACTCCAAAAATGTGCCTAGACATACAATTCAATGCACTTTGCAGCGGAAATGAACACTAGTGGCAGTAAAACACTAACAACTTTTATTTAAAAAAAAAAACCTGCTTAGAGGTGCAGATTATTCATTAATAAAGACTTATTTTATTTATAGCAAAATACTATGTTATTATGCTCTCCAAACACTTTTACCATTGTGCATAATTTGTAAATTAATACATTTTGATGTGTGCATCACATAACCTGTTTCATATGTATGGCTTTTCAGAGGTAGACTGATTGCTCACTCACCATGGAACTTGCGGAGTGCGGTAGTCCAGTGAAACACGAGACATGATAAAAGAGCTCAAAGATTTGTAGAAAAACTCTAAAATTGAATGGTTGCTTCAGGACTTTTTTTCTTTATATATATATATATATATATATATATATATATATATATATATATATATATATATATATATATATATATACACACACACACACACACACACACACCAATCAGGCATAACATTATGATTGGGTGAAGTGAATAACACTGATTATCTCTTCATCGTGGCACCTGTTAGTGGGTGGGATATATTAGGCAGCAAGTGAACATTTTGTTCTCAAAGTTGATGTGTTAGAAGCAGGAAAAATGGGAAAGCGTTTTGAGTGAGTTTGACAAGGGCCAAATTATGATGGCTAGACTACTGGGTCAGAGCATCTCCAAAACTGCAGCTCTTGTGGGGTGTTCCCAGTCTGCAGTGGTCAGGATCTATCAAAAGTGGTCCAAGGAAGGAACAGTGGTGAACCGGCGACAGGGTCATGGGTGGTCAAGGCTCACTGATGAACGTGGGGAGCGAAGGCTGGCTCGTGTGGTCCGATCAAACAGACGAGCTACTGTAGCTCAAATTGCTCAAGAAGTTAATGCTGGTTCTGATAGAAAGGTGTCAGAATACACAGTGCATCGCAGTTTGTAGCGTATGGGGCTGCATAGCCGCAGACCAGTCAGGGTGCCCATGCAGACCCCTGTCCACTGCCACAAAGCAAAAATGGTTCAGGAATGGTTTGAGGAGCACACCGAGTTTGAGGTGTTGACTCGGCCTCCAAATTCCCCATATATCAATCCAATCGAGCATCTGTGGGATGTGCTGAACAAACAAGTCCGATCCATGGAGGCCCCACCTCACAACATACAGGACTTAAAGGATCTGCTGCGAGATACCACAGCACACCTTCAGGGGTCTAGTGGAGTCCATGCCTCGATGGGTCAGGGCTGTTTTGGCACCAAAAGCACAACACAATATTAGGACATAATCATAATGTTATGCCTGATCGGGTAGCTTAGCATTTTCCGTTGAGTCATAGACAGTACTGTCTTAAAAAGCCTGCACGTATCACTTTGAAAACTGGAGCACCCACTACAGCAACAATAAACTTCATAACCTGAATGATGATGAAAAACTTTCAGTTTTTTTGATGTGACTGTTCCAATGATGTCTGACATTTGCTGGTTAAAACCTTCATAACTTCATTTGAGCTTGATTTTGGTAAAATGTTAATAATATAATGACACAGCCACCATATCATATGTACGTAGATACGTACAAAAACCAACATAATATAATGCTAACAGATTCGCATTCATCTGTTTTGGGGAAAAACCAATGTGCTTTAACTGCCATTCAATGGACATTTCACTGTGAAAGTAAAGTACCACAAACCGTGCAGTAAGCAAGGTAATAGCCTGTGCTGGTTTTTATTGTTCGCATAGCTTTGTTGTTATTGTTTATTGTGGCGTCATATCACAGATTTCTGTTACAAGTTGTGCTGTTGTATACAGAGGACTTTGTTATTTTTCTTATGGTGTGTAATGAGAATGACTTTAAACCTGACTTTAAACATTAAACACATGAATGATGCAGGGCCTGCTAGCAAAACTGTTCTCTACAACACTGCTTGCATTCTTTAAAATATTTTATGTTAACTCATAAACTGCATTCATTTATTTAGGTTTAAATACTACACCGATGTTCAAAAATTGTGTTAGGATAACAGTTGATATTACCTGCAAAAACAAATACAGCCTGTAACTCGAATTACCGTTGGACTTTATCCACAAAGTTACTATATTTCCATTAGCGTAGTATAGAATAATTCTTCCTCTTGTATTATTCAAGTATGTTTGGCAGTGCTCTGTGGGCAGTGAGTGTGTTTTGACTGCTACTCATTTTGCACTGTGTGGTTAGAGAAAAGTGGGGTTGGTAATCTCAGGATTACCTCAGAAAATCGACTCGATACTCCGCTTTTAGAACCCTCAGGAAGCACTCTGTATCGCAGCAGATCGAGTGTTTGCTCCTTAAGTGTTTCTTTTGACAAAATGGGGATACAGGCAGGCAGACTGAAGCAGGGATTAAAGAAAGACCACACCAAAACGGATCAAGCATAAGGCAAAAGGTGATTATTTGTCTAAAGAAAGCCACAGAGGTTCGTCAGGGCAACTTTGTTTTGAAGATAAGCCGTTGTTAGGCTAGTCAAGCTCATTATGCTAACTCAAAGCTCTCCTCCATATAATATGGCAAAACCCTCCTAACATTATGACACGCAAGGCGATTTGTTTATCGCTTCCTTCGTGTAAAGTTCACTTCTGCATATAAACTCACAAAGTTCAGAAGAGTCATATCCTACTCTAAATGTTGTGTTAAGTTAGCTGTCTAAACCATGTGTGTTGGACTAAAGCTAGTTGCTTTCAAGGTTACAAGCAAGCATGTGACCTGTCCCATTTCACAGGGGCAGACATTTCTTGGATACCTTCAGCTTATCTGCCCATAGTTACTTGGTGATCACCTAAAGCTGGTGCATGAAGTCAAACTAAAGGATTTATTGCCTCATCCCTGGCTTAAGATGGCTCTTATCTGAGGGATGAGCCACAGCTTACGGCCTAACAGCTTCATCCAAGCTGCTCCCATCTGACACAGATCTTAACCATCCAGTGTGTGTGTGATCCCCTCAAGGTGAGCGCACATCCTAGAGGGCACACACTCGGGCCAGCCAGGGAAATTTTGGGATGGTACCATAAGTTCAGATGGTTTAAGAGCCAGTGACATGACACTCATTTTTTGTCCTATCTATTATATTTATAATATAATAGGGGGGTTAAATTCAGGGTAACACAACTGCCCTGATATTACAAACCCGATTCCAAAGTTGGGACACTGTACAAATTGTGAATAAAAAAGGAATGCAATGATTTACAAATCTCATAAACTTATATTTTATTCACAATACAATATAGATAACATATCAACTGTTGAAAGTGAGACATTTTGAAATGTCATGCCAAATATTGGCTCATTTTGGATTTCATGAGAGCTACACATTCCAAAAAAGTTGGGACAGGTAGCAATAAGAGGCCGGAAAAGTTAAATGTACATATAAGGAACAGCTGGAGGACCAATTTGCAACTTATTAGGACAAGGACAACTCAAGTTGTTATCAGCGCTCAGTTCAGAAGCCTGCATCTCTGATGGTATGGGGTTGCATGAGTGTGTGTGGCATGGGCAGCTTACACATCTGGAAAGGCACCATCAATGCTGAAAGGTATATCCAAGTTCTAGAACAACATATGCTCCCATCCAGACATCGTCTCTTTCAGGGAAGACCTTGCATTTTCCAACATGACAATGCCAGACCACATACTGCATCAATTACAGCATCATGGCTGCGTAGAAGAAGGATCCGGGTACTGAAATGGCCAGCCATTTGGCGCATCATAAAGAGGAAGATGCGACAAAGAAGACCTAAGACAGTTGAGCAACTAGAAGCCTGTATTAGACAAGAATGGGACAACATTCCTATTCCTAAACTTGAGCAACTTGTCTCCTCAGTCCCCAGACGTTTGCAGACTGTTATAAAAAGAAGAGGGGATGCCACACAGTGGGAAACATGGCCTTGTCCCAACTTTTTTGAGATGTGTTGATGCCATGAAATTTAAAATCAACTTATTTTCCCTTAAAATTATAATTTTTCTCAGTTTAAACATTTGATATGTCATCTATGTTGTATTCTGAATAAAATATTGAAATTTGAAACTTCCACATCATTGCATTCTGTTTTTATTCACAATTTGTGCAGTGTACCAACTTTTTTGGAATCGGGTTTGTATAATGAATAATAAAGCCTCATTAAATTAATGAAATTCTTGAAAAGGAAAAAAAAAAGTATTTTGATTTATTATTATTATTATTATTATTATTATTATTAAATGTATTACTAATAATAATAAATTATAGAAAAATATATTCCACTGAATTAAAATCATGTGATGCAGAAAAAACATAAAAAACATAAAACTGGAAATTATATCATAGAGAAAACCCTGTAGACTCTTACGATTTTATGTCAAACTAGGTATTTTAAAATATCAGATAATTTGACCTTTTATGACAAGACATTGTTAGTTCAGGTTATAAAATGTCATGTGGTGGGACTCCACCTATTATGAATAACAACTCATGAATTAATAATTATTAATATCCGTTTAAAAACAAAACTTTAAACAAACACTTTAGTTAGGGTCCAATTCTCACTATTAACTAGTTGCTTATTAGCATGCATATTAATAGGATATTGGCTGTTTATTAGTACTGACCATATTCTACATCCCTTAATCCTACCCAATACCTAAACTTAACAACTACACTGTAAATAATTATATGATCAATTTCTGACAACATAAAGTTTTTACATTCCCTTGAAGGGATAGTGAATAGTTGATAGTTGAAAATTATCCCATGATTTAAGCTTGGTACATACTCCACAAGAACAAAGATTTTTTTTTTTATTTTCTCGAGGTAGCAAGAACAAGAACAAAGTTCGTTCTGGCCAGGACATTCCATACTTCACAAGAAATGTCCGTTTCTCTGCATTAACCCCGCCCACTTAAACTTTCTGACCAATCACATAATAGTTCTCGGACACCCACAAGAAAAAAGTTCTGCTCAGACGATGTGTCGAGAACAAGCTGTGAGAACTCCCAAACCAGGGCTATGAGAACAAAATGACGTCATTTTGTTCTCGCAGCCCTGGGAGAGAGAACCTTTTCTCTGTTCTTGCAGAGTATGTAACGTCCTTTACTCACCCATCCTAGGTGTATATGACATTCTTCTTTCAGTTATAATATAAAATGTCCTGGCTCATCCAAGCTTTATAATGGCAGTGAATGGTTCTGTAGTCCATAAAAGTGCATCTATCATAAAAGTGCTCCACACGGCTCCGGGGGTTAATAAAGGCCTTCTGAAGTGAAGCGATGCATTTGTGTAAGAAAAATATCCATATTTAAAATGGATCCATCTTTACAAACTGTAATCTCTAACTTCCGCTAACTGTCGTATGAGCGTTCACGATAGACTGGCGTTCCAGTGTATGGCGTAGGACGCAGGCGTAACGTAAGTTGCTTTAGTTACCTTACTAACTAATAAGCAGCAATTAGGAGTTTATTGAGGCAAAAGTCATAGTTATAGTTAGTAAATAGTGAGAATTGGACCCTAATCTAAAGTGTGACCAAAAACGTTTACTTACAAAAATATATACCTATAAAAACATTTTTTGAAAATAATATTTAAGATGTGTGCAATCACATGTATTCAAATGGTAAGGAAACTATGTTATTGCTTGATGGTTACACATACACATTTTTTTTGAGTAATTAGATATAAACATTTCTTGACAATTGTATAACCATTTTTCAAAACCATATAAAATGAGCATCAGAACAAGGAGTACATTTCTAAGAACTTGGCCAACTGGCAAAATGTAGAATTGTATTATTATTATTTTTTTTTTAAAACTATTTTTCATTTATCGTGGCCAGTTTTAGGGTACGTTTACAAGACAACGATTTACTCAATACGGAAAAGAGTTTCCTTCGCGTTTTTCTTTGTACAGACTCCAATGTTGTCAAAACACGTATCCGCGAAAACGACTAAAAACACTGTATAATGCTGCCAGGCCAGTAGCTGGCAATGTCACTTTGTAAAGAAACACTTCACGCCTATAGACTGAACACTTAATACCACAACCACCCACAAACGCACCACCACCTTCCACTCATCAAATTATGTGATATGTAAACGTAATCGAGAAAATAGTTTGAAATCCCCCTGAAGCTCACTTCTCCTCCTCAATGCACAGCCCTCCTTTCACGTTCGTAATTCATGACTGATAGAGGACCTGCTCTTAGCCTCTTTGATAAGATAAGACACAATCAGCCCTACAGATAAAAGAGGGCCTGCTGACCCTGCATACAGGCTCCAGATGTACCATGACTCACAAACATACCGCTGGAATGGAAGAGAGAGAGGCTGATATATATCAGTAAGCATTTGCTGCAGGCTCTCTTCCTTTTGCAGGACAGGAGGCTGCAGTCTGAACAACAGCACTGGACACTAGCAGATACTGACTGAATGCGAGTTATGCAATGCAGATGAAATCACGCTGAAGAAGTGAGTTATGCTTTCACTAGGAGCGACTATCAGATAACCTCTCTAACTCTGCAGGGCATGAATGACTGACAGCCCAGACATCTCAGCCTGTTATAGTCCTTCTCTCAACACAAGTTAAACACGTAGAGTCGTGTGTCTGTGGCTGTGTGTGTTTGTGTGCAGGGGTGTTAAGGTGAACTACTTAAGCCTGTGGGCCTCTGTGTTGTGACAATTGTTGCTGATGTGCACAGCCGAAGATGAAAGGTGAGATAGTATGTTTGCTTGCTTTGTGTCATGCCTCTTGTTTCGGCTCTGTGACGCCAATGTGCAAAGAGAAAACCAGGTAATGCGCATGAGCACGCACAAACATGCTGAAGTGCTTTCGGGAATGATGGATGTTTGGTTCTGCGACACCAACACCTCCCATCCTCCACCACCAAATACAACTTAACAGCCTAGTTAAACACTAATTAGACAGTTTAACATCAATCAAAGTGTGAAATGTCTGGTTTTTAGGGGTGTTGGGCATTCATGCTTTTGATGGTGATTAAACCTTTTTGTTCTTATCTTACTGATTACTAAGATATTGAGAGGAGGGAGCTTTCTCGTTCTTATCCAGTGGGCAACTGGATTGTGAAGAGTCACTGAGCAGATATTTTGTCTTCAAGAATATTTCAGGTTCAAGAAAAGTTAAGCTTAGTTCCCATTGCATGTGGCATAATGTTCATTACCACAAAAATAATATTTTCAAATCTAGATTTTTATCAAATAAAACTAAAACTATAAAAAAAAAAATAGTTAATTAAAATACAGCTGAAATAAAATAAAATAAAATAAAATATAAATACTAGATGAAAACCTTAAACTAAATTAGAAATGCTGCCTTGGCAACTAACTGAAAAAGTTTAAATTGAAGTACTGAAAAAATGTACAATATATATTTAAAAAAATAAAAATAAAACTGAGACAAACAAAATTACAAAAACAAACTAAAATTATATATATATATATATATATATATATATATATATATATATATATATATATATATATATATATATATATATAAAACACTGAAAGTCATCCTCATCTTCTTTAAAAAGCAAAAGTGAAAAAGGAGCTTACAATAAAAGATTCAAGATTCAAGAGTTTTATTTGTCACATACACAGTTATATAGAGAATATACAACCGGCAGTGAAATATAAACCGGTCCGCTCCATGGACAGTGCAGATTCACAGTTAAAAACACAAGGAGGAAATTATATAGAAATAGGATAAAAAAGTACTATATATATATATATATATATATATATATATATATATATATATATATATATATATATATATATATATATATATATATATATATATATATATATATATATATATATCTGTAGAATTATAAATAATCAAGTCAAGTAGAAGGAAAAAAGTAAAAATAAGAATAAAGAAGTGGAATAAAATAAGTGAAGTAAACTGTGCAGTGAGTAAACTGTAGACTTATAAATATGTGGTTAACAAATGTATAAGAGTATAATGTGCAAACAGGTTTATAACAGGTTGTTACACAGTAACAACGAGAACAGAAAGTGCAGTGCAATGTCAGTGTATCAATGTTTATCCTGAAGTGAAGTCACGTGGTGTTAAGTGACTGAGTTCAGGAGTCTGATGGCCTGGGGGAAGAAGCTCCTCCTGAGCCTCTCAGTTTTGGCCATCAGGCTTCGGAAGCGCTTACCAGATGGCAGCAGCGTGAAATGAGGATTTGCAGGGTGATTAGAGTCCTTGATGATCTTAGTAGCTCTACCTTTGCAGCGTTTGGTGTAGACGTCCTGCAGAGACGGGAGAGCTGACCCTGAGATACGCTCGGATAAGCGCACGACTCTTTGCAGGGCTTTGCGGTCATGACTGGTGCTGTTCCCATACCACGCTGTGAGTTAATACACTTTCTATCGCCCCTAAATAGAAAGTTTTCAGGATAGCTGGTGAAACCCTGAATTTCCTCAGCTGGCGCAGGTGGTACAGTCTTTGCCTGGCTTTTTTCACCTGTGTCTGAATGTGAGCAGTCCAGGTCAGGTCCTCGGAGATGTTTACTCCCAGGTACTTGAAGCTGCTCACTCTCTCTACTGGTGACCCGCTGATCATGAGGGGGGAGTATGTCCGTTGCTGTCTCTTCCTGAAGTCCACAATCATTTCTTTGGTCTTGCCAGCATTCAGAGAGAGACAGTTGTCCTGGCACCATGATGTTAGATGCTCCACCTCGTCCAAGTATGCCGTCTCATTGTTGTTGGAAATGAGGCCCAGGACAACAGTATCATCAGCAAATTTGATGATAGAGGTGGAGCTGTGTGTGGACAAACAGTCATGCGTGTAGAGCGAGTAGAGCAGGGGACTCAGGACACAGCCCTGTGGAGCTCCCACACTCAGGGAGATGGAGGTGGACTGGCCTATTCTCACCACCTGAGGCCTGCCAGTGAGGAAGTCCTCAATCCAGTGGCAGAGAGAAGGATTCAGGCCGAGATCCAGGAGTTTGGAGGTTAGCTTGATGGGAACTATGGTGTTAAAGGCTGAGCTATAGTCAATAAATAGCAGCCTTACGTAGTTCCCACTTTTGCTGTCGATGTGAGTGAGGGAGGAGTGGAGGACATGAGAGATGGCATCTTCAGTCGATATATTGGGACGACAGGCAAACTGAAGAGGGTCCAAAGTGTCAGGAATGAAGGCGCAAATGGTGTTTTTAATGAGTCTCTCAAAGACTTTCATGACTATAGACGTGAGAGCCACTGGACGATAGTCATTTAGGCAAGAGGGTTTACTGTTCTTAGGGACAGGGATGATGGTGGATTTTTTGAAGGAGGTGGGGACCACAGATGTAGCGAGGGACTCATTAAAGATAGATGTAAACAACCCGGCGAGCTGATCAGCACAGGACCGCAGAACACGACCTGAAATACCATCCGGCCCGGCAGCTTTCCTGACGTCCACACGCTTGAGTGCCCTCCGAACTTCATCCTCCGAGACAGAGATCACGTGGTTGTTGCTGCTCTGAGTAATTTCCACTTGGCGGACTCGCGTCGCCGCGGTTACAGTCAAAGCGAGCATAGAAAGAGTTTAACTCGTTCACAAGCGACGGGTCAGCGCTCACCTCTGCAGAGGATTTAGATCCAAACGAGCAGATGGACCTCAGACCTTGCCACATGCGCCGCGAGTCGTTGAGTTGGAAATGAGACTCCACTCGGGTCTTTATAACGGAGTTTTGCGGCTTTAACTGCTCGTCTGAGAGCATAGCAGGACGATCTGTATTCAGTCATGTTCCCCGATAGGAGACCGGCGTTGTATGCGGCAGTGCGTGTGTTCACTGCAGCGCGGATTGAATTGTCCACCCACGGTTTCTGATTTGAGAAGGACTTTATTGTTATTGTTTGCGTGGCTTGCTCTGTTAGCGTGTTGATGAAGCAAAGCGCCACTTCTGTGAACTCGCTTACGTCGGCTGAACTCGCTCGGAACATTGTCCCAATCCACATCGTCCAGAGCTGCCTGTAGCGCGGTCTCTGAATCGGGGGACCAGCGCTTAACTTCCCGCCTCACCGGGGGTTCCTGAACGAGCCTTTGTTTGTATTTGGGAGTGAGGAAAATGGCGGCATGATCCGATTTGTCAAAAGCTGGAAGTGACCGCGCTTTATAGGCCTTCTTAAACGGAGAGTAGCAATGATCCAGTGTGTTTGCTCCTCGTGTAGGGCAGGAGACGTGCTGGTGAAAGTTTGGCAGGACTTTCTTTAGGTTTGCTTTGTTAAAATCGCCCGCGACAATGAATGCCGCGTCGGGGTGTTTGTTTATGATGCCGCTGGCAACATCATGAAGGCCAGATAAAGCCAGCGCTGTGTCTGCCTGCGGTGGAATGTAAACAGCGGTCGCGACAACCGCAGAAAACTCCCTCGGCAGATAGAATGGACGGCAAAAGATTGTTAAATGTTCCAGATGAGGCGAGCAGGACCGCGAGAGAATGGTGATGTTCCTGGGATCGCACCATTTCTTGTTGACCATGAAGCATACTCCACCGCCTTTGGATTTACCGGCCTCGGCTGTTCTGTCCATCCGAAAAAAAAAAGTTCTCCGATGGCGTCACAGCTGTGTCCGGGACCGCGGGCGTGAGCCATGTTTCAGACAAACAAAAGATGTTACAGTCTAAAAGTAAGTGTGGTCAAATTTTGGAGGATTTAAAAATGAGCATCACTTTTCCATTTTTCAGTGTCACATGATCCTTCAGAAATCATACTAATATAATAATAATTTTCTGCTCATTAAACATTTATGATTATTATCTTTAATAAGGGGGGGGGTGCATTAAATTGATCAAAAGTGACAGTAAATATATTTATAATGTTACAAAAGATTCTATTTGAAATAAATGCTGTTCTTTTGAACTTTCGATTCATCAAATAATCCTGAAAAAAATGTTTTACACAACTGTTTTTAACATTTATAATAATAATAAATGTTTCTTGAGCACCAAATCAGCATATCTGAATGATTTCTGAAGGATCATGTGACTGAAGACTGGAGTAATGATGCTGAAAATTCAGCATTTCATCACAGGAATAAATAGAATTTTAAAATATAATCAAATAGAAAACAGTTATTTTACATTTTAATAATATTTCACAATATTACTGTGAAACTTTTTTTTGTGTGTCTTTTTCCTTGGTGAGCATAAGAGACTTCTTCTAAAAACATTAAAAATCTCTTACCGCTCAAACACTTTTGAACGTCAGTATAGCTTATTAATATATTTCTGGTTTTATTATTTAGAAGTTAACAGATTAGCTCCATTCACTTCCATTATCCATTAAGTGCCGCACTGTTACCCATTTTTTGCTGCTGTGCAACATTATGCTGTCAACTAAAGTTGAACTTTTATTGAATCCAGAATATTCCTTTGACCAAGCAATCAAGCAACTATTAGTTGACATAGTTTTGTGTTTCTAAGTCTGTCGCAGTTACAGTAGTCCCATTTTGGTATTTGGTTAACAAAATATCAAATCAAGTGGGATATACCAAGTTTTTTTTTTTCTTCAAGAAAACTTCATGCATGACCTAAAAATTACTTTGGCACCAGCTGAGTAAAAGTGAATACGAAAATGACCTACAAAAGAGAAGTTAGTTCTGAAAAAAAGGTGCAGCAACATTTGTTATTTTATTTGATGCAACGTCAGCATGTGAGGTCAGTGCAGTAACATGCGAATCTTCCCTAATCATTTTCCATGTGAATTTTTGGCAGACCAGATTGAGTGCGTGTTTAAAGCTGTAGACTCTTGTAAAGTCACCTGTGAGAAGCAGGTCGGACAGTGCAGATTATCCCATCAGATTATCCAAACTATCTCCTGTACCTGCGTGAATCCCCAGTAATCCCTTCCAGATTTGCCAAAGCTAAATGTCACCGTACTTGTGTAGATAACACAAACTTGTTCTAATCCAAATAAATTGTACTTTTTTAAAGTAATGCCATAAAGTTCAAAAAATATTTTCAAAGGTGCATGATAAATAAATAATAACGAACACCCTGTGATATATTGTATACATTCATTTGTAGACACAAGTAATCTAAAGATCTGACAATATAAAAATGATGTTATGATCCTTTATCAAGATTGCAGAAGAGTGTACTTGCTTTATTTACCTAGCTTTAGTGGAAACCATACATTATACAGTTCATTTGTCCACTGATTATTTTTATGTGCCTTATTATTTATGAGGTTATTTTTTTAAATAAAATAATGCTTCAACTCTATTCTGATTGTATAAGATTGTCAGTTTCAGTGTTGATTTTGATTTTGTCAAAGTATAGCAATCAGAATATACAATATAGACAAAAAATAAAGATACGTGCATTCATGCATTTGTGTGGTACGTGGTGTTCGGATCCGGACACTCCGGTCTAGTTTTGATTTCGGTTCTGTGACGGGCTCCATGTGTTTGTCTTCTGCTGTTAGCGCACAGGATGAGCATTCGCTCATTCTGCGTGCGCTCTGGTCTCGTTGTGTGAGCATGCGGTTTCAAGTTTTTCCACGTGTTGTGTGCTGTGTAGCACATGGCTTGTGGTTTCATTGGCCTCATGCTTTCATTGTTGTCACGTTTTGTGTGGACACGCAGTCGGTGAGAGCTCTCATAGGTTGCGTTCGTGTCATGTTTTGTTTGAGCACATGGCTTGTGATCGTGCTTAACTCTTGAAACATTGCACACACATTGGAATCGTTGGGGGTCATGAGGGGCTCTGTGGCGCACCTTTTCATATGTTTTTTTTGTAGGGGCTCTGTAGCACACCTCTTTTCACTTACAGTAACCAAACTTCATACACTTATAGATCTCATCAGGCCAAACAACTTTCACACTCTAAGTCATACACCAGCCCAACAGGAAGTCGGCTATTATGGGTTGTTTGAAAAACACATGCTCTGGAATTTTATATACTCCTCCTAGGAGTTTCATCCGATCGCCACCAAACTCAGTCAGCATGAAGTCAAGACATTGAGGATGCTAAATTTTGAGCGATTTTTGATATCTCGAACGGTCTGGCTGTGGCGAGGCAACAAATTGATGGCAAAAAAAAAAGGAAACAGGAAGTGTGTTATAACTTCTGCATATATTGACTGATTTTGATGAAACTTCAGCTGTGTGTTCATTGTAGGAGGCCGATCACATGGATGTGACTATTGTGAATTAAAGTCATAGAGCCACCAACTGGCAACAGGAAGTGTGCCACTTCTTTTTCAAAAATATACAGATTTGATGCTATCTGGTTGAAATAAAAAAAATATATATATAGTATAACCACTTGCTGGCAGCATAGGCCTATTTTTAAACAGGTTGAGAAAAGCCTTGTTGCTGAGATTTTAGATTTTACTTTTTTGTAAATTAATTTTCTGGATTAACTAATTGGTAAACAGTCTCCAATGTATATTTTAATCTCACTCTGCCTCTGTGTGTGTGTGTGTGTGTGTGTGTGTGTGTGTGTGTGTGTGTGTGTGTGTGTGTGTGTGTGTGTGTCAGGATATACTTTTGATGGTTTAGAGTTTAACCCATTCATTGCTGTGTGCTTTTGCCTGCATTAATAGATAAGAAATCTCTTAGGTCTTCTCTTTATCTATCAATTTGAATAACAAAAATACATACATGCATACATCCAGTTCATTTGTAGTGCACTGACAACATAGTTATAGAATTTGTTTAATAATAAGGTTAATAAAAATATATATTTAAAAAAACAAAAACAACAACTTTTGAGCTGCAAATGATAACTTCACACTCATTTTTTGAAAGTTTGAAAGTGACCTATACTTTAAACACTTTAAAACTGCACATTGCCCGCCATGCACAGTTGTCCTAAATCCACCAGAGTGGCATATATTTATGGAATAGTTATGATCCATTTATTACCTTTTAACTACTTTTTGAGCTTAGACCTGAGAATAAAAACTTAAAGGTGCTCTAAGCGATCCTGGGTGGAGTAACTTCTTGTTGACAAAATGGCGCCGCCGGGTTCGGTCGCCGTTCAGGTCGCTCCGCGAAGACTGTGCTTTTATTTACTATTTTACTTTCTTTTACTCTCAATTTTTACAAACTTATCATCTGCATTGATCTGCTATGACAGCAAAACTCTTTTGGACATTGATTACCTCTACACTGGACTGTTTCAGGACACTTTCACCGATCCTCTGTGGCCATCTGCGATCCTTCGGAACGCTGAGTTGAACAATGGACAGACGGGTCAACGGCGAAGAATCAAGAAACACCACGGGAAACGCGCTGGGATACGCAACAGACTGAGGAAAAGGGCATTCAGCCCTCCTCTCCCGAGCATTCTTCTAGCAAATGTTCAATCCTTGGAGAATAAGATGGACGATCTTAGAGCCAGTATAAGTTTTCAACGGGATATGAGAGACTGTAACATCTTTTGTTTGTCCGAAACATGGCTCACGCCCGCGGTCCCGGACACAGCTGTGACGCCGTCGGAGAACTCTGTTTTTTGAATGGACAGAACAGCCGAGGCCGGTAAATCCAAAGGCGGTGGAGTATGCTTCATGGTCAACAAGAAATGGTGCGATCCCAGGAACATCACCATTCTCTCGCGGTCCTGCTCGCCTCATCTGGAACATTTAACAATCATCTGCCGTCCATTCTATCTGCCGAGGGAGTTTTCTGTTTACATTCCACCACAGGCAGACACAGGGCTGGCTTTATCTGGCCTTCATGATGTTTCCAGCGGCGTCATAAACAAACACCCCGACGCGGCGTACATTGTCGCGGGCGATTTTAACAAAGCAAACCTAAAGAAAGTCTTGCCAAACTTTCACCAGCACGTCTCCTGTCCTACACGAGGAGCAAACGCACTGGATCATTGCTACTCTCCGTTTAAGAAGGCCTATAACGCGTGGTCACTTCCAGCTTTTGGCAAATCGGATCATGCCGCCATTTTCCTCACACCTGAATACAGACAAAGGCTCGTTCAGGAACCCCCGGTGAGGCGGGAAGTTAAGCGCTGGTCGCCCCATTCAGAGACCGCGCTACAGGCAGCTCTGGATGATGTGGATTGGTTCCGAGCTGACGTAAGCGAGTTCACAGATGTGGCGCTTTGCTTCATCAACACGCTTACAGAGCAAGCCACGCAAACAATAACAATAACGTCCTTCTCAAATCAGAAACCGTGGGTGGACAATTCAATCCGCGCTGCAGTGAACACACGCACTGCCGCTCACAACGCCGGTCTCCTAACGGGAAAAATGACTGAATACAGATCGTCCTGCTATGCTCTCAGACGAGCAGTTAAAGCCGCAAAACTCTGTTATAAAGACCGAGTGGAGTCTCATTTCCAACTCAACGACTCCCGGCGCATGTGGCAAGGTCTGAGGTCCATCTGCTCTTTTGGATCTAAATCCTCTGCAGAGGTGAGCGCTGATCCGTTGCTTGTGAATGAGTTAAACTCTTTCTACGCTCGCTTTGACTGTAACCGCGGCAACGCGACTCCGCCAAGTGGCGCGTCAGAGGGAATTACTCTGCAGTCCTGTGCTGATCAGCTCGCCGGGTTGTTTACATCTATCTTCAATGAGTCCCTTGCTACATCTGTGGTCCCCACCTCCTTCAAAAAATCCACCATCATCCCTGTCCCTAAGAACAGTAAACCCTCTTGCCTAAATGACTATCGTCCAGTGGCTCTCACATCTATAGTCATGAAGGTCTTTGAGAGACTCATTAAAAACACCATTTGCGCCTTCATTCCTGACACTTTGGACCCTCTTCAGTTTGCCTGTCGTCCCAATATATCGACTGAAGATGCCATCTCTCATGTCCTCCACTCCTCCCTCACTCACATCGACAGCAAAAGTGGGAACTACGTAAGGCTGCTATTTATTGACTATAGCTCAGCCTTTAACACCATAGTTCCCATCAAGCTAACCTCCAAACTCCTGGATCTCGGGCCTGAATCCTTCTCTCTGCCACTGGATTGAGGACTTCCTCACTGGCAGGCCTCAGGTGGTGAGAGTAGGCCAGTCCACCTCCTCCTACATCACCTTTTTTTTCTTCCCTGAGTGTGGGAGCTCCACAGGGCTGTGTCCTGAGTCCCCTGCTCTACTCTCTGTACACGCATGACTGTTTGTCCACACACAGCTCCACCTCTATCATCAAATTTGCTGATGATACTGTTGTCCTGGGCCTCATTTCCAACAACAATGAGACGGCATACTTGGACGAGGTGGAGCATCTAACATCATGGTGCCAGGACAACTGTCTCTCTCTCTGAATGCTGGCAAGACCAAAGAAATGATTGTGGACTTCAGGAAGAGACAGCAACAGACATACTCCCCCCTCATGATCAGCGGGTCACCAGTAGAGAGAGTGAGCAGCTTCAAGTACCTGGGTGTAAACATCTCCGAGGACCTGACCTGGACTGCTCACATTCAGACACAGGTGAAAAAAGCCAGACAAAGACTGTACCACCTGCACCAGCTGAGGAAATTCAGGGTTTCACCAGTTATCCTGAAAACTTTCTATTTAGGGGCGATAGAAAGTGTATTAACTCAGTGCATCACAGCGTGGTATGGGAACAGCACCAGTCATGACTGCAAAGCCCTGCAAAGAGTCGTGCGCTTATCCGAGCGTATCTCAGGGTCAGCTCTCCCATCTCTGCAGGATGTCTACACCAAACGCTGCAAAGGTAGAGCTACTAAGATCATCAAGGACTCTAATCACCCTGCAAACCCTCATTTCACGCTGCTGCCATCTGGTAAGCGCTTCCGAAGCCTGACTCCTGAACTCAGTCACTTAACATCACGTGACTTCACTTCTGGATAAACATTGATACACTGACATTGTATCGATGTTTATGTTTATACACTTTCTGTTCTCGTTGTTACTGTGTAACAACCTGTTATAAACCTGTTTGCACATTATACTCTTTATACATTTGTTAACCACATATTTATAAGTCTACAGTTTACTCACTGCACAGTTTACCTCACTTATTTTATTCCACTTCTTTATTCTTATTTTTTACTTTTTCTTCTACTTGACTTGATTATTTATAATTATACAGATATATATATATATATATATAGTACTTTTTTATCCTATTTCTATTATAATTTCCTTCTTGTGTTTTTAACTGTGAATTTGCACTGTCCATGGAGCGGACCTGTTTACATTTCACTGCCGGTTGTATATTCTGTATATAACTGTGTATGTGACAAATAAAACTCTTGAATCTTGAATCTTGACGTTCAAAGTGTTGTCAGACAAAACAGAGGCTAGCTAGACCTCCCTCCCCTCCTCCTCCTCCCCTCCTCCTCCTCCTCCTCCTCCTCCTCCTCCTCCTCCATGCTTCCTGAAACAGCCCTTCTGCCGCCGAAGTTCTCCCGAAGGCTTTTCCGATGTAAATTCGGGACTTTGCTTGTTCCTTCTCTTTTTCCCTTTTCATTGTAAGTTGTTCATCAGAACGTCGTCTCTTTGGTCGTGTGTCGGCCATATCAAAATCATATAATTCGAACTTCTCTCTTTATGCTTCTCTCTTCTACACACCCCCTTCATGTGCACACGCACTAACCCCAAACCTCCACCCCCAAATCATTCTTGTCGGTTATTGACTGGAGCACTGTTTATTATGTTTCGTTGTCCAGACTGCCCACGTTTGTTTTTGTTGCCGTTTGTGGAGCTTGTGGAGACTACAGAGACCGTATTTTTTTACAGTGTGTTCAGGGGACAGCCAGCTAGCGGATAGTGAGGAGATGTTTGCTGTATGTGACAAAAAAGATTTTTGGCCTAAAAAATGCGTGACATCGCTTAGAGCACCTTTAAACTTTGTTTGGGCGCAGTACCAAACGTTCCCACTAGATGAAATTCATCTCCCATTCATTTCTAATGCGATCATTTTTGACTGTGAAGTTTGAATATTTCAAAATATGTCCATGATTTTGTGTGTGTGTGTGTGTGTGTGTGTGTGTGTGTTCACATAGCAAGTGCAAAACCTTTACCAAGTTTTGTACCATTCCAATGAAGTAAAAAAATCGGAAAAACCAACACGTAAAATTTGTCTATCAAAAATGACTGAACAGCAGCAGAGGGTTCAATAAAGCCCATTGCAACTCTGCACTTGTGTCCCCATTCCATTCATCACCCTAAACCTGTCAGATTTGACTTTGAAACAATTTTTACTCTGAAACGTCTAATAGATTTTCTGAGGTAGAAATAAGATTTAAAAAAAAAATCTCATAAAGCCTGCTCCAATAATCTTTGTATTATTGATGATTTTGTTTATGTAAAATGTGGCAGGGAATGCAGACAACTATTATATTACATACAATTATTGCAAATAAAATCGGGTTTTGTCACTTTGGCTAGTGGTTACCACGTTCAAGAGATGCCAGAGTTTGAATCTGGCATGACTTCCTGATCAGTTCCTGTCCAGATTTTATCAATAAAAGTTTCAAAAAGAAAACAATTCTAACAGCATAAAGTGCTTGGCGAGAATACAGGCACTGCAGTATGTACTGGCAAGAGTACTGAGGTCTAAATCTCCAGAATTTTCTAACTCATTAACACTTAATTTGAAGGATAAGATTAGTAAGTATTCTTAAGTCCAGACAGTAAAGCAAACACTTCTATGAAGCAGGCATGAATCCCAAAAGGGAGGAAGGCAAACCTGAGCACAACTCTCACTCACAAACAGCAGCCAACAAAAGCCAAGCGCAGGCCTCTCCACCTCTCAAGTGTCTCACAGTCTGCGGAGGGCACATCAGTCTCAGTGTGGCTGAAAGGCAAATACAGTCTCGAACACAGAGTGCATTAGGATTGTTTAATCAGCGAGTTTACGGGGAGTGTCCTTTTATGCTCCGACAGTGACGAGAGGCCACTGCTAATTGTCTGGCCATTGTCTCTCACTGTCCCGAACAAGGGAAGCTCTGTGAGCTAGAGAGGAGCGAAGAGAAGAGCGAGAGAGAAGCTGTGTTTATCTTCCAGGCGTTTCTCTCATTTCCCGTACGTCTGTGCTGTCTTTGTGTGTGTGAACTAGCACTATTATCTGTTGGCACGATAAGTCTCAGAGCCTGGAGGGCTACAGATGTGGCAGGGCTGTATTGTTGTTTTCCACCTGCTCCGACTGTCCCTCCCCTCATTCACAGAGAGAGTAATCCCATCATATGACAAGACACACAAAAACATACAACTTTGCCTCTATTCAAGGGCAAGAATAGCTTTTATCCACCCTCTTGCTAATTGAAGTGGTATGTGTCTGTTTAAAGGCAAGGCAATGTTGGGTTTTAAGGCGGTGTCTTTGTACCCAGGATAGTGAAGGTTAGGCATCCATTCTACCACATTTGATGTGATTGGTTGTCAGCTGGATCATTGCTACACAAGCTGGTCAGTTGTTAGCAAAAGGCTCGTCCTATGTTGAGTATCTTTTGTTAAATGAACAGTGCAACACTTTTAGTGAGCATGGGAAAATGAAAACTCACATGAATGTGATACTAAACGCAGTTTAGTTGTGATGCACCACATTTGCTGTGAAAACTCAACGTCCAAATTTATTTTAATATTGATATTACTATTAATATTACTTCTAAAATAAATGTTGGACATTTATGGTGACAACTGACAATTTAAAACTTGTTTTTAAGGAGAATGTACATTACCCTGGATTTAGCCTAGTGGTAAACAGAAACTACACATATGATTTTTTGTATGTATATATATATATGTATATACACACTTTGGCTAGAGTTATGATGTTAATATCTGTGTAAATGTATCATCACAGTCTGTGAATAGTTCCATACATTTTTGTTCGGTCATAATTCTGAAAAAAAAAAAAGATAAATCATTTTCAAACAACAAATATTGAATAATAATAATAACAACAATAACAACAATCATAATAATAACAAGGAGTTTAATTAATTCTCAGTGTAGAAGATTATATTTTTAAACATAATAATTCGATTTTAATAAAAAAAAAATTATTATGTTTTTCCATATTATATTTTTAAGACTGAAAGATTATGTCTAGGACAAGAGTAAAACAATAAAAATCTCTACGGATCTCTCTAATCTGAAATCTGTTACTATAAATATTATATAGGCCTAATATATATAATGTATAAATATAATATAAAATCTACTAATGATTTTATAACAATCAACCCTTGGGACATAAAAGTAAATGTAGTGTAATAAACATGTCATCATGCACAGAACAGATGGCGTATATCCATAAATATAAGAAGATATTAATAATCAGTGTTTGAAATGGCAAACAACTTTCATGTTATGGACCAGAGTGAAAGAACACTTAATTTCCCAGAATAATCAAATAGCCTAATTATTTTCACAATACAATTTTGGTGCTCTATGGCAAAATTAAAATGTCATTATTTAAAATTGTGATAGTTGTGTTAATTGTTTTGACAATTACAAATTATTAAACTAAGTTTAGAGAAATATGTCTTGTAATAAATTCATACTTTAATGGCACAAGAAGCACCTCAGAAGTGTTTGGTATATGACAGAGGGACTCTGGGTGAACAGCTGTCTGTCTTCATCTCAGCACTCTTTCGGCTGAGCATGTTTTGACATATTAAACCCTCAACACCCCTACTGTTTACTGAGACCACCCAGACACATGAGCTCCACTCTGCACTGACTGTGAGAAGAAAACTGTTTGTTCATGTTATTCAAATGTAAGATAAGTAGTCTTACATTTGTGTGCGTTATATTCAGAACGCATTGTTTGAGTCCTTGGACATCCACAGACTGAATTTTAGTGCACATTGAATAATCCTTAGAGTTGTTCAATTAACTATATTTGCCTACTTATAATGCTACATGGCCCATTCCAAGTCAAAATATGCTGGCTTTTGTTAGAATTTGAGAATTTATGCTGCATTCTTCTCCTAGCCTAATTGTTTTTAGCTTTTACTTTTCATTATTATATATGAAGTCTTCAGATGCAAAAGCCTCTAAGTCCGTCTGATGTTTTTCTTTAAAATTAGCATTTTTGTCAGGCTATGTATAGGTTTCTACCTAAGTACCGGTACTTCTGAATGGGCTGAGCCTGGGATTTAGCGGGTTTGAAGTGAAAGTATTTGATGAACGCATATTATGCGCAGAGAGCATTCACTCAGTATTATCTAATTTTTGACCCAGGTGGCTTTTAGAGGCTTTTGCATTGGAAGTCTTCAGATGCATAAGTTAGCGTAATTGTTCATACTGAAAATAAGATACATTAAGAGTGAAAATTTGATTGTATTCACTTTCATTTGATTGTAGTCACTAGAGCTGTGAGTGTTTTGTGATAATATAAGATGACGTGTATTGCATCACAGTTTATCAACAAAACTAATTGACTCCAATTCCAGCTGCGCAGTTCTGTTTAGCATTGTGAGCTCTCACCCATCCCATAGCTCCATAATCAGTATATAGCCACTACAACACTCTTACCATTAGGCAGACTAAATAAAAGCACACACCCACTCAAAAACATAGGATCACATTCAAACTGGCACTTTTATAAACCAAGATGAAAAAGACTGAAAGAAATGTGTATATATTAATGTATCATTTAACGAGCAAAATCTTTTGACTTCTGCAGATGAAAGAGAGTAAGGCCGTGTGTCCACCAAAGCATTTTTAGGGGTCGTTCACACAGAAGGGGTTTTCCATTCCACTGCCCTACTTTTCCATTGTTTTTCAAACATGCGCTAGACGGACGTCGTTGTGTTCGCGTCTTTTGCAGCGTCTCGCACATGACACATCATTCTAAAAATGCGCAGAATATAAGCATAATATAAGTTTCTTGTATCTCATTTCACAGATAGTTTGATTCTGTATTGTTTCTATATAAAAATGTTGGTACTATTTGCTCTTGTTTTAAATATTATTCCATTATTATGCTCAGTGTTGGGGAGTAATTAGTTACATGTAATGGTGTTATGTAATTGAATTACAAAATAAATGTAACTGTAATCCGTTACAGATACTGAGAATTTAAAAAATAAATGTAGTTACTTAAAATTTTAATGGCTACAAAGGGGGATTTTCTGTAAAAAGCTAGGATATGTTGAATAATATAAATTTGTCGCTTTGCCTGTTTTTGATGTGCGCCATTTAAAATCAGTTTAGTAAATTGATGTTGCTTTTGAGTCAGCCCCATCACAAACGGCACCAGATCACCAAACTCTGCCAACTCGTTCCCAGTCACCAGAATACTGATTCCCTGCACCTGCACTTCCTCATCAACACACCCTATATATATATATTCACCACCGTACCTCACATCAGTGTCTGGTTTTGTTGTTACTACATGCAGCAAACTCCAGTGACTATACTTACCTGTACCACTTACCTGCACTACTATACCCCTCTTTTCTGTCATCTGTCTGCCATCGTCACCATCTGGTATCTGCCTGGAAGGCCTTCCTCTCCAGTTCAGCATCTGCATTCAAACACTCAAGTCATTCTTCATCTGACATCAAGAACTCATCTTCATCACATCACCTGTGTCTCTCTCGCTTCCCAAACGACGTCTGCTTTATATAATAAAGTCTTATTGCTTGACTCACCATCTCTGTCCTTTCTGTTGACTGACAGAAGAACAGACCAACAACATGCAGAGTCCCACGGAAGGGAGCGAGAATTGCTCACCGGATCTATTCACCGAACTCGTGCAGGCAGTTCGGCAATCCCTACTTCCACCAACATCTTCCTTGTCCACACCTGCTGCCTCTGCCTCTGCTGGTCCCATGGCCCGACCAGCAACATACACTGGTGAGGTGGAGGAATCCAACGGATTCATTGTATTCATTGTTCATTGTATTTTGAGATGTAACCACAGCTGTTCTCTACTGATTGTGCTTGTATAGTGTTCATGGTCTCTCTGCTGTTTGGGAGAGCACTTCAGTGGGCACAGTCAATATGGAATTCCAACGGCCTAGTGACGAATTTGTTGACTGCCTTCACCAACCACCTTAAAGAGGTCTTTGGCCAAACCACCTCGTCACTCTCAGTGCATGATCAGCTGTTCAACTTACGACCAAGGTAATTCCTCCATCAGCATGTATGTTCTCCAGTTCCAAACCATGGATGCTTGCAGGTGAAATGAAATGAGACCCCCTTGATCACAGCCTTTTGACAGGGACTCGTAACTGAGGTGCACCACCAAATGGCGATTTACGATTATGTCATTGAACTAGAGAATTTGATACAGTGAACCATTTGCATCTCTCAATGTCAAACTGCCTGTTCTCTAGACAAATCCAATTGCTCATCCTCCGCCCACAGCACCATCTATCGTCCATCCAGCCCATGAACCGATGCAGGTCGACGCACATCATCTCACTCATGTGGGGCGTCAAAGCCCACCAAGCAAGACCCGCTGCCACCATCGAGTTGAACTCCACCTCCATAGAGAGTCCTATCATCGAAACCAAGATCGAGATTCCCCTGTGCATAGACTATCGAGCTCTTAATGCTTAGATGGTGAAGAACAGCTATCCTCTTCCTCTGGTCCCCGCAGCTTTGGAACAGCTGCAAGGTGCTCGTATCTTCTCTAAGCTGGACCTGCGGAGCGCTTACAACCTCATCTGAATACGTGAGGGTAATGAATGGAAGACAGCTTTCATCACACCATCAGGCCACTATGAGTACCTCGTCATGCCATATGGATTGTCCAATGCACCCTCTGTATTCCAGGGATACATGAATGAGGGAGTTCCTCCATCAGCTCGTCATTGTGTATATTGACAATATATTCATCTACTCCTGGAACTTGGCCAAACATTGCCAACACGTGACGCAAGTCCTCCAAAAGCTCTGCGAACATCAGCTATACCTTAAGCTAGAGAAGTGCGAGTTTAACCAGTCATCTGTTCAATTCCTAGGCTACATCATCCATCATCAGGGCATTAAGATAGACCAGAGGAAGGTGGAAACCATCCAGAACTAACCCAAACCTGTCACCATCAAAGAGCTCCAACGTTTTCTGGGTTTTGAGAACTTCTACTGTCACTTCATCCGCCATTACAGTGCCCATAGCTCACCACTCACCTCCATGCTCAAAGACCGGCTCTCTGTCCTAAAAATCCCACAGCATCACAATCCTTCCAAACCCTGAAAGAGGCACCCCAATCCAGAACTACCCTTTGTCACGGAGGTGGACACATCAACAACCGGGGTAGGAGCAGTACTCTCACAGCAGCAGGGGAATCCTCCTCATGTGCCTTCAACTCCAAAAAGCTGTCCCCGGCGGAGCGTAATTACGACATCAGCAACCGTGAACTGTTGGCTATCAAGCTCGCACCAGGGGAGCGCAGCACCAGTTTGAGGTAATTACTGACCACTGTAATCTGGAATACCTCCATGAGGTATGGAGGTATTCTGAACCCTCGCCAGGCATGATGGTCCTTATTCTTCACTAGATTCAACTTCATCGTCACCTATCGACCTGGACGTAAGAACTGTATGGCCGACACACTCTCTGTGTCGCAGCCATGATTGTCAGTCCTATCCAGTGGTCCAACCATACCCAGATTTTTCAGGCCACATGCTCCAAACCCGATCTTCATCAGAAGATCGAGACCGATCTTCATACCATCTACCTGCAGTCTGTCCCTCATGGAATCAGCACACAAGTCTCCAGGCTCTGGACATCCAGGCAGCCAGCGAACCTTCTCGCTCCTCAGTTCTCGCTACTGGTGGCCCACGATGACCCAGGACATCTCCCAATACGTCAGAGGCTCCTCAGTCTGTGCCATCACCAATACCCCTCTGAGTCTTCCAAACTTCTACCACTGCCCTTTCCACAACGACCCTGATCCCACATTGTGATGAGCGCTGTTTTACTCAACATTATTCAACTCTCTGCAACACCTAAAAAACAGATGCTCAGTGTCTCGTCATGCTGCTGCCATTTTAAAAGTGCGGCGCTCTTATTGAAAACAATTGGAAAAATTGTTCTTTGGGAAAAAACACTTTGGTGGACACACGGACACAAGATTTTTTTATATGTCTAATTACATCTATAATCTGCTAAGAGGCTTCAGATTTACTGTCCAATAGGGTTCTAAAATCTGACAACAAGTCAAGAGCTATCAGCTGCCACCATAGACCGATTAAACAAACCCTCAGCCACTTCAGACACTCAGTGATAGCAGATCACAATGTTGAGTCATGGTAGAAGATCTACCAGAGTGTTGGTAAGAATTTCATACATGGCATATTTGTTTTTATTTGTGATACAGAATTAATAATGGATAGAATATACCTGATGGTCTTTGACAGAAATGTTTATATTTAATAAAGATTTTCAGGCTACAGCATGAGCTGCAGGATTTTTTTCTGTTATCCTTGCTGAAAAAAGATTGCTTGTACCAGCATATGTTTTGAATGCTGTGACCAGTATGGGATGCTTGTTGCTGGTTTGCTGGTCCACCAGCTAGACCAGCACTATACAAGCTCTAACCAGCATAGACAAGAATATATCAGTTGGCTCTGAATAAGTTAAAATTAAATTGAGAATGATGAAATTTAGCAATTTCTTTTTTTTTCCACTTTCTGACTCCCACCTACTTTTGGAGAATTCCTCCAATTTCCAGGACAATAGTGGTAAATCTTTCAGTTCTGAACAACACAACTAATTTGCTAAAAGTTTTGCTTACCATTTTGTCTGTGTTTATGTGTGAGGATATCTCAGATGAACTCATCCCACTGGGGTTAGACCATTTGGGACATATTTACAAGCACTGATCCCTTTAATAGTATAGAACATGGTATTTCCTTAACTATCATCCCTTTTTAATACACCCTGAACAAATAGGTTAGTCTGTAAATGTTTGAGTTGAGACCCATCTAACTTTGGATTTAGGTCAAACAATTTTGGAGTTTCAGTGATAGCATCTTGCTACACACAGCAGGAGGGTCTGCTCAAAACGATGTGGTTAATTTATAGCCTATACTCTGTTAATGTCTCTGATTATCTCTCTTTTAGGATTTGGCTTGGTCAAGGTTTTTACAGTCTTGCTCAACTAGATTAAAACTCTTAATAGGATCAGCCCAGGAGGCTCTTTTTAGGAATTAAACCAAGATCCTCAAAATCTGTTTCGGACAGAGAGAAAATCTAAAACATGTCCAAGTGTACTTCCTTTGAAAGTTGATCACATTTAATAGCTTAAATCAGATTAGCTACTTTTTGATTTTCTAATGCATGTATGTTTAGTGATGTTCGCATAAGAAGGCAATATTTATGTTCAGAATTGTTTTCTTGATAACAAACATTTTACAGTTTAAGCTAATTTGCTAAGATACTTGCATGTAAAATTCTAAAGTAATTAATATATTGTGCTCCTCAAAATTTACTTTTTTGGGATGCCACCATTTTGAGAAAAGGTAGATGACAAAACAAGTATAAGCAAATTAATTGTGAAATGTGCAAATTGAATGGACTGGTCGAATTTAGATGTGAATGTGTGATTTCTGACTTAGCATTTAAGAGTATTTAATTTATGGAAATTAAAATCTAAATCCACATGTCTTAAATATCTGACGGGGCTCATTATGCTCATAATGGACATAAGTGAAGTTTGGGTATGAATGTTAGCTGTGCAGAACAACAGCAGTTAGCAGAAACAGACAGCATGTCCATATGGAATAATCTTGGGTTTAGGGTTTTAAAGATTTATGCCTGATTTGATTAGTTCATCCGTTTGTTTGCCTGCATTGTATCTATGAGAAGGAAGATTAACAGATTTATACAAGATCTGTTAATAAGACTAATTAATAATACTTATTTTTGTCAGCCAAAGTACACAGATAGACCATTTACCACCAATAAGAATTTCAGATGTATGTTGGCCCCTGGCCATGGGCTAAATGCATTAAAACAATATTTTAAATCTGGATTCTATTGATTGGTGGATTGGAGGTTTGTCCATCACAGTATTAAGAATTTGTACTGGCAGTGCAATTCACGGAACAATCAACAAAGAGGGATTGTGTGTTAGGAAATGGTCATTGATGGTAGAAGTCAGGTGTTTGTTGTGATCTTGCATACTAAATGTAGGGGCTTTTGAATGAATGAATCCTTTAAAGAAATGTTTCTTTGAGGTTTCCAGATCTTTATCTCTTTCCACCTCACTAGCCACTGTTACTTCACATGTTGGATTCCTTCAAGCTTGGCTGTGCGCTCTTCTGTACGTTCTTTCATGTTGTTGTGTTTTGTGTGAACACGCGGCTTATGAGTTTAATTGGCAGCGTGTTCATGTCTTGTCTTGTGTGAGCACATGGCTTGTGATTTTGTTTTCAATGGCCCTGTGCTTGTGTTTTTGTCATGTTTGGTGTGAGCACATGGCTTGTCATGTGTTTCTTTGTGCCATGTGTTCTCATGTCTATTGTCTAACCCCGCCCACCTTGTTTCCTGATTATTGGTTCATTTGCCCCACCTGTCTTCCCTCGTTACCCTCTTTTGTCTGCTTCCTATTTATTCTCCCTGTGTTTGCAGTCCTGTGCTGGATCGTTGTTGAATGTGCCTCATGTTTCCCTGCTCGTCAAGTCAAAATCAAGTCTTCTTTTTCCCCCTTGGGGTAGTTTTTGTTTATCTTGTTTTATTTTATTAAATAAAGCCCATTCCTCCTGCAAATTGAGTCCTCGCTCCTTTCCCTTCATCCAACCCTGACAGCTTGTCTCTCATTAGCAATTGCTTCAGCGGCCTCATTCCGCTCCAGCAGCTTTTTAGCCCCACCCTGCTTCATAACATTAATAAATCTTTAATACATTACAACATCGACATACACTATAATGCCAAAAGTTTTGGGACACCTGCCTTTACATGCACATGAACTTTAATGACATCCCATTCTTAATCCGTATGGAGTTGGCCCACCCTTTGCAGCTATAACAGCTTCAACTCTTCTGGGAAGGCTTTCCACAAGGTTTAGGAATATGTTTATGGGAATTTTTACCATTCTTCTAAAAGCGCATTTGTGAGGTCAGGCATTGATGTTGGACGAGAAGGCTTGGCTCCCAGTCTCCCCTTTAATTCATCACAAAGGTGTTTTATCAGGTTGAGGTGCAGATCAGTCAAGTTCCTCCAAACCAAACTCTCTCATCCATGTTTTTATTGACCTTGCTTTGTAAGTGCACAGTCATGTTGGAACAGGAAGGGGCCATGCCGAAAGGGGCATGAAATTGTCCAAAATGTCTTGGCATGCTGAAGCATTAAGAGTTCCTTTCACTGGAACTAAGGGCCCAACCCCTGAAAAACAACCCCACACCATAATCCCCCCCTCCACCAAACTTTACACTTTACACTTGCAGTCAGACAAGTACCATTCTCCTGGCAATCGCCAAATCCAGACTCGTCCATCAGATTGCCAAACAGAGCGTGATTCATCACTCCAGAGAACACGTCTCTACTGCTCTAGAGTCTAGTGATGGTCGTGCACCACTGGATCTGACCCTTTGCATTGCACTTGGTGATGTAAGGCTTGGATGCAGATGCTCGGCCATGGAAATCAATTTCATGAAGCTCTATATGCACTGTTCTTGAGCTAATCTGAAGGCCACATGAAGTTTGGAGGTCTGTAGCTATTGACTCTGCAGAAAGTTGGCAACTTCTGCGCACTGTGTGCCTCAGCATGCGCTGACCCTGCTCTGTGATTTTACATCGCCTACCACTTAGTGACTGAGTTTCTGTTTTTCCTAATTACTTCTATATACTTTGTTATAATACTATTAACAGTTGACCGTGGAACATTTAGTAATGAGGAAATTTCACAAATGGACTTATTGCACAGGTGGGAACCTATCACGGTACCATGCTTGAATTCACTGAGCTCCTGAGAGTGACCCATTCTTTCACAAATGTTTGTAGAAGCAGTCTGCATGCCTAGGTGCTTGATTTTATACACCTGTGGCCATGGAAGTGATTGGACTGTGTTTTTCCTTCTTGTGCTTAAATTAGTTTGATTGCGTTCACCTGTTTCTTGTTTAGTTCCTTTTTAATCCTGTGTATATATTTCCCTGTGTTTCAGTTGTTCTTGGTTGGTGATTGGTAACATTTAGCTTACTTTCTATTTCCTAGGACTTTTAGTTTGTAGTCCTTTATTGTCCATGTTCCGTTCCTGTTTCCTTTGTTCCAGTTGCTAGTTTGTTTATATGGTTATGAATCATTCACACCTTTGTCTTTTTTAGTTTGCCATTATCCTGACAATGTAACACCCTTAGGATCACCACTCGGCCAGAACCAGCCGCCATGTCTATCCTGGGGGGAAACTTATTCAGTTTGCATCCTTTTATGGAGTCCCACCCATATCCCCACCCCTGAGATATATTTGTCCCCACTGGTCCTGTCTGGAATATTGGACTCACTTATTCCTTCCTGTTTCCAAGCCCTTCCTCCTCCAAAGATTCTGTCCAGCTTCCAAGCCCCATCATCTCTGCTGGTCCCACCCAGCTCCTCGGCTGTATCCGAATTCCTTGCTTCTCCCCCTCCCCCTCCACTGGCTCTGCCTGTCTTACTGGTTCTGTCCAGTTCTAAGGCCCGCCTCTTCTCTGGTTCCACCTATTTGGCTGGCTCACATCTTCCTGAGTCGCTGACTCTCCTTGGCCTCCACCGGCACAACCATGGTTTTCTGGCCAGCCCATCCAACTGTGGTAGAAGGACACTAGACCTCAGTGCAGGCTGTTATGACCATCTAGCTATGCTGCGGTTTTCCGAGCCCATTGCTCCACTTCGGCCCTTCAACTCATTGGCTGTTTTCAATAAAACTACCTATAAATGGCTTTCTTATAGTCTCAAATGCCATCATATTGATCATTATATCAATTGTTTTTATTAAATTGCACATTTTATGCAAAGCATGTATAATGTTGGGGCCAGCTGTAATATGCATTCCTGTTCATTACATAATAAGTTGAAACATCACTGACAAACACTTTGCACAGAAATATCAAATCCATGCAGCACCATCAACAGCAAGTAGATGCGACAGGTTGCATATGTCATACACAGCATCACATACACTCACCTAAAGGATTATTAGGAACACCTGTTCAATTTCTCATTAATGCAATTATCTAATCAACCAATCACATGGCAGTTGCTTCAATGCATTTAGGGGTGTGGTCCTGGTCAAGACAATCTCCTGAACTCCAAACTGAATGTCAGAATGGGAAAGAAAGGTGATTTAAGCAATTTTGAGCGTGGCATGGTTGTTGGTGCCAGACGGGCCGGTCTGAGTATTTTACAATCTGCTCAGTTACTGGGATTTTCACGCACAACCATTTCTAGGGTTTACAAAGAATGGTGTGAAAAGGGAAAAACATCCAGTATGCGGCAGTCCTGTGGGCGAAAATGCCTTGTTGATGCTAGAGGTCAGAGGAGAATGGGCCGACTGATTCAAGCTGATAGAAGAGCAACTTTGACTGAAATAACCACTTGTTACAACCGAGGTATGCAGCAAAGCATTTGTAAAGCCACAACACGCACAACCTTGAGGCGGATGGGCTACAACAGCAGAAGACCCCACCGGGTACCACTCATCTCCACTACAAATAGGAAAAAGAGGCTACAATTTGCACAAGCTCACCACAATTGGACAGTTGAAGACTGGAAAATGTTGCTTGGTCTGATGAGTCTCGATTTCTGTTGAGACATTCAGATGGTAGAGTCAGAATTTGGTGTAAACAGAATGAGAACATGGATCCATCATGCGTTGTTGCCGCTGTGCAGGCTGGTGGTGGTGGTGTAATGGTGTGGGGGATGTTTTCTTGGCACACTTTAGGCCCCTTAGTGTCAATTGGGCATCGTTTAAATGCCACGGCCTACCTGAGCATTGTTTCTGACCATGTCCATCCCTTTATGACCACCATACACCCATTCTCTGATGGCTACTTCCAGCAGGATAATGCACCATGTCACAAAGCTTGAATCATTTCAAATTGGTTTCTTGAACATGACAATGAGTTCACTGTACTAAAATGCCCCCCACAGTCACCAGATCTCAACCCAATAGAGCATCTTTGGGATGTGGTGGAACGGGAGCTTCGTGCCCTGGATGTGCATCCCACAAATCTCCATCAACTGCAAGATGCTATCCTATCAATATGGGCCAACATTTCTAAACAATGCTTTCAGCACCTTGTTGAATCAATGCCACATAGAATTAAGGGAGTTCTGAAGGCGAAAGGGGGTCAAACACAATATTAGTATGGTGTTCCTAATAATCCTTTAGGTGAGTGTATGCATGCCATCAGATCAATGTAATTACTGCTGTATATGAAAATCATAAGGTGGCATATATGAAATCAGCAGGTCTGAACATTAAAGGCCAGCCATTTCCTGACAGGAGCACTTCCACCTCTGGGGCACCGGGGGCTGGAAGTGTCTGGTTTAAGAGATCCATTCACCAAAAGAGGACCCAAGGGATTATATCATCCAGATTCTACCAGAAAGCAGCACGCGATTCAATTTGACAGCCTACATATGGGCAAAAGGCAGTCCTCACAACTGGCAATGATCCCTGAAAGCATGTGAGACCACATGCTAGGAGAGACTGAGATGAAATGTCAGACAATACAGGTTTTTTTTAACCCTCTACCTTGCTTTTATAATCATACTGTTGACTATATGGCATGCTTTGCAGCCAAGTGCTCCGTTCTGGTTGTTTGTGTGTTTCTTATAAAACCGCAGCCATATTGGCCTTATTGGCTTCGTGTCAGTGTCTGTCTGACTTAACAGTATAGTTGTTCATTCATTATTCCCTACAACAGTCTAGACCAACATCAATGCTTGTTCAGGATGGTAATGATGACCATGCAAATTAGAAGCTTGTTGGTGTAAACTGCATCTATGCATGCATGCTTTATAGCAAAAACGTGCTATA
Organism: Paracanthobrama guichenoti; assembly: GCA_018749465.1. Classification (NCBI taxonomy): domain Eukaryota; kingdom Metazoa; phylum Chordata; class Actinopteri; order Cypriniformes; family Gobionidae; genus Paracanthobrama; species Paracanthobrama guichenoti. The sequence goes on from CM031947.1 coordinate 39,073,864, forward strand.
TACTTACTATATATTTATGGTTACTATGGTTATTTATGGTTGCTAAAAAATGTCCACACTTTTATGCAATGAAAATCCTCCATGTCAAACATGCAATTTGTTTCATATTGTTAAAACCATACAAAAAAAAAAAAAAATTATGAAAGGAAGAGATCCTTATTGCAATAATTAATAAATTAATTAAATACATTAGATAACTTATTTATTGATTTCTTATTATTTGTGTGGAATTGCATACAGTGTTTTACTGCAAAAATATAATTGGTCAGCAATGACTCATCTTAGCCCTAACCTGAAGCAATAAATAAATAAATAAGGTCTATCACTCTACAATAAGGTCCCATTAATTCATGTTAGATAATGCATTAAATAACACTAACAAAGATTAATAAACACTGTAACAAATGTATTGCTTATTGTTAATGTTAGTTAATAAAACTACAACTATTCATTGTTAATATTAGTACATTTATTTAAGTACATTAAATAAAATACAAAATAAACAGATATACCTTTTGATTTGAATAATGTATTAGTAAATGTTGAAATGAACACAAATCAAATGTAATTTCTGCTTTAGCAGTATTTTTCATTGTTAGTTCATGCTAACTGTAGTTATAGGGTAGCTATTAAAGGGGTCATGAATTGAGAAATCAACTTTTCATTCAGCCGTTGATATATAAAAGTTCATCGTGATATAAAAATATCCTGTAAGTTTCAGAGCTGAAAACATCCTTGTTACTCAAAGAAAAGCTTTTATTGACACCAGGCCCAACAAACGCTCGATCTCAGAATGTGCCAGGCTGTGACGTCTGAGTGTGGTGAAACACCGCCTCTGCAGAAGATCAACACCTACTTCATCATAGCCTGTTTAGCCCCGCCCACCGATTCGCACATTGTTCGCACAGGCCTAGTGTTAAACCAGATCGAGCTACCAAGCAATAAACATGCCATTGAGAATTACAAAATATTGTGCAGTGCCTGCTCGACAGTAATGCAACATGTAAGTAACTGTGTTAATTCTAGTGCCTGATCTGAAATGTAATGATTCATGTAGTCAGATGTTCTTTGTCTGTGTGTCAGTAAATCAAACTAGTGACTAAACGTCAACTTGTGTTATTTCTCTTAGTAGGATGAAAATAATCTGTTATTTAACGGTGATTAAATTCTATAAAGAAAGTGATCAAAGAAAGCTCCCTTTGCAATCGTTTGAGCAGCACGCGCTGCACCTGTCAATCAAACAGAGTTTATCAGTGACTCCCGTTTTATTCAGCGAATCTCTTAACTATATCACGTTTGCACTGTTAGTGAAGATGAAAGCATTCGTTAGTGTACAGAAACTGAGCTGCAATGATGAGATCGCTGCATTCATGCGCTCAGTGTGTGATTGGCTACTATGTTCATCACTGCAACCATGCCACAATCTTAATACAATGCCATAGATCTAAATGTAATGCCATAGCTCTAAATGTAATGCCATAGATCTAAATATAATGCCATAGCTCTAAATGTAATGCCATAGATCTAAATATAATGCCATAGATCTAAATATAATGCCATAGATCTACATGTAATGCCATAGCTCTAAATGTAATGCCATAGATCTAAATATAATGCCATAGCTGTAAATGTAATGCCATAGATCTAAATATAATGCCATAGATCTACATGTAATGCCATAGCTCTAAATGTAATGCCATAGATCTAAATATAATGCCATAGCTCTAAATGTAATGCCATAGAACTAAATGTAATGCCATAGAATTAAATATAATGCCATAGATCTACATGTAATGCCATAGATCTAAATGTAATGCAACACTTTTCACGATTAGTTAACCATGAGAGCTGTAATAGTAAAAACGCACTAAAAGAGAGAAATACTATTTCAAATGGAAAGACTTTAGCCAATCACAGCAGTGGGCGTTTACACTGATCTCTCACAGCGGACACGCCCCTTAAAACAGAGCGTTCAGAGCAGAGGGCTAAAATCAGGGTAGGAAAAATGCCCTTTATTTATAAATTATGACCATTTTTGATGTAAAAAGCATTCTATCATTATAAGTGCACCCCAGCAAACATCATAAAAAAATACAACAACGCAGTTCAGGACCCCTTTAAGTATGAAGCTGTACTGGGCAATTGATTAATTCGTTATTAATCATTATGTATATATAAATACACACACATGCATGTATATATTTAAGAAAAATATGTTATATTTATATATAAAATATTTATATATAGGATCAATTATATTTAATTTATTAATTTATTATTTCTTAAATATATACATGAAGGAGTATGTATTTATATATACACATAATAATTATACACAGTATAATCTGTGCTCACCTCATATAATCCTGCTCACCTCATCTGGAACATTTAACAATCATTTGCCGCCCATTCTATCTGCCTAGGGAGTTTTCTGCGGTTGTCGCGACCGCCGTTTACATTCCACCGCAGGCAGACACAGCGCTGGCTTTATCTGGCCTTCATGATGTTGCCAGCGGCGTCATAAACCAACATCCCGACGCGGCATTCATTGTCGCGGGCGATTTTAACAAAGCAAACCTAAAGAAAGTCCTGCCAAACTTTCATCAGCACGTCTCCTGCCCCACACGAGGAGCAAACACACTGGATCACTGCTACTCTCCGTTTAAGAACGCCTATAAAGCGCGGTCACTTCCAGCGTTTGGCAAATCGGATCATGCCGCCATTTTCCTCACTCCCGAATACAAACAAAAGCTCCTCCAGGAACCCCGTGAGGCGGGAAGTTAAGCGTTGGTCACCCCACTCAGAGACCCGCGCTACAGGCAGCTCTGGGCGATGTGGATTGGGACATGTTCGGCGAGTTCAGCTGGCGTAAGCGAGTTCACAGGCGTGGCGCTTTGCTTCATCAACACGCTTACAGAGCAAGCCACGCAAACAATAACAATAACGTCCTTCTCAAATCAGAAACCGTGGGTGGACAATTCAATCCGCGCGGCAGTGACGCGACGCACTGCTGCTTACAACGCCGGTCTCCATTCAGGGAATATGAATGAATACAGATCGTCCTGCTATGCTCTCAGATGAGCAGTTAAAGCCGCAAAACTCCGTTATAAAGACCGAGTGGAGTCTCATTTCCAACTCAACGACTCGCGGCGCATGTGGCAAGGTCTGAGGTCCATCTGCTCCTTTGGATCTAAATCCTCGGCAGAGGCAAGCGTTGATCCGTTGCTCGTGAACGAGTTAAACTCTTTCTATGCTCGCTTTGACTGTAACCGCGGCAACGCGACTCCGCCAAGTGGCGCGTTAGAGGAAATTACTCAGAGCAGCATCAATCACGTGATCTCTGTCTCGGAGGATGAAGTTCGGAGAGCACTCAAGCGTGTGGACGTTAGGAAAGCTGTCGGGCCGGATGGTATTTCAGGTCGTGTTCTGCGGTCCTGTGCTGATCAGCTCACCGGGTTGTTTACATCTATCTTTAATGAGTCCTCGCTACATCTGTGGTCCCCACCTCCTTCAAAAATCCACCATCATCCCTGTCCCTAAGAACAGTAAACCCTCTTGCCTAAATGACTATCGTCCAGTGGCTCTCACGTCTATAGTCATGAAGGTCTTTGAGAGACTCATTAAAAACACCATTTGCGCCTTCATTCCTGACACTTTGACCCTCTTCAGTTTGCCTATCGTCCCAATAGATCGACTGAAGATGCCATCTCTCATGTCCTCCACTCCTCCTCACTCACATCGACAGCAAAAGTGGGAACTACGTAAGACTGCTATTTATTGACTATAGCTCAGCCTTTAACACCATAGTTCCCACCAAGCTAACCTCCAAACTCCTGGATCTCGGCCTGAATCCTTCTCTCTGCCACTGGATTGAGGACTTCCTCACTGGCAGGCCTCAGGTGGTGAGAATAGGCCAGTCCACCTCCACCTCCATCACCCTGAGTGTGGGAGCTCCACAGGGCTGTGTCCTGAGCCCCTGCTCTACTCTCTCTACACGCATGACTGTTTGTCCACACACAGCTCCACCTCTATCATCAAATTTGCTGATGATACTGTTGTCCTGGGCCTCATTTCCAACAACAATGAGACGGCATACTTGGACGAGGTGGAGCATCTAACATCATGGTGCCAGGACAACTGTCTCTCTCTGAATGTTGGCAAGACCAAAGAAATGATTGTGGACTTCAGGAAGAGACAGCAACGGACATACTCCCCCTCATGATCAGCGGGTCACCAGTAGAGAGAGTGAGCAGCTTCAAGTACCTGGGAGTAAACATCTCCGAGGACCTAACCTGGACTGCTCACATTCAGACACAGGTGAAAAAGCCAGGCAAAGACTGTACCACCTGCGCCAGCTGAGGAAATTCAGGGTTTCACCAGCTATCCTGAAAACTTTCTATTTAGGGGCAATAGAAAGTGTTTTAACTCAGTGCATCACAGCGTGGTATGGGAACAGCACCAGTCATGACCGCAAAGCCCTGCAAAGAGTAGTGCGCTTATCCCGGCGTATCTCAGGGTCAGCTCTCCGTCTCTGCAGGACGTCTACACCAAACGCTGCAAAGGTAGAGCTACCAAGATCATCAAGGACTCTAATCACCCTGCAAACCCTCACTTCACGCTGCTACCATCTGGTAAGCGCTTCCGAAGCCTGATGGCCAAAACTGAGAGACTCAGGAGGAGCTTCTTCCCCCAGGCCATCAGACTCCTGAACTTAACATCACGTGACTTCACGTCAGGATAAACATCGATACACTGACATTGCACTGCACTTTCTGTTCTCGTTGTTACTGTGTAACAACCTGTCATAAACCTGTTTGCACATTATACTCTTATACATTTGTTAACCACATATTTATAAGTCTACAGTTTACTCACTGCAAAGTCTACTTCAATTATTTTATTCCACTTTATCCTTATTTGTTACCTTTTTTTTCTCTTGACTTGATTATTTATAATTCTACAGATATATATATATATATATATATATATATATATATATATATATATATATATATATATATATATATATATATATATATATATATATAGATAGTACTTTTTTTATATATCCTATTTCTATTATAATTTCTTCCTTGTGTTTTTAACTGTGAATTTGCACTGTCCATGGAGCGGACCTGTTTACATTTCACTGCCGGTTGTATATTCTGTATATAACTGTGTATGTGACAAATAAAACTCTTGAATCTTGAATCTTGAATCTCAGTACACACACATATATTATGTAAACACAAACTTTTATTTTGGATGCAATTAATCGCGATTAATGCCCAGCATTAGTATGAAGTAAAGGTAGCTATTCATTTAACACGTATCTTTAAGATTGGGATGAGCTGTCAAATGTAAATGAGATGCAACCTGAGTGTCCTGCCCTAGATCCAGTGAAGTAGAAGATGAGGGTGTTTTCCCTTAGGTCCTCCTGTCACTTCAAACAAGCTGTACTTCAGCAGATCAGTTATTTTTCACCTAGTCTAGTAAGCAAGGTTAAAGGAATATATTAATGCCACAACCACTGAAGAAACAAATAAACAGTTCATTCTAAAAGAATACTGTGTCAACGTTTCAAATGTGAATAACATCTTTTAAACTATTTTATGTGAAAAGCCTGATCATCCTTGAGGTAACATTTAGTACATTAACAGTAACACAAACTTCTTAAATGTCAAGCCACCAGTAGTGTAGTGTAGAAAATCACTTGGTACATTTTGGCAGTTTGCCTTCCTAGCACACTTGCTTTGAAAGTGAATTCTCACTTTCCCCAGTAATGAAATCATCAACGAGTGACATGTTTTCTGCTCTAACATGGGAAAAGTCAGCAGTTCTCCAGGGGAAAGAATTGATCTAAAAGCCTCTGGACTCTGTTGATCTTCGCAATGTGGATTTTCCTCTTCACTGATCGGGCATGAGCAATCAAAAAGCATCTTCACTGGCTTGGAAATGTGGCGAAGAGGTCAAGTACAAGTTCCTCTCACAGTCAGCAGAAAACTTCTCTTGGCAGAGCTTGAATGCTCAACTTGGCAATACTTTTGAAGTTGAGAAAAATAGCAAGAGAGAAAGCAGGAGTCCTCCACATGACTTCATGACCTCCACAAGACTCATGACTTCTTAGTCTGTTTAAGAGCTTTATGGTTGGAAAAAAATACAAACAATAGAAATAGCACAGTGATATACTTGCACATCTAGGTCAGTGCAAGCTTTCTTACAACATACTGTTATACACTATACACGCACAAATCACAAATATGGCTAAAAGAGTATCTCACTGCATGGGTAATTTTGACCTGCAAGACTAGCAGCTGGAAAGACAGTGAATTATTGATGCTGAACATTGCTGGCTGCAGTATTTATCAGTGTGAAGCTGAAAGTGTTCTGTGTGTAGAGGTTGTAAGAGGACCCAGGGAAACTGTGGCAGCCATTGTATTCTGATTGTTTGAGATATTGTACCGCCACAATTTTATCACATCTGTAAACAATATAAAATATACCATGGCCTGAATAGCTGAATACGGAATTAATTACAAATAGCTCAGAGATGTTTTGAGACTTGTTAAAGTGGGAATATCAAAAAAGCCATTTCAAAAATAAAAAAGCTTATACTATACCCCAAATAACTGTTTTGCACAGGTCTCTTTTTACTTTCACAAATCTAGTTCGAATCTAAATTCAACCTTTTTTATACTTCTTATAGAATATAAAATCACATGCAGCACGTGTATAGTGTGTGTGCTGTATAATGCACTGACTAATTTGCGTCATTTTATTAATTTGCAGACCCCTCCGATGAGTGTGAAGTATTGAGTGAACAAGTGATGGAATCATTCAATCTGTTTTATGTCGCAGCAGCTTTGTAGCAATTTTATATATTGCTTAGCACAACAAACATTAATTTACTGTTCATACGCTTTAAATTTGATCATTCAACTGGTGCACTGTAAGGTTTATAGGCAGGTTTATGACACATGAGTGTGGATGATGAATAAAAGATTTCTCACATCTATTGCAGATGTAGCCAGTCTTTTCTGACTCAGGAACCTAAAAAAAAAAAATATATATAATATATATATATATATATATATATATATATATATATATATATATATATATATATATATATATATATATATAAAATGCTGTACAAAAAAAATATGGTAGTCAATGGCTGCCGAGATCTGCTTGGTTACAAACATTCTTCCAAATATCTTCCTTATATGTTTGGAACAACTTGAGGGTGAGTAAATGATGACAGAATTTTCATTTTTGGGTGAACTATCCCTTTAACTACACTGTGTTCCAAATTGTTATGCAAGTGACATATCAATAGGGTTTTTGTACAAAAACTGAATAGCAATTGTCGAACTGTCAAAAGTGTCAATTTGTGAATGATTTAGGGCACAGAAGAACCCGGTCAGATAAAGGCTCATTAAGGGAAGTTGTCAAACAAATTAATTGTATTAAAAGGGCAGCTGTAATTTTGTTGAGCAGCAAACAGGTATATGAAGCTACTGGTGCGCCACCCTTAACCAAAGCTCACAAAGAGAAAGAATTCTGCAAGAATATATTAGCAAAGTTGCAGAAATGCGCAGACGGAGCACCACATTGTCAGTGTACTGAGCATTGGCACTGCTTTGAGCAAAGCAAAGCTACTGGTTCCATCACTGCACAGTTAAGTGAATCTTACAGGACCACAGTGCAGGGCAATAGGGAATATGCAGTATCCATTATTGACATATTGGTCTATATAGGAAAACAAGGGCTTGCAACTGAGGGAGCACGACGAGAGAGAAACGTCTACAAATCATGGGAATATTTGGAGCTGTGCGACTGGTATGCCAGCTCCACCTAGCGAGCCCTGACACAAAAATTGTTTAAGACAAGGGGCCCTATTTTAACTACCTGAGCGCATGACACAGGTGCACTTAGGGCCTCTCAAACAATCTGCGCTCCAGGCGCATGGTCCAAAAGGATTGTATCTAGTCTCTTAATGAGTCATGGGTGTGTTTTGGGTGTAACGTGCATTAAACCAATCGGAGTCTCATCTCCCATCCCCTTTAAAAGCCACTTGCACTTGCACCATGGCGGATTCACTATTTACATGGCGGAATTTTCAAGCGGAAAGATTGAACGATTCTCCAGAGAGGAATCCTTTATATAATTTATAATCCTTTTAATATTTAAAATTGTTTGTGTGCTGCTGTGCGTACTTGTGTGTGTAACAAGCAGTGCACTCGCCTATATGCGCACATTACTAACACACCCTTTAAATAACATAAAACATACTGCGCTATTGACTTTAGACTAGGTTTTTGTTGGTCAATGGCGCAGACGATTTCAGTTGCCTCTAAAAAGCAACGCACCAACAATGCGCCTGAACGAACCTCGTTTTCAGACAAGCACGCCCATGGGCGAACAGATGGGCATGAGTGCATTTGCTATTTAATATTTAAACAACATGCCGCTGGACGTGAAAATGATAACTGCGTTGGGCATTGCATTGCATTGCACCACGTGTATGATAGGGCTCAAGATAATCCACGGCATCGAAGAGAATGTTTTTTTTTTTACTGTTCTAGTGCATGCAGTTTTAAAGAGGTACATATGGAAGCTAGAGATTTCTAGGATTTGTTGACTGTTCTGAAAGCGTCAGTGCTACTGGAATTTTTGGACACGTAAATCAATTTCTGGATGCATGTGAAATATACACTTTACCCATTGCTGCACAAAGTTATGACAGAGCGGCTGCATTGTCTGGTCATGTAAATGGAGTTCAGCAGAAACTGCGTCAAGACCATCCATCTGTGGTGTACATGCGCTGTATGGCCCACAAGTTGAATTTGGTTTTAGTGGATGCCTGCAAGGTAAGTCATACGGCATGTTTTTTCACATCCTCGAGAGCGCTCTCACAACTAGGCACACACCATGCATACCAGCAGAACCAAAAGGAGCTCGGAGTTAAAGCTGAACTGACAGCACTAAGTGACACAAGATGGAAAAACATTGGAGGTGAAGAGAGTTCAATAAGAGCCCAGCTCTCCACTTTTTCCGAGATCTCCACGCCACCTTATCGCAGGTTTGTTAACACAAACAAATATCACACAAAGCATGAAAAAGAAATGGGCCCAACAGCTCTACTTTCCTGTTTTGGATACTCTGTTGGGTGAGTGTTAGTCCCGGTTTTCCACACGGACCGTGGAAATAGCAAAGAGTGTGGATACAGTGCTAAAATGTGACCCAGTGTCTTTTAGGAGGTGTTCACACTTGGCATGTTTGGTTCGATTAAAATTAACTCTGGTGCAATTGCTCTGTTAGTGCGGTTCATGATTTGAATAGGTGTGAATGCTGCCATCGGAACCCTGGTGCACACCAAACATGCAGGAAGATGGGTCTCAGTCCACTTCTCTCTGTCCGCTTCTATTTGGTGTGGTTTGAATAAAATATGAACACAACACTGACCAAAGACATGTAAATGAACCAAAAACAAGATGTGACCTTAAAAAGGACAGAATGCTCAAGCATACCTGTTTTTTTCTCACCATAGTCTCATGATGTTGTCCATCAAAGTTAGATACAGGCATCAGAACCGCATCTCCTCGCAGTTTGTGTGTGTGATGGAGGGATTCCTGTTGCTGTTTTGACTCCTTTACACATTTTATAAGATCTTCACGAGTTCTTAGCCCAGCACACAGCATTGTTTTGGATGTTCGGTAAGTTCCATTGCTAAATAAAAGCTGACCAATCAGGTTGTGAACATATCCCTATGCCTTTAGGTTCAGTGTTAAAATGCCAATGTGAACACTAAGCGGACCAGGACTAAATGTTTTGGTCCGGACCAAATAAACCTAGTAAACGAACTACAAGTGTGAACATTAAATAATTATGAGACCACCCTCTATATCAACCCCAAAATCGGCCTGTACCGAGATAAATTTAGTGAAACTGAACTCACCTCACACATCTCCTGACTGAAAAAAGGCACTCACGACTGACTTCGAAAAACAAGTTGGCACTGACATTACCGGTCGCAACATGCGAGAGATAGTTTTCAGCTATGTGAGTAAGGAACTGGATGCATTCAACAATGGGCGAGGAGAGACTTTCATTCTTGAGTCTGCTGCATATTGAGAGTGACATAACCACAGAACTAAACGACGAGGACATCATCAACGCATATGATGCCAGGTCTAAACACAGGATTTTGAGCATTAGGTAAGGCACTGGTTATTTATTATTTATAATGGCTGCCATGCCAAATCACGCATACAGTATGCTTGCTTTTCAGCTAAAATTAACACTGGCTTGTGAACGTAGCCGCTTTAATAATACATAATTCATTCAGGTGCATTTATACTGGGATGTGGTAGTTGCTAAGTAGTTGTAGTAGTATGCGCTTCTCCTTGATGCTTTTAAATAGATTTCCGACCACCTATAACCATGAAGTAGTTTCAACCAAACTACTAACCAAACTAACCAATTTTGGTGCCGTTGGTTGAAACTACTTCATGGTTATAGGTGGTCGGAAATCTATTTAAATGCATCAAGGGGAAGCGCATATCTTAGCCTTACCCTGGAGTTGGTTCACCCTCCAACTGTGGATGGCCATTTTTGTAAATTTTTCAGTTGGATATTAATAGGTTTCAAGTCCTCGAGAATGAAAATACTTTAATGAAAACACTGTTACGAAAATTATTTATTGTTGACCAATAAAAATATGACATGAAAATATGCCATCAAAATATGAAAACATTACTATTATAACACTGCTAGATTATCAATAATATGCCTACATCACTGTTTTTGAAACATAAACATCATAAAGAAATAGCTGCATGAGGTGACGCTGAAGAGTGCATGAACACCAGTAAACTGTTTACACCAATAAACAGTAAAAGAAATAACACTGCTGGATAATTAATAATATCACCATTGTTTTTGAAAAGAAACATCTAAAAAGAATATTACTGTATCTGAATATTGTTTTCATGATTGATTGTCACTGTTATGTCCGAGTTCTCCATAGATATATAAATATACAGTGCAGGGTAGATTACTTACAAATTGTAGTCTAGTCAGTTACTGATTCTAAATTACATGACAAAAATTATATTTAGTATACAAACCCAATTCCAAAAAAGTTGGGACATTGTACAAATTGTGAATAAAAAAGAAATGCAATAATTTACAAATCTCATAAACTTATATTTTATTCACAGAAGAATATAGATAACATATCAAATGTTGAAAGTGAGACATTTTGAAATAGCGAAATAGCAATAAGAGGCCGGAAAAGTTAAATGTACATATAAGGAACAGCTGGAGGAGCAATTTGCAACTTATTAGGTCAATTGGCAACATGATTGGGTATAAAAAGAGCCTCTCAGAGTGGCAGTGTCTCTCAGAAGTCAAGATGGGCAGAGGATCACCAATTCCCCCAATGCTGCGGCCAAAAATAGTGGAGCAATATCAGAAAGGAGTTTCTCAGAGAAAAATTGCAAAGAGTTTGAAGTTATCATCATCTACAGTGCATAAAATCATCCAAAGATTCAGCGAATCTGGAACAATCTCTGTGCGTAAGGGTCAAGGCCGGAAAACCATACTGGATGCCCGTGATCTTCGGGCCCTTAGACAGCACTGCATCACATACAGGAATGCTACTGTAATGGAAATCACAACATGGGCTCAGGAATACTTCCAGAAAACATTGTCGGTGAACACAATCCACCGTGCCATTCGCCGTTGCCGGCTAAAACTCTATAGGTCAAAAAAGAAGCCATATCTAAACATGATCCAGAAGCGCAGGCGTTTTCTCTGGGCCAAGGCTCATTTAAAATGGACTGTGGCAAAGTGGAAAACTGTTCTGTGGTCAGACGAATCAAAATTTGAAGTTTTTTCTGGAAAACTGGGACGCCATGTCATCCGGATTAAAGAGGACAAGGACAACCCAAGTTGTTCTCAGCGCTCAGTTCAGAAGCCTGCATCTCTGATGGTATGGGGTTGCATGAGTGCGTGTGGCATGGGCAGCTTACACATCTGGAAAGGCAACATCAATGCTGAAAGGTATATCCAAGTTCTAGAACAACATATGCTCCCATCCAGACGTCGTCTCTTTCAGGGAAGACCTTGCATTTTCCAACATGACAATGCCAGACCACATACTGCATCAATTACAACATCATGGCTGCGTAGAAGAAGGATCCGGGTACTGAAATGGCCAGCCTGCAGTCCAGATCTTTCACCCATAGAAAACATTTGGTGCATCATAAAGAGGAAGATGCGACAAAGACCTAAGACAGTTGAGCAACTAGAAGCCTGTATTAGACAAGAATGGGACAACATTCCTATTCCTAAACTTGAGCAACTTGTCTCCTCAGTCCCCAGACGTTTGCAGACTGTTATAAAAAGAAGAGGGGATGCCACACAGTGGGAAACATGGCCTTGTCCCAACTTTTTTGAGATGTGTTGATGCCATGAAATTTAAAATCAACTTATTTTTCCCTTAAAATTATAAATTTTCTCAGTTTAAACATTTGATATGTCATCTGTGTTGTATTCTGAATAAAATATTGAAATTTGAAACTTCCACGTCATTGCATTCTGTTTTTATTCACAATTTGTACAGTGTCCCAACTTTTTTGGAATCAGGTTTGTAGATTACTAATTTTAGGCAATATATTTTGACTACTTTTATAGTGGGTCATCCGGGTACTTTTTGTCAACTCTTTTATGAGCACTGTGAATTTGGATATGCTACTCTTATCACATACTGTTTTTTTTAGCTACAACAAGAGGAGACAAGAGAAAAGAGTCCTCTTCAACACAAACATCTAATCAGATAATTTACAGGATGTACAACCAAAGCCAATAAAGCTGTTGTGCAACAGCTGAAAAGAAGACTATTGCTGTACATTTGTAAAGCAACTTTTCACCCTACACAGTTGCACAGGGTAAAGGGAGATATAGACAATACAATAAATGTACATTGAGAAAACAAGCTACTGCATCAGCAGATAGGCACATATCTGCACAATGACAACATAGACAGGAAAGGATAGGTCAAAACACCCCTCAAAACAAGCAGCTCTATCGCCAAGACATATGTGACCCTGAACCACAAAACCAGTAGACTGGGTAAACCCAGCCCGATCTGCTGGCGATTTGATTTCGCCCTGCAGCTCAGGCTGGAAACCTGTACATTGTTTTATCCTGCTTCTGTTACAATTTTGGGGGACCAATCACAAACCGGCTTATCCACCTGGCGCACTATTGGCAGGTTTAACACAATGACGGCTAGAGAAGTGATGGATCGTTGGTCTGATTGGATAGGGCTATCCAATTGCATACAGAGTCATTTAAACTATGCCCGTTGATCACTCCTCTTGTAGTCTGATTGGTTGAAGGACTATCCAATTTCGTACAGTTTGTGAGTTTTTGTCCATAGCTGAATTCTGTACATGTGCTAATCCTCTCTAAGTGTAGACATTATGTAAATAAGAGATTCATTGTGTTGTCAGCTTCACTGATTAATATAACAGAACTTTGAGATCGCATTCATTGAATGAGTGACAGCTTTTAGTGATTATAAAGGGAGCACTCTTTCCGCGCTGTCTATGTTGATATAAAAAATAATTAGCCTATATTTAGAATTTTAATGAAATTTTTGTTTTCCATTCTTGACAAGAGGCCATATACACGCTTAACAGGCTGTGATCATATTTATATTTATGTATCGAAATCAGGCTCATATAAATGTCAGGAAAACACGATTCCTGACTGCATGTCAATATCCATGGATCACTGGATCTTTGGTAAGTTGTAAGGAACACTATATTGAGTCCAACCTTTAGTTTAAACTGATAATCGTTTGCTTTACTCACGTTTTCCCCTATTAACTCCAGTCAGGCAGCAGCTCTTCTGAAACTCTGCCACAACTGTGTTCCGGTGGGAAATTGACGTCTCTATTTATTTGAATGTTGAGCCTCAGCTCATTGGCCACTGACACAATACACTCACCTAAAGGATTATTAGGAACACCTGTTCAATTTCTCAAGAATGCAATTATCTAATCAACCAATCACATGGCAGTTGCTTCAATGCATTTAGGGGTGTGGTCCTGGTCAAGACAATCTCCTGAACTCCAAACTGAATGTCAGAATGAGAAAGAAAGGTGATTTAAGCAATTTTGAGCGTGGCATGGTTGTTGGTGCCAGACGGGCCGGTCTGAGTATTTCACAATCTGCTCAGTTACTGGGATTTTCACGCACAACCATTTCTAGGGTTTACAAAGAATAGTGTGAAAAGGGAAAAACATCCAGTATGTGGCAGTCCTGTGGGCGAAAATGCCTTGTTGATGCTAGAGGTCAGAGGAGAATGGGCCGACTGATTCAAGCTGATAGAAGAGCAACTTTGACTGAAATAACCACTCGTTACAACCGAGGTATGCAGCAAAGCATTTGTGAAGCCACAACACGCACAACCTTGAGGCGGATGGGCTACAACAGCAGAAGACCCCACCGGGTACCACTCATCTCCACTACAAATAAGAAAAAGAGGCTATAAAAGCTCACCAAAATTGGACAGTTGAAGACTGGAAAATGTTGCCTGGTCTGATGAGTCTCAATTTCTGTTGAGACATTCAGATGGTAGAGTCAGAATTTAGCGTAAACAGAATGAGAACATGGATCCATCATGCCTTGTTACCACTGTGCAGGCTGGTGGTGGTGGTGTAATGGTGTAAACACCATACTAATACTGTGTTTGACCCCCTTTCACCTTCAGAACTGCCTTAATTCTATGTGGCATTGATTCAACAAGGTACTGAAAGCATCCTTTAGAAATGTTGGCCCATATTGATAGGATAGCATCTTGCAGTTGATGGAGATTTGTGGGATGCACATCCAGGGCACGAAGCTCTCGTTCCACCACATCCCAAGATGCTCTATTGGGTTGAGATCTGGTGACTGTGGGGGCCATTTTAATACAGTGAACTCATTGTCATGTTCAAGAAACCAATTTGAAATGATTCAAGCTTTGTGACATGGTGCATTATCCTGCTGGAAGTAGCCATCAGAGAATGGGTACATGGTGGTCATAAAGGGATGGACATGGTCAGAAACAATGCTCAGGTAGGCCGTGGCATTTAAATGATGCCCAATTGGCACTAAGGGGCCTAAAGTGTGCCAAGAAAACATCCCCCACACCATTACACCACCACCACCAGCCTGCACAGTGGTAACAAGGCATGATGGATCCATGTTCTCATTCTGTTTACGCTAAATTCTGACTCTAGCATCTGAATGTCTCGACAGAAATCGAGACTCATCAGATCAGGCAACATTTTTCCAGTCTTCAACTGTCCAATTTTGGTGAGCTCGTGCGAATTGTAGCCTCTTTTTCCTATTTGTAGTGGAGATGAGTGGTACCCGGTGGGGTCTTCTGCTGTTGTAGCCCATCCACCTCAAGGTTGAACATGTTGTGGCTTCACAAATGCTTTGCTGCATACCTCGGTTGTAACGAGTGTTTATTTCAGTCAAAGTTGCTCTTCTATCAGCTTGAATCAGTCGGCCCATTCTCCTCTGACCTCTAGCATCAACAAGGCATTTTCGCCCACAGGACTGCCACATACTGGATGTTTTTCCCTTTTCACACCATTCTTTGTAAACCCTAGAAATGGTTGTGCGTGAGAATCCCAGTAACTGAGCAGATTGTGAAATACTCAGACCGGCCCGTCTGGCACCAACAACCATGCCACGCTCAAAATTGCTTAAATTACCTTTCTTTCCCATTCTGAAATTCAGTTTGGAGTTCAGGAGATTGTCTTGACCAGGACCACACCCCTAAATGCATTGAAGCAACTGCCATGTGATTGGTTGATTAGATAATTACATTAATGAGAAATTGAACAGGTGTTCCTAATAATCCTTTAGGTGAGTTTAACAACAAGCTTAACAAGCGAAAACAGGTGAATGTAATCAGTAACCAAGGAGACTAACTAGGGCACAATGAAGACTAAACTGAAAGGGTTAACATGAAATTTGCAATGTTAAGAGTGCTCTCTTAAGAGCAGAAGTACCATGGTGTATGAAGTTTCTCTTTAACCTGAAGGGAGGCGGCAGTATCTAGGGTCATAGAGAAAATTGTGCCCATATACATCAGGTTTATCTGTATTTATTAGGCACACAGAGTAGTTGAGACAGATCAGGCAGGTTACTCATAAATCTGTCTTTAGTGGTTAGAACAATAGTTATACCTAGTCAATAACTGCGGTGCAATATGGATAAACTCAGCTTCACGTAGTGACCACGAAATGGGATATTGTACCTCAAAGCAATATTACAGATCACTGTATCTGTAATATCATTGCTTTGAGGTACAATATCTATATCAGTAACATAAGTTCCATATAATTGAGGCCACATTCATACAAAGCCTTTCCCTATCCAATCTTTTTTTCGCCCTTGTTCTAAAAAAAAGTTCCGTAAACACGCTGTTGTATCAAGAAATATCTGCGTACACATGAAATCACTGAAACCAACTCAAAACGATGTAATTATACATGCCAAACCAGTATGTAGTGCTGTAATTCTGCCACAGAGATACACTAAAAACGGAGAAGACTTGGCGCATGTGCATGCAGTGTCTGACTAGGGTGATGATATAATCGTTTCACAAAATATACGGATTGGCTGTACACACGAAAACGCAAGGGTGTCATTTTTAGATTTACCCACTCTGGGACCCGGTTTCAAAAACTGGCGGTTTCAGGCTTCTAAAATGGACAAAGCGCTGATATGATAAAAAAAATAAAAAATACCTATAGAGCTAAACGCATCTCCATGTGTACGGGGCCTGAGTCTCATTATGCAGAGTTTTGCTTCAACCCTAATCAAACACACCTGAACAAAGGTAATCAGTGTCTTCAGGATTTCTAGAAAGTTATAGGCAGGCAAGTTTGATCAAGGTGGAGCTAAACTCTGCAGAAAAAGTGGACCTGGAGGGCCAGAGTTGAGAACCTCTGGTCTAGTGTATAGTTAAAGTGGGACCGCTGACATTTTGTTTAATCCCAAAGGAATTTGTGTGTAAACATTTCTATATGTGAATATTAAAGTATCTGACAATCAATGCGCTATCCACATCAACCAATAAGTCTGAAAGGAAATCTGCAGACTCTGTTAGAAAATCAACATAGATAACCAGAGCAAGAGAAAGCAGGGATTATTTTCTTACATCAGAAAGTGTAACATTTAGCACAAGCACTTCAAATTAAATAAACCTAAGACCTGTTCTCTGAGTAATGTTTAGAATAGTTATTTCATGGCAAAACCCCACAGTTACATCCCCAAAACAAATGTTGCGCTTCGTAATGCTACAACTGCCTTTTTAGCCTCTATTTCTTGGTGGAAAACGCAGGGTCCAGTTACCCATGCTCCCCCTCAAGCTTGTTTGCCATTAAATATTACAATGTGCCATAGTACAGAGGTGAAAGTGAGCCCCTCTGAGCTGCCACTCACTGAAATAAAGGGCCGGCCTAATGCAGCAGGTAAACAGAGAGAGCGAAAGCCACAGGTTGGGTTACAGACCGGCTGAAGAAGAGGCCCTCTCCGGCTCTGGTTGCCTATGATGGGGGATCGCTTTACCCGCGCCTGCCACATGAAATGGTCCGGTCCAAGTTCCCTGCCCGCCTCTTGGATGGAATGATTACTTATTCATAGTTGGAGGGAAGAATAGGAGGGTGGGTTGTGAATGGGGGTCCTTGTTGTCAGTGGTGGTGTAAGGAACAGGTGACAGAAGGGTATCTGTTACCTGTTTCTGCCCGTCCACCCCTCAGCCCCCTCTCTCAGATGCCATACAAACTATCGGCACACATTGTTGTTGGGCAGCAGTCGCCACGGAATGCAGATAGCAAAGTCAACATTAAGCTTTCCCTTTCACCATCGATTTCATCACCGACACATCAGGACAGAAGCGCACTGCAAGAGTGCCTCACTTCAAAGCTACAGGGAACCGTGAGCATTCAAGCTCAGAGGCGGCTATGGGGTTCAGGGGTCGCACCAGCGGGCGGATGGATTGCCAAGGACTTTATAACACTCCTGCAAGCCCACACAGGTAGCCTGACACCCTGATATCAGCCCCAGTGGATAGAGAGCTGATCCCGCCTCGCTCTAACACTGCCACCCTGACACCAGAGAGTCAGTGCCATGTTTCGACCGTGTGAAATCTCACACTGCCCGTTACTCAGGGCCACAGAGGCTCAACCATGTTGGCAGAGCTTGCCGTGGTATAAAGGCCTGGGCCTTTCTGATCCAGAACTGCTTTCCTCACCCAAACCTAATAAAAATATCTAAAACACAGCAAAACTCAGAATTCTGCCTAATTGTATCCAGCCACAAAGTACTAGTCTGTTCCCATCATGCGGTGGACACCAGTGGATGAACTCCATTCAGTATTTATCAGCAGACCTCTCTGCAGATCTCTGGGTAAATGCTTTAATTAAACTGGAGCCTTGCATCAAAAGCTGCATTCAAGGATGTCAATCAGCACCAGCAGGATGGAGTGAAACCGGATCATGGCCTTATCACAGAGATGTAGGGACCAGGGCCTCCGTAGCCATTGTTACAGTCTGCCAGTCCACAGGAACGTGTAACTAAAGTCACCCAGCCTCATTGTGCCACTAGTAAGCAATATGTTCCACTGTGTGATGGGTGAAGACATCAACACAGATTCTTTTCATTGGTGTCTGTGGCATCTGCTTTGAGGGAAAACGATGTGTAATGCGCAATGTCGCCACATTTCATTTAATATTCTATACTTAAAGCGATAGTTCACCAAAAAAAGAAAATTCTGTGATCATTTGCTCTCCCTCATTTTATTCCAAACCAAATTTTGGGAGTGGGTTGTGTTCCGTACACACACAGAGAGAATTTTCTCTTTCCCAAAAGTGTTCGTTAATGTTATCGCATTGGATTAAAATGGCACAAGATGGTACAGTCAAACTTGTGGTTTTCTTGGTCAAAATTGACCAGCCTACAAAAAAATTGCTTATAAATATCTTGCTATGCTATATTATCACCAAATTTTGGATTCAATCTTTTTGTCAACTTATTTTCTTTCAATTAGGACAGATTTTGTATTTATTTTTGAATACTGCCTGATTGTAGGCCTCATTGATCTAAGCTTATATTGGTCAAAAAATACCACCCATTGAAAAATAATGGGGGAGATTCAAAATAAGAGAAATGTTTAGAGTTCAAGAGTATGTTCATCAGTTCATATACACTATATTGCCAGAAGTATTGGGACACCCCTCCAAATCATTGAATTCAGGTGTTCCAATCACTTCCATGGCCAAAGGTGTATAAAATCAAGCACCTAGGCATGCAGACTGCTTCTACAAACATTTGTGAAAGAATGGGTCGCTCTCAGGAGCTCAGTGAATTCAAGTGTGGTACCGTGATAGGTTGCCACCTGTGCAATGAGTCCATTGGGAACAACAGCAACTCAGCCATGGAGTGGCAGGCCACGTAAAATCACAGAGCAGGGTCAGCGCATGCTGAGGCACACAGTGCGCAGAAGTCACCAAATTTCTGCAGAGTCAATAGCTACAGACCTCCAAACTTCAGATTAGCTCAAGAACAGTGTGCAGAGAGCTTAATGGAATGGGTTTCCATGACTGAGCAGCTGCATCCAAGCTTTACATCACCAAGTGCAATGTAAAGCGCAAAGCGCTGACTGCATTGTGCCAAGTGTAAAAATTGATGGAGGGGGGATTATGGTGTGGGGTTATTTTTCAGGGGTTGGGCTTGGCCCCTTAGTTCCAGTGAAAGGAACTTTTAATGTTTTAGCATACCAAGACATTTTGGACAATTTCATTCTCCTAACTTTGTGGGAACATTTTGGGGATGGCCCCTTCCTGTTCCAACATGACTGTGCACAAGTACACAAAGCAAGGTCCATAGACATGGATGAGCGAGTTTGGTGTGGAAGAATTTGACTGTCCTGACCTCAACCCGATAGAACACCTTTGGGATGAATTAGTGCAGAGACTGCGAGCCAGGCCTTCTCGTCCAACATCAGTGGACCTCGCAAATGCGCTTCTAGAAGAATGGTCAAAAATTCCCATAAACACACTCCTAAACTTTGTGGAAAGCCTTCCCAGAAGAGTTGAAGCTGTTATAGCTGCAAAGGGTGGGCCAACTCCATATTAAACTCTACAGATTAAGAATGGAATGTCATTAAAAGGCAGGCGTCCCAAAACCTTTGACAATATAGTGTATGTGCATGTGTGCTTGCAAAGATAAAGGCCTCGGATGGATACATACACATGCTACCACACGCGTTCATGTACACAAACAAACTATTTGAGTATTACAGGATTTCTTTTTCACAGGGATGAAATTTATCTTCAGATCAATGAGGCCTAAGATCAATCAGTTTCAAAAATTAATACAAAACCTGTCCTAATTGAAAGAAAACAAGTTGACAAAAAAAATGTAATCCAATATTTGGAGATAATATTAGCATAACAAGCGACTTACAAGCAATTTTTTTGAAAGCCAAGAACATCAAAGGTGTTACAGGGTTTTAAACAGTGTTAGGGTTAAAACGTCACTTTTGAAACTTTACAGTGTGTAGGTATCAACAATGAAATATGGTTGAGTGCAAAAAACTAAATTTGACCCCATTGCATGGACAAAAAAACACTAAGAGACCTTAAAAATAAAGTAATACTGGTCTGGAATTATATGGGGGTGAGTAAATTATGATTCCAAGTAAAATGAGCTGTCAATCATGTGTAAAATAATGCAAATACATGCATCTAGTAATTTAATCAAACCCACCAAGCTTTAATAACTTGAAATCTCATAATATTATTATAGGATAGTGTGCATCTCTCATAGGTCTTGTTCATTTTGGTAACTATCAATATAGCGAAAATGTCTGTTAATGGGGATAGAATAATACTGATTGATTAAAACTTAGTATTACCATGTGTTGGATAAGCATTAGCATTTCCTGTGTTAACAGTGGTCTCTGCTGGCCTCTACTGGAAAAAAAAAAATTACATGCTGAAGACTGAAGTAGCCTTCATCCAGAAAAAAAAACTGGGCAAAAGCTGTGATCATGTGCTTCAAACTGAGAACTGCTTTGAACTTGGATTTTGCTGATGACTTCACAAATTTAAATTGATTTTAAATGCGATTATGTTTTTCAGGAAAGAAGTCTGCGGCTCTCAGTAAGGTGTGTAGAGCTAGTCAGTTTCAGACAATACAGGAAAACCCATGTCATTCAGTTCAAGCACAAACAATATCAAATCCAGATTACTTTTTTTGATGTAACTGCAAAACTGCATTCTAATTTATAGTTAACATTTAGTTACAGCCAAAAAAGGTTACAGAACCTTTGAACCTCAGAAGGTTGAAGTATTTCAGAACAACAGTCACAGTAATAGAACATCCAACAGTAATAGTATGTCCAATTTAGTGGCCAGATGATTAATCAGAATTTCCTCACAATCTACACGGAAAATTTAACAATGATATGACTCCTTAGATCAGGGGTGGGGAACGTTGATCCTGGAGGGCCACTCTCTTGCAGAGTTTTGTTCCAACCCTGAAAAAAACACTCACCTGCCTGTAACATCAGTAATCCTGAAGACTTTGATTAGCTTCAGGTGTGTTTGATTAGGGTTGGAGCTAAGCTCTGCAAGAGAGTGGCCCTCCAGGATCAACGTTCCCCACCCCTGCCTTAGATGTTACTTTTTTTTTACCTGCAAATCTCATAGGATAGAAGGAATGGATTGATATTCTGGAGCAACTTGGCATTTCTGAACATCTTGGTTTTGAGGAAAATAAATTCTGCATACAATGGCTTGCCACTTGGTGGCAATGTATAGGATGATGCACTAGTGTCTGTCTACTGTAGAAATGTGCAACTATGCCATCAAAGCCCATGCATATGCAAGAAAATGCTTTTTGAAGAGCTGTCCATTAGTGACTTCTATGCGTGAAAGAGTTAAAGGGGTCATGAACAGCATTTTTTTAATATAATGTTCTCTGAGATCCACTTTTTTTACATCAAAAACATCTAAACACCTAATTTAGAACTAATAAGACAATGTAATAATATCTTGTTACATAATTGAAGCACTTGCATGTACATAGTTGAAACACTTGCATTTTGCCAATGTGAAACATTTACATATGCTTTATATGTCTTGGTTGTGCCAAATTAAGTTTAAAGTGGTGGTTGATTGCCCTTTTTTACAAGATGTAAAATAAGTCTCTGATGTCCCCAGAGTGTGCATTTGTAAGTTTTAGCTCAAAATACCTCACAGCTAATTTTTTATAGCATGTTAAATTTGGCACTTTTTGAGGGTGAGCAAAAACATGGTGTTTTTGTGTGTCCCTTTAAATGCAAATGAGCTGCTGCTCATGGGGCGGTGCTTCAATAACTCCAGTTAGCAGCTCTGATAACCTCATGCAGACAGGCAATGAAACTGTTCAGTCTTTTATATTCAAACCAGAGTTGGACACTGATGGAGAGACTCAAGAAGAAGTGACAACATGTAGAATGCAACAAGATGTTGATGAATTTATGTAGCTGATGTGGAGATATGTGATGTGGCAGTGTTCATCTTCAAGTCATTGATTAGCATATTCGGTCATGATAATCTCACCCCCTTTGCTGTGTGTTCACCCGGGGGCAGGATTTATGTAAATTTCAGGGTTAGTGATGTCACTAACCCAGGAGGAAGCTTGTGTAGTCCCTACCAGCCGTTTGTTATAGTCCTTAAAAAGCAATTTCTTTAAAATAAAATATCTCCCGTTGCTTTGTTTGAACTTTGAGCGTCATAACTTTGCAGATATTGTTTATGCTTAAACAGCAACATTACACAATAACTAAAGTTTAAAAAGTTAAATCATAATCAACCACCCCATTAAAGTACCAGTTATAGTTGACAAAGGATGGTAAACTGACATTCTTATAGGCTATTTAGGATATTTGTCAACCAAGTCAGGAGCAAGATGCTCAAGAAGATTGTGGGAGAAGACGAGATCCTCAGCATTAAGTCAAGAGTTGATTTTGCTCTCCTGCCCCCCTGCCAAGACTCACTCATCCCCCACATCCAGCGGGTGAACTATAGAGTAGCCTGTTAACAGCGGGCACCCTATGATGAGGGTCAGGGGTGGGAGAAGAGTCTTGTGCACCAATTCTGCCCCCATCTCTCATTGACCTGTTTGCTGCTGATGTTGTCAGTGGTGATGATGAGAGGGAAGAGGATGTAGAGGCTGAAGAGGCTGAGGCTGCACCGGACACAAATGAATCTTTGTATCTTCTTGATGATTTGTTCGAACATAATTCCACACATAAAAAACAGATCAACACTCCAGACCAACGGTTTGTGGCCATTAACCCGTGGGCTCCACCCAGTCGGCACCCACCAACAGCTAAACTTTTATGGCTCCACAAGATCTTGGCCACATCAAGATAACGGCAGAGGGTCTTTTTGATCTGGTCAAGACAAAGAAAGAGCCTAAACAGATGATGTTCTTCTCACCGACCTGTGAATGAACTCTGAGCAACATAGAGTTACAATCCACAGGACAAATCCACAGAAACTGTTGCCACGCACAGTTGATCATTGTTGATCAAATCATTGATCATTGGACTTGCATTCAAACGCCTTTGACGGCATAGTTTTGTTAGAGTGTCTACAACCGATATATATTCTGTATATATATCACTCCCAATTCATGTAATCATGTAACTATTGAACGAGCAAATGAAAATGCACAGTGTTTGATATCTTTTTGTTTGTTTGTTCATAATTCAGAAGATGACTTCAGTGAAATCTGTGTAGAATGTATGTCGTGTTCTTATAATAAAGACATATTATCCAAGGCCTAAGATCAAGATCCCCGCTTATCCAAGATGACCCCTGATTGATCAGAATCCAGAATCCAGAGGATGGGCCAATATTGGAGTATCAATCTCAGAACACGAAGAGCTAGAGCAAGTTAAGTCAAGAGCAAGCCAAGTCAAGACAGACAACATGACGAATAGAAGATTGGACGATCAGATGATCGTGGCAGACCAAGATCAGAGAAAATGGGTTAACGATTTAATTCAAGCCATCTAGAACTCTCATCTCACTTTCCTTTCTTTTACTTAAGTTTATTTTCTTTCCATGAGTCTCGTGTTTCAAGTTAAGTTTTGCCGCAAAGTTTCACTCGCTGAATCTCCAGTGAGTGCACTTCAACTTTAAACATCCACGAGTCTTTCCATCCAGCCGCCAACACACCACGTTATTGGCTTCCCAAGATGTCCATCAAAGACAGGCAAGACCTTCAGTGAATCATGAACCGGGGAGACCCCTACAGCCAGGACCGAAAAGGGAATCCCCCTCCAAGCAAAGACACACAAATGCAAGATTCTAAACTGAACTGGTGCATTGATAACAAATTGAATAACCCCGCCTAAGCAATGATAGGAGGGTTAAGCTAATGATCAGTGGTTCATTCAGGTCATGTGTTATAAATGCATATATATTGCTAGAAACTTGGGACTTTATCCTTCTCTCTCTTAAAACTCATTCTTTCCTCACTTTCTTTTTCCTTTCTGCAACGCGTGTGTGCATGTGTTTGTGTTAGATGTTAGTTTTATGTGTTAGAGTAATCATTAAAGTTTTGTTTGTATTTAAAGATAAGTGTTCTTGTGTTATGTGCTTACGAATTTAATGTCTTAAACTGCTGATCTAAGTTACCTGGCTGTTAAATAGTGTTTCACTATTCTGTGGATATTAAAATAGGCCTACGCTGCAGCGTTGATAGTTACGGCCCGTTCAAATGAATGCCAGACGAATCATTTGCTCGGTCGTAAAATCGAAAATCCTGTTTCCCTTATACAGAGTCACTGCAAGGATGAGTTGGAGACTGATGATGGTCATTGATCCATTTAATAGTGATCAATTTAATAACCTTGCAATTGTTATAACAGAATAAATTTGTTTCATGTGACTACATTTGCTAAACAAAATAGAAAAGGTTACACTGTTATGAGCCTAAAATGTGTTATTTTCCTGTTTTCACCAATAAAGACTGGTTGCACCATGTCAGTGACCTTTCCATTTGATTCCTGGTGTCAGAATTATATGAAAAAGTTGGTTCATTTGTCTTTGTATGTTGTGTGGATCAGGAGTTATGAAAATCTGCGTTTTTAGCCTCTCGCGATGACATCAAGATGGCCGCAAAATGAACCCCATGGGACATTAGTCAACCTCAAAAACATAAAAAATTCTTAACTAGACACCATTAGGTTCCAAAAAAAAAAAAAAAAAACTAGTTACAAAAAAATGCCAAACGGGTAGCCTACATGGAAACCTATTTCTCCTGCTAGTAATGGAAGCTCTAGCGTAAAGTTCTGCCAGGAAGATTCAATGTTATGTCAGTCATCACATTCAGACCTAACCAATCATGTCCTAATTCTCAGAGTATAAAAGATGGTCACTTACTCATGTCTAAGTTCGCAGATGCTGACGCCAACATTTACCTCCATCCTCCCCACTACCACCACTACCAGGATGGTCCCCGCCTATACCTCCCAGGGGTCGGCTGCGCCTCGCCTTCATCTTCAGACAGGAAATGCAGAGTCCGTTACCCTCGAGACGAGAGCTACGGACGGGGCTTACGCCAAAGAACCTCTAATTATAATACTTGCTGGTCTGTTAATAAACGTGTTACTTTATTGTACTTCATCTGGCCTCCAGATACAATAGTACCTCTTTGTTATGCCTATATAGGCCTAGTTGTCTTACTGCTAGTATGGTTTAGATTTTGGTTTGTTTGTCCAATATATAATGATACTGAATATTAGTTTAGTTATATCTCTTTTTATTGTCGAGACTCAGTACAAGCAAAGTATATCAATGACTTTATTTTGGCTTTTTATATATATATATATATATATATATATATATATATATATATACACACACACACAGGTGCTGGTCATATAATTAGAATATCATCAAAAAGTTGAATTCCATTCAAAAGTCAAACTTGTATATTATATTCATTCATTACACACAGACTGATATATTTCAAATGTTTATTTCTTTTAATTTTGATGATTATAACTGACAACTAAGGAAAATCCCAAATTCAGTATCTCAGAAAATTAGAATATTACTTAAGAACAATGCAAAGAAAGGATTTTTAGAAATCTTGGCCAACTGAAAAGTATGAACATGAAAAGTATGAGCATGTACAGCACTCAATACTTAGCTGGGGCTCCTTTTGCCTGAATTACTGCAGCAATGCGGCGTGACATGGAGTCGATCAGTCTGTGGCACTGCTCAGGTGTTATGAGAGCCCAGGTTGCTCTGATAGTGACCTTCAGCTCTTCTGCATTGTTGGGTCTGGCATAAATCGCATCTTCCTCTTCACAATACCCCTATGGGGTTTTCCATGGGGTTAAGGTCAGGCGAGTTTGCTGGCCAATTAAGAACAGGGATACCATGGTCCTTAAACCAGGTACTGGTTGCTTTGGCGCTGTGTGCAGGTGCCAAGTCCTGTTGGAAAATGAAATCTGCATCGCCATAAAGTTGGTCAGCAGCAGGAAGCATGAAGTGCTCTAAAACTTCCTGGGATACGGCTGCATTGACCTTGGACCTCAGAAAACACAGTGGACCAACACCAGCAGATGACATGACACCCCAAACCATCACTGACTGTGGAAACTTTACACTGGACCTCAAGCAACGTGGATTGTGTGCCTCTCCTCTCTTCCTCCAGACTCTGGGACCCTGATTTCCAAAGTAAATGCAAAATTGACTTTCATCAGAGAACATAACTTTGGAGCACTCAGCAGCAGTCCAGTCCTTTTTGTCTTTAGCCCAGGCGAGACGCTTCTGACGCTGTCTGTTGTTCAAGAGTGTCTTGACACAAGGAATGCGACAGCTGAAACCCATGTCTTGCATATGTCTGTGTGTAGTGGTTCTTGAAGCACTGACTCCAGCTGCAGTCCACTCTTTGTGAATCTCCCCCACGTTTTTGAATGTGTTTTGTTTCACAATCCTCTCCAGAGTGCGGTTATCCCTACACTTACACTTTACACTTTTTTCGACCACATCTTTTCCTTCCCTTCGCCTCTCTATTAATGTGCTTGGACACAGAGCTCTGTGAACAGCCAGCCTCTTTTGCAATGACCTTTTGTGTCAATGGTCGTCTTTTGGTCAACTGTCAGGTCAGCAGTCTTCCCCATGATTGTGTAGCCTACAGAACTAGACTGAGAGACCATTTAAAGGCCTTTGCAGGTGTTTTGAGTTCATTAGCTGATTAGAGTGTGACACCAGGTGTCTTCAATATTCAACCTTTTCACAATATTCTAATTTTCTGAGATACTGAATTTAGGATTTTCCTTAGTTGTCAGTTATAATCTTCAAAATTAAAAGAAATAAACATTTGAAATATATCAGTCTGTGTGTAACGAATGAATATAATATACAAGTTTCACTTTTTGAATGGAATTAGTGAAATAAATGATATTCTAATAATATGACCAGCACCTGTATATTCGTAGGCAAGTGCTACCATGAGAGACACCAGTTCATGTGAATCACTCAATGTCACCTGTAGTGTGAAGGCAAAGCCAGCAGATGGCAGTGCTAAATTAAGTTGTGTCTTGTTCAGTGGCATTTTTCACATTTCTGTGAAAATAAAATACATAAAATGGATTTGAAACAGGACTTTATACTTCCATTATGTTGCAATTTGGCAAATATTCATGTCTCACTAAATTTACACGTGCTCAAGTGAGGATAAAGGTACAATCTGTCATCAAAGTACATGTTGCTACATCTCATGCTTTAGTAATTCAAAGCAAATAAATCAGGAACATTGATGAAATATCAGCCACAGTTTTAGATTAGTCAAGAATTATTCTGTGTGAAAGTAAAATGACCTGAAACATCTAACTGGCCAATGATAAACTGTATTCTTGTATGCTAGTCAATGATAGTTCTCTTTTTATGAACAGTATTGGGCTGAGAGAAAAGATTCAGTCTTATTTTACGCAACATTATGTATGATAAAAATCACAAAAACTTTTTAAAAGCCTATTTTAATAGCATCAAAGACCATTTGTTTGAGAATAAAAAGAAGCAATTAACATAAGTGTTACTGTAACTTTCCATTTTGTCAGTGTTTAATAGTCCTGAAGTGATGACATTTTTGTAGGCCAACATGAAATCATCACCACTGGCTTTTGGATTATTACAGAAAATAAGCTCCATGTCCAACAAAAGTTTATGATTCTTACACATTTTGTTTATCATGATAATCTTCAAAAATGAACATAACGTTTATGAATTTTGAAGCCTAAATACATTTTAGCAGAAGTAAAAAGCTAAACCTAGGCTGTAAAAACTAGCCTACACAATGGTTACATGACTCTAAAGTCATCACCCTTTTTATTTATTTAAAAGAAAAAACATTTTCCCTTTTGAGTTCGATAAGTTTGCAAGAGTGCAATTATAAACACAATGAGGTTATAAAAGCAGACTGAGTAGATCTTTTACCTGTTCAGTGTGATGACAACAACCTCTGTAGTCCCATTTAGCCAATTGTTAGCAACCGCCTTTTTCAAGTAAAAGCTTTAATAATATCACACGGTATTACTGATTTATTTAATGGCATAGATTAAAACTTGATAAAATATTTTGAGCTTGTGTTAACAGACCTTATCAAAAATGAAATCAAAATGAAAATCAAAACTTCTGTTTCGTGCCAACTTGAAGGGTGATGAATTTAAATAACATGAATTTTGATTCTGACTCTATAATATGTTGCACAATGTAAACACATATCTCATGATTTCCAGTGAAATGATTGGCCCAGTCTCAAGCTTCTGTGTTGACTGCACTTGGGCCGAACAGGTCAAGGTTGCACCTTTTGAAATGCTCTGATCAAATCAGCAAATTTGCTTGCAAATCAAAGACATGTTCTAAAGTACAGCAAAGACTGTGCCAATAAAATGTGAGGGATCTGATATGTTGGGTTGACAAAGGCTGTTATCGTATAAACATGGATTAGGATTTTTCTAAGTTTTTCATGGAATGTTCAGAGTCTGTATTTATCTAACCATTGCACGAGAAACATTTAACATTTACTTTTAATCATTTAGCAGACACTTTTATACAAAGCGACTTACAAATGAGGAGAGCAATAAAGCAATCAAACAAACAATAGGGCAACAATACGTTAAAGGGTTAACAATAAGTTTCACTAATCCTCAACACCCAAGAGACATGCCAGTGAAAAACAAGAAACAGCTGATTTTTATTTATTAAAATAAAACAAACTAAAAAATAGAAACCGAAATAAAACCATATTTGGCACAAATGGAACCTCAAAAAATAAAATAGTCAAAGCCTACTTGAACTGGATGTGCTGGTTTTGGGCTCATCTCATATATGAAAACTTGCAATTCTCATCTGCTAATGCACTGGCATTCGTGCAAAGTATCCTTGTTGACAAGTTTGGGTGAGGAAAGGCAAAACGAGTAATTGCACTCATCACAAATTTATTGGAATAAAAGGTACATACACTTATTCAAAAATGTAAGAGATTAGTGAGTAAAAGTTGCTAATATCTTTGAAACTCAAAGTAGAGTAGCCTAACTAATTACACATTTTCTATTTTAAATTCAAATACTTTACTTTTATTTTTTTATAAATAAATAGAAACAAAATAGAATAGAATAGTAAGTGTCAGCATTAATAGGTCATGTGTTAATGAAAAAGATGTGTATTTAGCCGTTTCTTGAAAATGGTTAAAGTCTCAGCAGCTCGGGTTGAGTTAGGCAGGCATTCCACCAGTAGGGAACAGTCAAGGTAAAGGTCAGTGAAAGTGGTTTTGTGCCTGTTTGGGATGGAACCACAAGGCGCTGGTAGTAGTGAGTTTAGGTATAGGGATGGAGAGCCAGTGGTTATTCGGTAGGCAAACATCAGTGCCTTGAATTTGATGCGAGTGGCTATTGGCAACCAGTGCCTGAATTGACGAATAGAGGTGTGACGTCTTGTTAAAGACCACTCTTGCTGCTGAATTCTGGATCAGTTGCAGAGGTTTGACAATGCATGCTGGAAGGCCTGCCAAGAGAGCATTACAATACTGGATAGAACAACAGCTTGGACAAGGAGATGTGTAGCTTGCTCCAATAGGAAGGGTCTGATCTTCCTAACGTTGTATAAGGCAAATCTACAGAACTGGGCAGTTCTGGCAATACAGTTTTAAGCAATAGTATGATACATTTACTACATTTATCATCCAAGTAGTTATCATCTTATATTGCAGTTGATCATTTGCGGTTTGTCCATAACAATGTTCCAGCAGTGCCTGGAAAGGCCACCCATCATAAGTTGATGCTCGCTCGTTTTTGTAGTGCTGCAGGGATCATGTATTTTTAGATCAAAACCCTAAAACAAGTTAACATTTTAGTACTTCCAGTTCCATAATCCTATAGACAATGAGTTTGTTGAATGGATTTTTTGTTAAATACAGGAAATAAGGCCTGTGGTAAACACAAGCTCAATATATTTTCATGTTTTATTCTACAACATAAAATACATCAGCAATACTCATGATTTAGTGGCTAATGGAACTACGGAGGTAGTCGGAACATTAAATTCCATCACCAGTGCTTGGAGGTGGGGTGTGGGCAACATGTGAGAAGTGCCGGTAAGCAAGAAAAAGTGAGGGTATGCTACAGTACAGATTAAAATATAGAAGTGCACTTTGAGCACTGGTCATCACATCAAACAAGTAAACTCTCACAGCTTCTTTGTGTTTATATCCACGCTCTTAAAACTATTCTAACTCAAAGTTATCACAAGTTGCCGTAAGCCTAATGGTTAGTGTAGTTCATTTATAGCTTACATGTAGCTTTTTTTTTTTTTGGCATCAAAATTCATAAGTTATGTTAAGATTATCACAATGAACAAAACATGTAAGAATCATAAATTGCCAAGGGAACCATGCTAATTTTCGGGTTGGCCTACAAAAATACGTCCTCTAATCTTTAGGGAGCAAGAATTTTAGCGCACTTGAATGATTCAGACAGTGGGACACTTCTCAGTGCACTGAATGCTAAACTAGGGAACCGATCCGCCTATGCCCCATCTAGCAACTGCATAGAAACCCTAGAAACCCTTCTGGC
Organism: Paracanthobrama guichenoti; assembly: GCA_018749465.1. Classification (NCBI taxonomy): domain Eukaryota; kingdom Metazoa; phylum Chordata; class Actinopteri; order Cypriniformes; family Gobionidae; genus Paracanthobrama; species Paracanthobrama guichenoti. The sequence continues at coordinate 39,105,085 of CM031947.1, forward strand.
CACATGCTAGCAAACACAAAGCTTTCAAACTTCAAGTATTATTAATAATAAAAATGCATTAGGCCTAAACATGCTTTTATGGCCACTTATTCAACTTTCAGACATGGCTTTCTAAAGCCAAAATGTAAAGTTTTGACGAAACTTTACTTTTCTAGTTCATACATTGACCCACCAAGCAGCTTTCAGAACATTCTATGACTGAAAACACGTGTCTAACGAAGCGTCAAATCATTGGGCACACCTTCCCATTTATTTGCATGCGTAAACCCGCCCCGACCAAAGCGCGCAATACGATTGGTCCACTGATGCAGCGTGAGTGGTTGCATCGTTGAGGTCAAAGGACGACGTCCAGAAGTAACCCCCCCTCGCATCACACCACCGTGATGCTGCTGTCAAAGAGGCTGGAACTACACAGCCTGTACCATTATGCTGCTATATAGCCTATTAGCAATCACCGGAGAGGAGATGGCTTTCAATTAGGAGGGAATTCATTCAATCGATATTATAACGTCCGTTTACACGCATCAGAATTGCTTGCAGACTCTTTTCGCACGGTGAGTACATAAGCTTATTACTGGGAGCGAGTGCCTGGTAACTATCGCTGCACATGACACTGCACATACTGGATGGATTTATAAAACATCAACAGCGACTTTGGCTGGCGAACCTGCGCAGATCATATGGCAGGAGGGCTTGTGATGGTATGATGAGTTAGCATGTGTGCTAGGTTAAGCCTAGGTTTCTCAGTATAAGTTGAGATGAGTTCACATGTTTGAAAGATGATGACATTATTACTGTCAAACTGATTGAAGGCAACTGGTTATGGACTGAGTAAAAATGAGCTGTAATGTAAGTGTTAGATGATTAAAAAGGAGTGTTGCACATGGTTGAGGGTCTGCGATGCTCTGAGACTCGTTCATCAGGTTCATCAGGCTGGATGAGGTGCGGTTATGTTTTTTTTTTTTTTTTTACGTGTGTCAGTCCTGCAGGAAAGTTGCTAAATCAAGGTACATTAATCAGACAGGTTCGCAAAACGGGTAACATACAATAACGCCACTGTTACAGAACTTGTACTTGATACATTGATTTGATCGATCAATGATGACGCCATGGCGCTCTGATAGTCATGGTAATTCAAAGACATAGTACATGACCAAAAACATAACAATACTATGGCACTATGTCTATAGACTAGCTTTTGGTAACTTGCTTACAAATAAGTACCAAAAAGCAACCTACCATGTACATATAATGGTATTTGTAGTATAGTCATGTTATGTGTCATTGTTGGTATTGTTAACTAAAACTATTAACATTTCTGTTAATTAAGATAAAGGAAAAATATTAAATGGAAAAAAAAAGTTAACATGGTTAACTACATTAGTTAAAAAAATAATAAATAAAACTACATACTGTTAATTAATTTACTAATACATTATTAAAATGAAAAGTTATATCTGTTAAGATTATTTAATGGACCTGAGCTAACATGAACTAACAATAAACAGTTGTATTTTTTTATCAACTAACCTTAACAAAGACTAATAAATACTGTAACAAATGTATTGCTGATATGTTAGTTAATGTAGCTAATGTTAACTAATAGGACCTTATTATAAAGTGTTTATATATATATATATATATATATATATATATATATATATATATATATATATATATATATATATATATAAACAAAATCAATTAAAATAATTACAAAAACTGAGACAGTTTAAATAAAAATTAAAATACAAAAATAGGTTATGTCTAATTATTAATAGATATCTTATGCTATTGCACTTGTCTCTTTTCTAGTAAGGTATGACTTTGATAGTGACTGTTGCTTTACATTTCATGAATGTAAAGCAAGTTCCAACATGCATTTCTAGAATGTACCCTGTTGACTTAAGAAAATACATGGTGACATATTTCTCAGTCTTACCTTGTTTAATAACACCAACAGTGTTATTATAATGGCACCTCACTGACAACAAAAAATACCGTGGTATATATGAATATGGTAATCATTCAGTTCCAATACATATCAAAATAGCATATTACCATGTGATACCTGTTCGTGTAGTAAGACTGTCATAGTGAGTTTGCTTTTATTAAACTTGGCATGAAAGTCCGAAAATCTATTTTCTAACTGAATCTTATCATGAACGACTCTTCCATGCATACATTTTTTTTTTAAAGATTGTTTTTGAGCTCATCATTTTTAATAAAAATGTCTTAATCTGGTGAAATGGCCGACTTCCTTCTGATGACATATGCAGGACTGACATAAAGGGCATTTTTCCTACCCTGATTTTAGCCCTCTGCTCTGAACGCTCTGTTTTAAGGGGCGTGTCTGCTGTGAGAGTTCAGTGTAAACGCCCACTGCTGTGATTGGCTAAAGTCTTTCCATTTGAAATAGTATTACTCTCTCTTTTAGTGCGTTTTTACTATTACAGCTCTCATGGTTAACTAATCGTGAAAAGTGTTGCATTACATTTAGATCTATGGCATTACATTTAGATTCTATGGCATTACATTTAGATTCTATGGCATTACATTTAGATCTATGGCATTACATTTAGATCTATGGCATTACATTTAGATCTATGGCATTGTATTAAGATTGTGGCATGGTTGCAGTGATGAACATAGTAGCCAATCACACACTGAGCGCATGAATGCAGCGATCTCATCATTGCAGCTCAGTTTCTGTACACTAACGAATGCTTTCATCTACACTAACAGTGCAAACGTGATATAGTTAAGAGATTCGCTGAATAAAACGGGAGTCACTGATAAACTCTGTTTGATTGACAGGTGCAGCGCGTGCTGCTCAAACGATTGCAAAGGGAGCTTTCTTTGATCACTTTCTTTATAGAATTTAATCACCGTTAAATAACAGATTATTTTCATCCTACTAAGAGAAACAACACAAGTTGATGTTTAGTCACTAGTTTGATTTACTGACACACAGACAAAGAACATCTGACTACATGAATCATTACATTTCAGATCAGGTACTAGAATTAACACAGTTACTTACATGTTGCATTACTTTCGAGTCCAGGCAGTATCTTCAACGGCATGTTTATTGCTTGGTGGCACGATCCGGTTTAACACCACGTAGGCCTATGTTACTTAGGCCACCTATTCTATTGCATGTCATGTGTGAATCGATGGGCGGGGCTAAACAGGCAGTGATGAAGTAGGTGTTGATCTTCTTCTGCAGAGGCGGTGCTTGCCTCCCTTTGATGTCATAGATCCCCACTTTGAAAAACCTATCGTTTGCTGGGCCTGATGTCAATAAAAGCTTTTATTGGACTAACAAGGAAGTTTTCAGTTCTGAAAATTACAGGATATTCTTATAGTATGATGACCTCTTATATGTCAAAAGATTTCTCAGTTCATGACCCCTTTAAACATTGTTTTTTCTTACAATCAACCGCAAATTCACATTTAGATCTGCCTCCATTTAATCAACAACCGATGGATAACTGACCCTAGAGTTGATGTCATCATCCATCGTGATGGCTGACCGACATCACGATGGAGAGCCACCATCGTGATGCCACGCCCCCTGTTGCGACTTTTGCGAGTGCGACACACACTATCCTAGTCTCTTCTATAGTTAACCTAAAAACTTTGCAGGGATTGCTCTGTAAATTAAATCGAGAATATAACTACTGCATATATGCTACTTTTAAATACTGTAGTCTATGCCAGAGACGTGACGTGTTAGTCTGTGAAAATGCCATGTCAGGCAGGCTACACAAATATTGATCTTGATATTGTTAGCCTTTTTTACATGTCTTACACTGTACATTTAACTTAAAATTTTGTACAAGAAAACAGCCCTTGTTAATGAATTATTAGTAGCCCATTCTATTGTGTCAGGAAATCATTGATCATTGTCACTATAGCTCTTCTGTGGCTACTGCAGTGAAGCGGCAGTTTAAGATAAACCCAGACTTCAGCCAACGTCAAATAACTTTTGTCCGGTTAATACTTTTAAGACAGTTTGCCAAATGTCAAATCAAACGAAAGAATGAAGGTGATTCTGATAACACACACTTATTAAAACGCAGAAGAACAACAAATCAAGAACAAGAAAACAGGAACAACACTCAGACCGAATGTCGGGATTTACATTTCACTTATAATTTATTTTGTAGCTATGCTTTGCACGACAAAAAGTTAATTGTGCTGCTAATTATGTTATTGAAATATTGTAAAGTGGTCATATGAACTACACGAATGAACGTTTAAAAAACAATATGCAAAATCAAAATGAGCTTCGTAACGGATTACGAAAAGTGTGTAAATAAGTCTAATATCTCTCACCATAGACCATGTTTAAATTTCGAGGTTTCTGGCCAGAAATACCAACATATTCACTTTATCTGGTTTTAATAAGATGTGGATTGGAGTAACTGCACTATCCGCTGTGCTGAAGACCCGCGTTTGCTTTTTTTCCCTTTACGTGCAACCTATTGGAAAGCGCGGATGAGTCATTAGTTGGGTTAGTAAAATAACGAAATTATAGTTTTTAAGTAGAAAATAGTATTTATGTAAAGAGAGATACCCCACCCCGGCGACAATATCATCCATCGCAATGTTTTACTGTAAACGTCGTCAACTGCCAATTTAGGGGACAGTGCCCAATCCTAACTGACCCTCCTTTTTATTATTCTCTCAATAATCTCTTATCTGTTTCAGTCAGATGTATGTCACAGTACGGAAGAAAAGATCTGTTGCTTTTTAGAAGTTATTCTAAAAAAGTAATTAATTACTTCGACAGTGTAATAAATTACTGTACTACTAATTACTCTCTCTAAAAAAATATTGCATTACTTACTAATTTATTCCCTTCTAAATCCCATATCAACCTTGACCAGTTGAACAATAAATACAAGGATAGACATGAAACTGCTCTTTTAATTTCTTAAAAAAATCAATGTGCATACCACCATAGACATTGAGGGGGGCAAGTCCCCCCCCAATAATTAGAAATGGCCAAATTGTCCCCTCCAATATTTGAAATTCTTGCACTGCTCTGCTGCACTATATTATGCAGCATTCTGTATGTTGTTGTTAGGCCGTGTCCACTAAAGCGTTTTTAGCCAGCTGAAAACTCTAGGTGTTCTGCTGAAAACGCCTCGCTGTGGGCGCTTGAGCGTTTTGGCAGCACTGCATTTATTTTATTTTATTTTTTTCCAGTTGAGACTCTTTGCTTGTTATGATACGGAATATCTGTGGAAATTTCTAATTTTCTGTATTGATTCTATATAGAAATGCAGATGCAATGCAAAGTATTTGCTCTAGCTCTTATTTTAAATTGTTTGTTCCGTTATTATGCTCGTTGTTTTCATTTGTTGACGTTGTACAGTACAAGCAGAATGTTGCGGTTGGTTGGTGTTGTATTTGTCCCGCCCCTCCTCCACTGTGATTGGACGGATGGTTGAAAAGTGACAGTGATGTTTTGTTTTGCTGAAAGTTGAACATTCTTCAACTCTCGGCGACCAGTAAAAAACGCTGAACGCTCAGCGCTTCAGCGTGAAATACTCGCTCAGCACCTCGTTACGCTCATGGCGTTCTAAAAACGCAGCGCTCCCATTGAAAACGCCAGCCAGCCACGTGAAAAACGCTTTGGTGGACACACGGACTTAGTATGACAAAAAGGTCTAAAAGTTACATTCTGTCTCAGTGGTTTGTCTCAGCGACTAACAGCGCTAGCTTGAGATGGCCAATCAAATCAAAGAAGGCGGGGTTTACGTTCTCTTTTGGCTCGTGCACGGTCTTCACACACAGATGAGAGCATCAATAATGCCGTTGCGGAGAGAGACTCACGCGTCCCTGCTCTTAATATGCAAACATTGATGAACATCTTTGATTTTAATGAAAAAAACTATATGAGAGCGGATTAGAACCCGGAACCTTTGACACTGTTTACAAAAATACAACCACCACACCACTAAAGAATTCAATTGTCAACTGCAGATCTATGCATTTATTCACTATGCGAAGAATCTCGGAACTTAAATTACATTGACACATATTAATGCAAATATTGTTTGCAAATAGTCCCAAAAGGATTATTTCCCAACTAGAATTAGACCTAGAATTTCGTTCACTGTTCTGTTTCTTTATGCTTTATAAAAAAAAAGAAAAAAAAAAAAAAAAAAAGAAAAAAATTGGTCCCCCCGCAATGTTCAACATGGTTATGACCTTGAATGCAAGATACACATCTACATATAATATAATATAATATAATATATAAGTAAAATATGTATTTAAGAAATCATGTATTTGCTATAGCAACTTGTGTGTAGTTTTAAAGGCTTGAATGCAAACAAATGGATCTTCTGTTTCCTCCCATAGTGCTTGCAGCCTGTCAGCGTGGCCTACCCATGGCAGAGCAGGACTCCACTGAGAAGAAGCTTCCAGCTGTGGCTGCACTGCACTCTCACTTCATTGTGGGCTCTGTGTCCGAGGACAATTCTGAGGATGAGACCGCAGGGAAGCTGGACCTGCAGCTGGAGGAAAATGCACGCTCCCTTTCCCCCTCCTCTGTCAGTTCAGACAGCACTTATGAGATGGGGTTTGACAGCCTGGATGGAGCCTTGCTCAATATAAGGTCAGAGATGCTTTGTGCTCTTTGTTTGCAGATATTGTGACATGGATGTCCACTTTCACCAAGTCTGTATCACGCTTTCTGTGTCTGGTACTTGAGATCAGGGTCACTGAGATCTGATAAGACTAGTACTGGTTGTCTAAATAAGTGATTACATTTGTTAGCCCACGTGTGACTGAGGAAAGTATGCAGTGGCATTGTGCAAAGCGGTGGCTTGAGTATACCAGTTTCTTCAGGTTCATCTGGGTTCATCTCTTTGCTGTGTGAAAATGTGCACAAGCGCCTCTCTGTGTGTTTGGTTAACGTCGGTTACACTGCCAGCTTTTGGCTGCGTTTTCTCTATGCCCACTGGGCTCTCACACAGACATGTCATAATGGGCGGTGTTGTGTGTGTGGCCAAGTGGTGATGCTTCAGGAATAGTTTGGAGTCAGACTGGAGGCTGTTTGACGTACCCTGGAATAGTGGAAGTGTAATGGTCAAGGATCTGGAATGTTGGCAAAAGGTTTTAAGTTCAGTCCCTCATTTCCAGGTCCAAAACATGATTTTACAGTTAACTGCAGTTTACTCTCCAGAATTTTTTTCCTGTAATTACCGCACAGCATGCAAAAATTTTTTTTTTTTTAGGTTTGTCATTTTTAAAATTTGAAATTGGACATTTTAATAATACCAATGTTTTAATTTAATGAATAGAAATTTATTTTTAGTGTAATAAATCATATTTGACTGATATTTTAGTATACTTGGTTTTTATATTTATTTATTTATTTATTTATTTATATATATATATATATATATATATATATATATATATATATATATATATATATATATATATATATATATATATATATATATATATATATATATATATATATATATATATATATATATATATATATATATATATATATATATATAATATATATATATGCCTCAGTGTTCAGAGAACTGTTATAGGACAGGACAGGGGTGGCAGTGCTGAAACTGCCTGAGCAGGGTAATATGCCTCTCCTCCCCATTTTGCTCTATTGGTCATGGGGAGGGGCTGTGAAGGGCAAGTGCAAAGGAAGAGAAGGAAAACCGAGGACACGGAGAGACATTCCAGTCCTTCCCCCTTAAAGGAGCACTTTGTGTGTGCCAGCGCTTGCGACATTATGCAATACTGTAACTTCAGGTTACACATGAAGGCAATGTTAGGGACAACATACTACTATACTACTCATTCTACATTCTGCAATATGCATTATGTATGTTATGTGAAGTATGCATTTTCTCTATGTCTTGAATAAACAAATGACGTCCTACATTTGCTAACTGAAGCATATTGTGTGAGATTCTGTATCCCACAATGCACTTGCGCTTGATCTTCCATTCTTGACTCAGGAATCCAACAAAACTGGATATGCAAGCAAACTGTTACTATACCCAGATGATAGTTGGATTCCCTTGGCTAAATGTAACATGCGCATAGCATGCTACTGTTTGATATGCAGCATGTAGCATACTGCTGATTGATATGCATAATGCATACTTTTACACATCTTGTACAGCAGTGATTCTCAAATGATTTGGCCTTGGTACCTACATTTAAGGACATTTCTCATTAAACCACAACCCAAATATTTAGGAATCTGAATCAGGCTAATTTATGTCTCAAAAATGGTTGACACACACAAGTACCATCCCACATTACTTAACTAGCTTCTAAAAGTACAATAAAGTTAGTATTAGCAACCACAGTCATCAAAAATGTAGAAAATAACACAAAGTGAAAATAAAGTGTTTTTTCAGGTTAAGATTAAGGAAACTACAGTTACCATGGTAAATACACAATACTAACGTGAACTGTTAATAAAACAAAAGGACACTGATCTCGATGAATAGAATGAACGTCATATCTTTATGCAAATCTTTCCCAACTAACACACGACATGTCAGTTATGTAATTTTTTGTTACTCAGGGCCTGAATTTCTGCGTGGGTATTGTAATTCTCCCAATCTGGTCAGTGTCACCAAAGTTTATTATTTGCACATCTTTTTAAGTCATGCCATTGCCAATTGAATCATTCAAGTGATTTTAACCCATTCTCAATATTTTATTCAGAATACAACATAGATGACATATCAAATGTTTAAACTGAGAAAATGTATCATTTTAAGGGAAAAATAAGTTGCTTTTAAATTTCATGGCATCAACACATCTCAAAAAAGTTGGGACAAGGCCATGTTTACCACTGTGTGGCATCCCCTCTTCTTTTTATAACAGTCTGCAAACGTCTGGGGACTGAGGAGACAAGTTGCTCAAGTTTAGGAATAGGAATGTTGTCCCATTCTTGTCTAATACAGGCTTCTAGTTGCTCAGCTGTCTTAGGTCTTCTTTGTCGCATCTTCCTCTTTATGATGCGCCAAATGTTTTCTATGGGTGAAATATCTGGACTGCAGGCTGGCCATTTCAGTACCTGGATTCTTCTATGCAGCCATGATGTTGTAATTGATGCAGTATGTGCACACCTGCAAACTTGTCGCTTTTCGGCGACAATCACCGTTTTCTTGGTCAGTTGGGTCATTTACGTGAATCGCGTAGAACCGTAGAATTTTTCTTTGGGGGAGGGGGTGTAGGCTGCCCTTCATCTGCATGCCATGCAGACTAGAATTGCGAAACATTATTGGATAATTCTTATAATTGACATTTCTCTGGGCCAATCGGAATCTTAGCACTTTTTCTCTTGGCCAATCGGAATCTTAGCACTTGGGTCAGAATCTTGAAGCACAGCGTCAACTGACCTCGCTATTGAATGAGACACCTGGCTACCACGCGAGTCTGATGGTAGGAAGCATATTGTTAAATTCAAGCTAAGTCAAGCTTTTTGGAGCAAAAACAACAGCTATTTGTTTGCTTGATTCAATTAACGTTAGCTACCGCTTTTTTTATGTGATATAATTTACAATAATATTGTATGGTCGTCATACCTATGACGTTAGCTAGGCTTATTGTTAGCCGGGTGCTCTGCCCTGAGTTCCGAAATATACGGCTACTGCTCGAATTCTCCGCTACCCTGAATATTAGGTTTTTGTGCGTCCGCATGAGCGCGAAGGTGCGCGTGGCAAAAATGACGTCATTGCAACAGTGTGGGCACCTCCGCATCTGAAGATGCACGACTTTGAGCCAAATCTGCGGGCATGGCTCAAGGTGGAAGTTAAGCAGGAAGGGAAGGGAGTTGCGCATACACATCTACTTTTTTAAAACACAATGAAAGTGATAAAGGCAGGACATGCCAAATGTACCTTATGACAAATGTGTCATTTGCATATTAAAATCACACAAAAAAAAAAGAACGAGCCGGGGGCACGCCCCGCCCTGCGTGACACTGTCACCTTTTTTACTCTGAGGAGTTTGCAGGTCTGATGTAGTCTGGCATTGTCATTTTGGAAAATTTCCCTGAAAGAGACGACGTCTGGATGGGAGCATATGTTGTTCTAGAACTTGGATATACCTTTCAGCATTGATGGTGCCTTTCCAGATGTGTAAGCTGCCCATGCCACACGCACTCATGCAACCCCATACCATCAGAGATGCAGGCTTCTGAACTGAGCGCTGATAACAACTTGGGTTGTCCTTGTCCTCTTTAGTCCGGATGACATGGGATCCCAGTTTTCCAAAAAAGAACTTCAAATTTTGATTGGTCTGACCACAGAACAGTTTTCCACTTTGCCACAGTCCATTTTAAATGAGCCTTGGCCCAGAGAAAACGCCTGCGCTTCTGGATCATGTTTAGATATGGCTTCTTTTTTGACCTATAGAGTTTTAGCCGGCAACGGCGAATGGCACTGTGGATTGTGTTCACCGACAATGTTTTCTGGAAGTATTCCTGAGCCCATGTTGTGATTTCCATTACAGTAGCATTCCTGTATGTGATGCAGTGCCGTCTAAGGGCCCGAAGATCACGGGCATCCAGTATGGTTTTCCAGCCTTGACCCTTACGCACAGAGATTGTTCCAGATTCTCTGAATCTTTGGATGATATTATGCACTGTAGATGATGATAACTTCAAACTCTTTGCAATTTTTCTCTGAGAAACTCCTTTCTGATATTGCTCCACTATTTTGGCCGCAGCATTGGGGGAATTGGTGATCCTCTGCCCATCTTGACTTCTGAGAGACACTGCCACTCTGAGAGGCTCTTTTTATACCCAATCATGTTGCCAATTGACCTAATAAGTTGCAAATTGGTCCTCCAGCTGTTCCTTATATGTACATTTAACTTTTCCGTCCTCTTATTGCTACCTGTCCCAACTTTTTTGGAATGTGTAGCTCTCATGAAATCCAAAATGAGACAATATTTGGCATGACATTTCTAAATGTCTCACTTTCAACATTTGATATGTTATCTATATTCTATTGTGAATAAAATATAAGTTTATGAGATTTGTAAATTATTGCATTCCTTTTTTATTCACAATTTGTACAGTGTCCCAACTTTTTTGGAATTGGGTTTGTAAATCCATTTTGTACAGCGTACAAAACAATCGTCCAGACAAGATGATCACAACAATATTGTAGTAATATTAATAGTTAAGTCCTCTGATTTCATTTTAAATACAATTTTTAAAAAAAGAGGCACAAGACGACAAGTTTCATTTGAATGAAATGAGAATGAAACGAGAGAGCGTCCGTTGTGATACATGAATGTGTGCTCTGCTGTTATAACGCGTTGCTATTGACGACAGTCATAAGGAAGCAAATGCCACAGAATAGAATCTTACTTAAAAAGTGCATAAGCTCTATTATGCACCACTCCTTGTTTTATTTGTTGTTTTTCAAATATAAAACTGGTTGAAATGTTTTCAGTGTGTGCATTAGTTCTTTTTGAACACTTTCATCTCATTTTAACAAAACTGTGATTTAATATTGATAATCGTGATTCGTGATAATTTTGCTCACTATAATCGTGATATAAAATTTTCATATCATCCCATCCCTAGCTGCAAGTATGAGTCTACGTAATCAGTTTCTGAGCTTTTCTCCCCATTTATTCATGAGAATTAACTCTTTTAATCCAATCACTGCACTGCATAATGCATGAGATTTTATTACAGCTGAGAATTCAAATGTTACACAAGACCGTTTGAGCGCTGTTTGTTCACCTGCCTGTTCAGCTTTGCGTTCAGATACATGTTGCAAATATTACAAAATTACTAGTTTTTATCAAGTAACTGTCCAACAGAGACACCCACGGGTAAAGTTACAGTGGGAGGCTTGCCTCCCCTGAGCCCATTGACTTTTAACAGACCCCCTAAATGTGCGGTGGGTTTGGTGGGGGGTAATTGAGAATGAATGGAGGAAAGTCACATGAGAGAAGGCAATGCCTCCATCGTGCTATGATTGGATATGATTTGTTATGATTGGATACGATTGGTTTGTGCAATAAATCTCACCTCTTGTTTTTGTGCACGTTTGTGAATCATTCTGAATGAACAGAATGAAACGCTGTTGATGGGAAGACTAATTAAAAAGTAAACAACCATTTAGATATCACTGCTTTGGTATCATTTCAGATCAAACTTGAAATGGCTTTAAAATATGATGACGGTGGGGTTTTTTAGTGAGCGATCAGCTTGGAAAAGTTAAAGGTACATCTTCATCTCTGTGACCAGTGTTTACGGAGCTTGATGACTGCTCCAACAATAAGTTGACTATTAAAAAGATCAGCTGAATATCAGTTCACAAATAAAATATTGTTTAAATTGTTACTGCCTTTAGTTATTATTTTGGAATAAATGTAATAATGCTTAACTGTAACTTGATTAGATTTAATACTTGGTTTTAATAAATAGAACATTACTTGCATTGTTAATGTAAAAATACAAAATAAAATTGTATTTGATTTTTTTTTTTCTTCTTTTTTGAAAGTAATGTTCATTTACTTTCGCAGGAAAACAATAAAGGGGTTTCTATTATGCAAAATTCACTTTCATGGTGTTTGAACATAAATACGTGTTAGCAGTGTGTGTACACAACTACCTTATAATGATAAAAATCCAACCACTCCTTTTTTTTTAATCCCCATAAATCATAACCAGTGTCTCAGAACAAGCTGTCCGCAGATTCTGTACAAAGTGACGTCACTTTGCACAGGCCCCGCCCTGAGCAAGTTGTACACTGGCTGCCATTTTCTCCTGGCCGGATCAGTTGTAGTGACAAAAATGACTTGTAAGCTATTCAGGTGTTTAGTTGTTGGATTTAAGAGTGAACATAACAGTCTTCATGCACTCCCGACATCAGAGCCGCTGAAGACGCAGCAGATTAGTTTTATTTTTTGAAGGGAATACGCGCCCATATACCTAAATCAGGTTATGTCCGCACAAAGCATTTTACAGCAGACTGCTTTGTGAACGAAGGTCAATACAAATAGACAATACAAAACAGATTTTGTTAAAAAGTTGGGTAACACTTTATTTTACAGTGTCCTTGTTATATGTTATATGTTACATGTACTTACCATAGTAATAAGTAAATTATGCACAATTGCAGGCAACTAACCCTCAACCAAACCCTAATCCTACCCTAACCCCCATAGTAAGTACATGTTGTTAATTGATATTACTCAGTACTTAAATATATAATTACACTGACTGTAACAATGACACCTTAAAATAATGTTACCAAAAGTTGTTACTCAAGGATGGATCAGTGCCAACTGTTCGTGAGCCAGCTTATAGTCTCCGGAGCGATAGGCCTACTGGTCACAGCAGTAATGAAAGGGAGAGCGCACACTTTATTACAGTTCATCAGAGTTGTTTTACGGATATAAAGTGTACCAGTTTATCAAGCACCCCTGAAAAGGCATAAGGTCTGTATATATTTGTTTACTGTTATTTGTAACTCGTGTTTTTCTGTAATTCGCTGTGTATGCTGATGCTAATGCAAGGGAGAGAGAGAGTTTATGGGTAAGACTTTAATGTGCACTTCTTATACTGTATTTTATTCAGCTCTTACTGTGATTTTTCTGGAGTTGAAAACAGACGCTTCATCTTTTGTGTGATGTACAGTAAACTTCATAAAACTCATCAGTAAAGTTTTAGCCATCTTTTGGCCGGGGTCCGCTACAACAGGCTTGTATAGTGGATAAAAGCAAGATGGCAACATAATTTATAACCGTAATTAAACTAAACTATACATGTTCTATCTGTATACAGCATATATTCTCTGGCTCTGTAGGCATTATTGTCAGATTCTGACATTTTCAGTGCGTGAGATTGTCCTGACCCTGACCTTCTTGAAAGGGGGCCGAGAGCACCAGATCATGTGCATTTAAAGGGACCACAAAAATGGTGCTTTTTTTCTCACCCTCTCAAAAGTGGCAATTTGCTATAATGGTATAAATTATTTGTGGAGTATTTTGAGCTAAAACTTCACATACACACACTGGGGACATTAGAGACTTTTCACATCTTGTAAAAAGGGGCATAATAGATCCCCTTTAAGTGTAGGTATAACTAGGGCTTGAATTTACATTGATTAATAAAAAAAAAAAAAAAAAAAAAATAAGTGAGGACTTTACCTCATTTCAGAACACCACTGCACGCCATGTAAGAACACGCACATTCTGCACGGAATGCCGCAATGTTTAACACCCAGCGCTCATCACAGTTCATATCTGCACCGGAGCAAGCGTGTTTCAAGTTTTTATGTACATATTTTACTTATCTCCTGCTGCAAACATGACCCAGCACTGTGTATGCGCACATATTTCATTATGTCTTCTACAAATGAAATATATATGTGCAATGACACAATGAATCATTCTGATACACAGAGACAATGGTGTAGACCGAAAAGTCAAAGAAGAATGGACAAAAAAGTAACTATGCCTTTATTCATTCTTTTAAACTGATGTGTGTCATTTGTTCAGAGATTGTAGTGTTTTGTAAAGTAAAAATAATGTAAATATAGGTCTTCTTCATTTTCCATATAGACAATAACTCAAAATTATAATGCTGATTTTTTTTTTTTTTATATATCTAAGAATAATTCATCAGAATGCATTTGATTTGTGTATGATAGTTGCTTGTATTCTGTAATGATATGTTTTTGTGAATTTGTTTATTTCTCTCATTTTAATATTCATTTTTATATAATAGGGCTGTGCGATTAATTTTAATTTTAATTAATTTTCAATTAAAATTTTGGCTTCCAACAATTATGAAAACAAGATAATCGATGTAAAACGATTATTATGCTACTGCTGCATTTCATCCTGCGCACATTCCTTACCTTCACAGCCAAACTTAAAGGGATAGTTCACCCAAAAATGAAAATTTTGGGCTGCCTTTTACTGCCATTTATAATGCTTGGATTAGCCAGGACATTTTTTAATATAACTCTGATTGTATTCGTCTGAAAGAAGAATGTCATTTACACCTAGGATGGCTTGAGGGTGAGTAAATCATGGGGTAATTTTTTCATTTTGGGGTAAACTATCCCTTTAATATCCAAATCGATTGAATCGTGAGTGTTGTAAAAGTCTACCGTTGCTAAACTGCGGGACACGCTTGATATTAAACAGTGTTATTAAAAGCGCATTAGGCCGCGAAAGAGATACTTTTCCCTAGGTGGCTTTCTGTGCACATGCTCCGAGATAGGGTGGAATGCGCATACGCAAAGTATACTGTGGGCTTCAGATACACCTAAACAAATAGCCTACACACAAATATGTCAAAATGCCGTTTTGGTAAGTATCCTCGTAAACCCAACACATCTTAAGTGAATGTAAACCGTTGAGAAAGAAAACACACATGTAACAGTATATTGGACCCATTCAGCTCTTAAAGTGACAGCAGCCTAGTAAATTAGCTGGAGTCATTATTGTTAATCAAACAACAAAAGACAGATAAAATCACTCACAGCTCTTGAATTAATAACTTTTGTAGTTTTAAAAAAGGATTAGTCTGTATTTATGTATACAGCAGTATTATTTTGCATTTGATTACTTCAATTTCTGTTGTAGGCTATTACTTATCTGAATACCACTGTTAATACAGCTTCCTGAAAAACCTAAAGCAAAAGTTTCATTTCATTTGCATTTTTGTTCTGTTGTATTTTTTTTGTCGGTTTTGTTTGCACATTTGTTATTCTTGTATTTACTTCTCTTTAACTGTTTTGCAGACTTTTTACTTGCATTAAAGTTGCAGTCCATAATTTTAGCCGCTCTAGTGGTTAATAAATAGAACTGCATGCGTCTTGTGGAAGAACATTGTAGCCGGAGCTACGTCTCTCTGTTTATGTCTATGACGAGTCACGCAGGGACTGTGCTCCTCCGCAGCGATGCTGACCTGAACCAGTCTAAAATAGTCCGGTTATAAATGCTTATTATATGTGTACCGTAGTGATTCGGGATAAGACAAACACGGTTTTGAAAATGGTTTCATGATGTACTCGCTTTAGTTAAGGCCACATTATGTTTTCTTTTCTCTCGCGTGCGTGGTGCTCGGTATTTTTCTACTGAATTGAAACGATTCAATATAGTCAATGCTATCAGTTCAGTGTGTTTATAGCTATAGTGTTTCTCAGGCCGCATTGTGAATTATGATGGTGTTGTGTGTGTGTGTGTGTGTGTGTGTGTGTGTGTGTGTGTGTGTGTGTGTGTGTGTGTGTGTGTGTGTGTGTGTGTGTGTGTGTGTGTGTGTGTGTTTCTCAAGGCCTAGCATGTCAGGACTTCACCTTGTGAAGCAGGGCAGGGACCGCAGACGCATGGACCTGCAGAGAGACTTTACCGTCGCCTCCCCCGCTGAGTTTGTCACTCGCTTTGGTGGCAACAAAGTCATTGAGAAGGTAAGATCCATGACTGCTGTCTGTTATGCTGCTATATGAGTATGGTCCAGTGTTATTTTGGTGTCATTAAGATACCATTTATATCTTTTATTAAAGGTGCACTATGTAAATTTTTCGTCCACTCGAGGTCGCCTATTCAAAACAAAGGCGTAGTTTGATGACGCCAAGTTTGAGTGCAGAATCTTGGGACATGTGGTCTTCACTTCACAGCCGGTGGAATAGAATCGGGATAGGGCTCAGGCAGAAATCATGTTCATGGATGCGATTATTAACGTTACTGTAGTATGAAGCAGAGCAGGACCGAGTGTTGTGGGAGCTGAGCAACACCGCTGGAGCGATTGTTAATAAGATGAACGCAATACGCGCCTCGCGAGTAGCGGGACTTTTATTATGCCACAGTCGCCGGTGCCATTTACGTTTTTCCGGTCAAGAGTATGAGGTAACGCAGCTCTGTTTATCATATTAGATACATCTGAGTGTGTTGAAAATGATGTTATGACATTACTCTGTGCATTCTCTCGGCGGCTTCTATGATGCGTGTTGCACACTGCAGTGAGAGTAAAGAGTGAGAGTTTCTGCAAGAACCGGAAACCGAGGGTAACATGGCTATGACATGACATTGACATGCGACGCCCTCACACGTCCCGGTTCATTGGTTAAAATGGCAATTTTCTCACAATTTACAAATAGTTGGAAACATTTGGGATATTGTAAGAACTCAACTGAACAAAATATATAACACTGGCCTAGTGGTTTTGGGATATTTTACTGAAAGAAATGTTACATGGTACACCTTTTAATGTTTTTCGAATTGTTAGATTTATATTTTCTGTATTCATTTTAATTTTAGTTAAAGTTTTAGTAATTTAGTTTATTATTATTATTATTATTATTATTATTATTATTATTATTATTATTATTAGTATTAGTATTAGTATTAGCATTATTATTATTTAAAGTCTTAGTTCACCCAAAAATGAAAATTCTGTCACTAATTACATTAATTACTCACCACCTACTCATGTTGTTCTAAACCCCTTCGTTCATCTTCTGAACACAAATGAAGACATTTTTGATTAAATCTAAGAGATTTCTGATCCTTCATAGACAGCAATTTAATTACCACTTTCAAGGCCCAGAAAAGTAAAGACATTGTTAAAATAGTCCATGTGACTCCAGTGGTTCAAGCTTAATGTTATGAAGCGAAGAGAATACTTTTTGTGTGCAAACACAAACAAAAATAAAGACTTTATTCAACAATTTCTTTCGTCTGTGTCAGTCTCCTATGCTGTTTACGTTGGCCAGCTCTTGCATCAGCATCACATGCATGCGTCACGTGAACCGCTTCGGCCAATGGTAAGATGACATTCTGACGTAACTCTGAAGTGCTGCACTGTATTACGTCAACAGCGTAGAAGACACAGACGTGAAGAAATTGTTGAATAAAGTCAATATTTTTGTTTGTTTTTTGTGCACAAAAAGTATTCTTGACACTTCATAAAATTAAGATGAGACCACTGGAGTCACATGAACTATTTTAACAATGTCTTTCCTACCTTTCTGGGCCGAAAGCTCTTGGATTTCATCAAAAATATCTTCATTTGTGTTCCGAAGATGAACAAAAGTCTTACGGGTTTGGAACAACATGATGGCGAGTAATTCATTTTTGGGTGAACTAGTCCTTTAAAATGTTTCCTTTGGTATTTAGCTGAAATAAAGGCTATATTCAGACTGCAGGCAAAGGTGGCCAAAATCCAAAATTTATTTATTTTTTTTTTTTGCTCGCATGTGAGTCGGATCTGTTTATTTATTTCAAAACAGTAGCCTGGTTTCCATTACAGATTTGCACAACACTTTTGCAATATTTTCTAAATGTCGATTATAAACTATTGCAAAATGGTGGCGTTTCTATTAATTCCATTCCTATGCGACTAAAACCAAGTTTTTTCCTCTCACGATAAGTCATTCCAAAAATCACGGCGACGGATGTTGGTAGGTGTACGTATATCGCAGCCACCGCACTAGCCGTTATTTTTTTAATCGAAGGAGACGTATGCATGTTATCCAAACATTAATGGCAAGGAAAGCCCTTTATACTTGGGAGCACCAAGTATGAGGCATTTCTGAGTGTTTCTCCCTCATATCTGATAGGTCTTGATAAATTGTGGCATTTCTTTGTTGTTTAGAATCCAGTATTCCCATAATTCTTGTCTTTTATGAGTTTAATAAAGCACACTCTCTCGTCTTCTTTCTAAACATACCACGCCATCAAAGAATGATCATGTGATTTTTACGTACGCCCGGTGACCTGTAAATGCGAAAACACTGTTTTCCATTGCAGTTTTGCAAAATATTCTCAAAAAAATTGTGATTTACAATATGGGAATTTTTGAGAAATTGACGTTTCAATTGGCTGTATTCTCAATTCACAATTTCAATTTGTGCAATTTGAAGGGTAATGGAAACGCAGTTGGTGTGAATAGCACAAACCACATGTAATCTGATCTTCCATATGTATCTTCCTAAATCAGATACAGGTCTGATGTTTTGCAGTGGGACCTCAGTCCGAAAAGTCATATCACAATTCATTCAACTTTTATGTCACTATAGATCAACAACAGTCATCATAATCGTGTGCTGATGGGAGTCACTTAAAAGCTGTTACATAGCAGTAGTTCTTTGGTCACTCAATAAATGTGAAAGACGGCAGTAAAGTTAGTCAGTGTAGGGATGGTGAGCTTACATTGTACAGATCTTACAAGTATTACAGTGACAGCTCTATACTAGCAAAACTTAGAAAAACTGTACGAGAAGAACTTTGCTGTCTTTCTCCTCATCCTCGGTTGCGCACAAATGAGCAGATTTCCACGGCACATCACCTTATAAATGAATGAGTAAACTGACTTTATTTCACTGTTTATTTCTGTATAATTTTGTGCTGCTTGCCGTCTTTGTCATTGTACTTTTGCGCATGTGACTTGTTCATACTTGAATCTGATATTATATAAAAAAATACAAAAAAAAGGATCTGAGCAATAAATCAAAATTGAGCATTACGGCTTGTAGTCAATACGTTTTTAGTAACACTACGGTTATACTTTATTTTAAGGTGTCATTGTTACAGTGTAATTATACATTTAATTACTGAGTATTTACATGTACTTACTATAGGGTTAGGGTAGGATTAGGGTTTGGTTGAGGGTTAGTTGCCTGTAATTATGCATTATTTACTGTTATCACTATGGTAAGAACATGTAACATGTAACGAGGATTAGTGCTGAACGATTAATTGCATTTCTGATAATATCGCGATAGGATAAAACATGATTTTGTAACTGCAAAGGCTGTGATTACAGTCTGGTCACGTGACCCGCGAGAGTAAAGCAGTCTGCAGAAGAAGCATCAACTTGGCATGTTATACCTACAGGAAAGAACAGTTTGTGTTTAATCGATCTAATATTGTGTTGGTCATACTACACAATAGGGGAGGGAGAAATGATTCCTCTCTCCAATGATTCTGGGCCAATTCTGAGTTTAGATTTTAACTGCAGGTGTGTTTGCGTGTTTACTGCGTGTGTTTTAGAAACACCAGTATTCTGCTTGCTTCCATTTTCTTTCTCTCTCTCTCTCTCTCTCTCTCTCTCTCTCTCTCTCTCTCTCTCTCTCTCTCTCTCTCTCTCTCTCTCTCACTCTCACACTCTCTCACACACTCTCACACTCTCACTCTCTCTCTCTCACTCACACTCTCTCACTCTCTCTCACACTCTCTCTCTCTCTCTCACACACACACACACACACACACACACACACACACACCATAAAATAATATTTCATGACGTTCGGAAAGGTTGAAGCGAATCACAATGACATTCGCGCGGGCTTCACTGCACAGGATCTGCGCTGTGAGAAACTTTGCTTGATGTTGCGCTTGCAGTGTGTTCTCGCCCGCCGGAATTTTCCTTACAAATGCTCTACAAACTCTTAATTTATGTCGTTTGGAATGCAGTGTGCTTGTATATTAAAAATAGTAAACTCACTGACAGAAGGCTTTCAGTTTCAAATGCTTGCGCTGCGCTTTGTGAAGAGCGCTCGCGCATGCGGCTGTGCACGTCTCAAAGTGCTTTTATGATGCCAAAATTAATGTAAACAGTCAGTAATATCTTAAGGGATTAAACAGACAAGACAAACCACATCTTATATTTTAAAATAGATCTGTGCATTGGTGTGAATTCAGATCTCCCGCTGTCTATGATGTCATCATTAATAATCAAACAACAGTAAAGATGAGAAAATCACTCAGTTCACTCAGTATAAGATTATTTAATAAGAAAAAAGCTAACACAAACTTACTATGAGCATTACATTTGTAACAGTGCTTCATTTGTTAACATCAGTTAATACAAATGACTACAATTCATTGTTAGTTCATTTTAGCATTAAATAATATTACCAGATGCAAATTTTACTTGTAATAATGTATTAAAAATGTTGTATTTAAGATTAATAAATGCTTTAGGAGTATTTTTTGTTGTTTGTTCATGTTAACCAATATAATTAAATTGAACCTTGTAAAGTGTTGACATTCAGTTAACAATTAATAACCATTATTTTTTCAATAACAATGTTTTTTATGGTTTATTAGTTTTAGTTCACTGTGATAACCCTGACCAGGCGAAAGCTGCTGAATATCATATATTTTGTTGCGCCAGGTCCTCATTGCCAACAATGGCATTGCTGCTGTGAAGTGCATGCGCTCCATCCGTCGCTGGGCTTATGAAATGTTTCGGAATGAACGGGCTATACGTTTTGTCGTCATGGTCACCCCAGAGGACCTCAAGGCCAATGCAGGTACGTTTTAAAGAGCTTGGCTTAACTGTTACGTCATAAGAGTTGAAAAATAGCTAGAGGACACCTACCCCCACTCCTGGCTCAATTATGAACTGTCAAATGTATTTAGACAGGATTACATTGGTCCTTCTCTTCATTGTTTAAACTATGTCAGTTGGCTTTGTCAGTGCAGACCTGGCCTAATTTCACCAAAGTTCAGTGAGGAGGAAGTTATTTGTGAAAAGGCCTGTAATTTCAAATGTACCCAATTAAATACAGATGTATAACTATGTCTACAGAGTACATCAAGATGGCAGATCACTATGTACCTGTCCCAGGAGGAACAAACAACAACAACTATGCTAATGTTGAACTCATTTTGGACATAGCCAAACGAATTCCTGTTCAGGTAAATTCATGTGAGCTTTGATGGCTGGTGATCAACAAATATAGTGGCTCCATAAAGCATTTAGACACTTAGGTAACACTTTAAGGGATAGCATATAACAAATGATAATTATGTCTTCTAAATGAGTGTGCTGTATCACTTTTATGAGTCATTAGGCCTAAAAAAGCCTAAATTAAATCTGTTCCTCATGATTCATCACGATCATATCTCTTCACAAGATTTGGTGAAACTCACCCACATGTCATTCCAAAAACGTAAGACCTTTGTTCATCTTCGGAACACACATTGAAGTGCCCCATTATGCTATTGTAAAGTTTCCTAATTTAGTTTTGGAGGTCTCAACAACAGGTTTACATGCATCAAAAGTCAAAAAACTGTTTCATTTTCACATAATATACAAACCCGATTCCAAAAAAAGTTGGGACACTGTAAAAATTGTGAATAAAAACCGAATGGAATGATGTAGAAGTTTAAAATTTCAATGTTTTATTCAGAATAAAACATAGATGACATATCAAATGTTTAAACTGAGAAAATTTATTATTTTAAGGGAAAAATAAGTTGATTTTAAATTTCATGGCATCAACACATCTCAAAAAAGTTGGGACAAGGCCATATTTCCCACTGTGTGGCATCCCCTCTTCTTTTTATAACAGTCTGCAAACGTCTGGGGACTGAGGAGACAAGTTGCTCAAGTTTAGGAATAGGAATGTTGTCCCAGTCTTGTCTAATACAGGCTTCTAGTTGCTCAACTGTCTTAGGTCTTCTTTGTCGCATCTTCCTCTTTATGATGTGCCAAATGTTTTCTATGGGTGAAAGATCTGGACTGCAGGCTGACCATTTCAGTACCCGGATCCTTCTTCTACGCAGCCATGATGTTGTAATTGATGCAGTATGTGGTCTGGCATTGTCATGTTGGAAAATGCAAGGTCTTCCCTGAAAGAGACGACGTCTGGATGGGAGCATATGTTGTTCTAGAACTTGGATATACCTTTCAGCATTGATGGTGCCTTTCCAGATGTGTAAGCTGCCCATGCCACACGCACTCATGCAACCCCATACCATCAGAGATGCAGGCTTCTGAACTGAGCGCTGATAACAACTTGGGTTGTCCTTGTCCTCTTTAGTCCGGATGACATGGCGTCCCAGTTTTCCAAAAAAGAACTTCAAATTTTGTTTGGTCTGACCACAGAACAGTTTTCCACTTTGCCACAGTCCATTTTAAATGAGCCTTGGCCCAGAGAAAATGCCTGCGCTTCTGGATCATGTTTAGATATGGCTTCTTTTTGACCTATAGAGTTTTAGCGGCAACCGGCGAATGGCACGGTGGATTGTGTTCACTGACAATGTTTTCTGGAAGTATTCCTGAGCCCATGTTGTGATTTCCATTACAGTAGCATTCCTGTATGTGATGCAGTGCCGTCTAAGGGCCCGAAGATCACGGGCATCCAGTATGGTTTTCCGGCCTTGACCCTTGCGCACAGAGATTGTTCCAGATTCTCTGAATCTTTGGATGATATTATGCACTGTAGATGATGATAACTTCAAACTCTTTGCAATGTTTCTCTGAGAAACTCCTTACTGATATTGCTCCACTATTTTTGGCCGCAGCATTGGGGGAATTGGTGATCCTCTGCCCATCTTGACTTCTGAGAGACACTGCCACTCTGAGAGGCTCTTTTTATACCCAATCATGTTGCCAATTGACCCAATAAGTTGCAAATTGGTCCTCCAGCTGTTCCTTATATGTACATTTAACTTTTCCGGCCTCTTATTGCTACCTGTCCCAACTTTTTTGGAACGTGTAGCTCTCATGAAATCCAAAATGAGCCAATATTTGGCATGACATTTCTAAATGTCTCACTTTCAACATTTGATATGTTATCTATATTCTACTGTGAATAAAATATAAGTTTATGAGATTTGTAAATTATTGCATTCCTTTTTTTATTCACAATTTGTACAGTGTCCCAACTTTTTTGGACTCGGGTTTGTACATTGCACATCACCAAAATGTTCAATGATTCTCAAACGACTTGATGGATGAATCAGTCTCTCTAAATCCCTCCTTTCTGCAAGTCTACTCTGCTCTGATTGGTCACGACTATTTTAACAATGTTTTTACTACCTTTCTTGACCTTGAAAATGTTAATTAAATCGCTGTCGGATTTCATAAAAAATATCTTAATTTGTGTTCCGAAAATGAACAAATGGGTTTGGAATGACATGAGGGTGAGTAATTAATGACAGAATTTTTTTAATTTTTGGGTGAACTAACCCTTTAACTTAAAATCATTTTTTGCAGTGTATCTCTCGAGATTGTCAATGGCTGAAAAATAAAGTTGGGGAGTCCCTGTTCTAGGACAATCATCAACGCTATTGCTCATGATTAGCTAGATTCTTTATTGGGATTTTGCATTCTTTCTCACTTTTTCACCTACTGTCTTTAGGCCGTGTGGGCCGGTTGGGGTCATGCGTCTGAGAACCCCAAACTCCCTGAATTGCTGCACAAGAATGGCATCGCCTTCATGGGTGAGACTGAGTTATTATTGTACAGCTACACATTGATTAAATTATTAATGTACAATGATAGTGCTGCTCTTTCTATAGTGGTTTGTGTCTTTCATTAGGTCCACCAAGTCAGGCTATGTGGGCTCTCGGGGATAAGATCGCCTCTTCTATTGTGGCCCAGACAGCTGGAATCCCCACATTACCCTGGAGTGGATCAGGTTAGTTTCAGCCTCAGACAGCATACATATGAACGGTTTATTAACTGTCTGATGTGTATATGCACACAGAACCGGTAAGCTCTGAATGAAATCACCAACACCAACTGGCTGTTGTTCTGTTGGTGGGAGTGCACAGCTTAGTTTGGGCCCTGTTGTTCATTTTGATGAATACTTTTGAAATGTTAACAATTCAGAAGGTCTCGGTGTACTTTACAGCTTTAGCTGAGAGGGAACGTCTTTTGTATGGAAGCAAAATTCCATTCAAATTGAAATATGTACAAATCAATCTAATCTAATCAAATTGGGAAATCTATTCATACCTAGCCCTCTTTTTCAAGGTTCAAATCTTTGGAAGATATTCAGACTCAGAGGTCTGTTTGAGATTTCAACAATGTCTGTTTTTATCGAATGAAGGCTTGTGAAATTTTACTTAAAGGGATAGTTCACCCAAAAATGAAAATTATCCCATGATTTACTCACCCTCAAGCCATTCTAGGTGTATGTGACATTCTTCTTTCAGACGAATACAATCAGAGTTATATTAACAAATGTATTGGCTCTTCCAAGCTTTATAATGGCAATGATTGTTGCTCCATTTTTGAAGTCCATAAAAATGCATCCATCCATCATATAACTGCTCCACACGGCTCTGAGGGGTTAATAAAGGCCTTCTGAAGTGAAGTGGCGTGTTTGTGTGAGGAAAAATATCCATATTTAACTTATTTAGACTAAAATAACTAGCTTCTGGCTGTCAGCAGTACCAGATGGAGCATCGCAAGCTTTGACGCCTCTTATGGATAGGGAAGGGCAACAAACTCAAGCCCCTCTTTTCTTATATCGAAATCCTCCACCATTTCACTTAAAAAATTCTCATTTTAGACTGTAATTCATGACTGGTGTTTTGTTTTGCTCTATCCTCTGCGCTTCTGCGTTCGTCAGTACGCATGCGTCAAGGGTTCATGGGTTACTCTTTTAGCACAACTCGACTCACATACTGCTGACCGCCGGAAGCTAGTTATTTTAGTCTTTAAAGTTTTAAATATGGATATTTTTCATACACAAATGCGCCACTTCGCTTCAGAAGGCCTTTATTAACCCCTCGGAGCCGTGTGGAGCATGTTAAATAACGGACCGATGCACTTTTATGGACTTCAAAAACGGAGCCACAATCACTGCCATTATAAAGCTTGGAAGAGCCAGGACATTTATTAATATAACTCTGATTGTGTTCGTCTGAAAGAAGAATGTCACATACACCTAGAATGGCTTGAGGGTGAGTAAATTATGGGCTAATTTTCATTTTTGGGTGAACTAACAATTTAACATAATTCTGTCTGGTTGTATGGAACTGATCATCCGCCAAGTCGTGTTTATGTGTAACCTACTTGCCCATCTCTTGCCTACTGCCTCTATCAAACACAGAATGAGAACTGTTGAGTAACACTGAAAGAAATACCAACAATACATATATATGTGTACAGTATATTGCCCTACCCTAGGTTGGTGTTTTAAAAAAAAAAAAACAACAAAAAAAAACTTTTTTTCACAAATGATTGAAGAGCACCAGAAGGTTAGAACAAAGAGTACTTGTAAGTGAGGATTTTTTTTTGACCACCATGATGCTGTGTTTGTACAGGGCTGACTGTAGAGTGGACAGAGGATGACCAGAAGAAAGGAATTGTTAATGTCCCTTCTGATCTGTACGAGCAGGGCTGTGTACATGATGTGGAGGCTGGACTGAAGGTGTACTATACACTTACATCATCTACAATGTGACATGTTCATAATTTAGTTTTGTCATTGACTGACAGCAATTTTTTTTTTTATTGATAGGCGGCTGAACTAGTGGGGTATCCTTTGATGGTGAAGGCATCTGAGGGCGGAGGAGGAAAAGGTATCCGGAAGGTCAATGGTGCGGAAGATTTCCCCAACCTCTTTAGACAGGTCAGAGTTATTATTCAAGTAAAATCAAGTCAATTCAAATATATTTGTCTAATGCTTTTCACAATACACATTTTTTTCAAAGCAGCTTTACAGAAAATCATGATGTTGCTGTTTATAATGTTTTAATATCTTTACGCCATATAGTCACATTTAGCAGATTTGACCTGGGCGACAATATAGTTTACATTTTGTGATGATACAAGCAATCTAGCAGTTTAGTGTGTGTGTGTGTGTGTGTGTGTGTGTGTGTGTGTGTGTGTGTATATATATGTGTGTGTATATATGTGTGTGTATATATGTGTGTGTATATATGTGTGTATATATGTGTGTGTATATATGTATTTATATGTGTATATATGTATTTATATGTGTGTGTATATAGACACTACTGGTCAAAAGGTTTAGAACGGTAAGATTTTTAAAGTGTTTTTAAAGAAGTCTCTTCTGCTCACCAAGGCTGCATTTATTTGATTCAAAATACAGCAAAAACAGTATTATTGTGAAATATTTTTACAATTTAAAATAACTTTTTTCTATTTGAATACATTTTAAAATAAAATTTATTTCTGTGATTCAAAGCTGAATTTTCAGCATCATTACTCCAGTGTTCAGAGTCACATGATCCTTCAGAAATCATTCAGATATGCTGATTTGGTGCTCAAGCAACATTTATGATTATTATCAATGTTGAAAACAGTTGTGTAAAACATTATTTTTAGGATTCTTTGATGAATAGACAGTTCAAAAGAACAGTATTTGTCTGAAACGGAAAGCTTTTGTAACATTGTACTATACCGTTCAAAGGTTTTGGGTCAATTTTTATTTATTTATTTTTTGGGAAAGAACTTAAAGAAATTAATTAATTTATTCAGCAAGGATGCATTAAAGTGATCAAGTGACAGTATAAACATTTATAATGTATTTCAGATAAATACTGTTCTTTTGAACTTTCTATTCATTAAATAATCCTGAAAAAAACAGTCTGTTTTCAACATTGATTATAATAATAAATGTTTCTTGAGCAGCAAATCAGCATATCAGAATGATTTCTGAAGGATCATGTGACCCTGAAGACTGGAGTAATGATGCTAAAAATTCAGCTTTGATCACAGAAATAAATTGCATTTTAAAATATAATCGAAGAGAAAAATATTTCACAATAATACTGTTTTTGCTGTATTTTGGATCAAATAAATGCAGCCTTGGTGAGCAGAAGAGACTTCTTTCAAAAACAATCAAAATAGTCAGGGACAGTGGAGTGACACGTAAGCATATAAATAGTACCGGTCAAGATAGGTCGT
Source organism: Paracanthobrama guichenoti (assembly GCA_018749465.1). NCBI lineage: Eukaryota > Metazoa > Chordata > Actinopteri > Cypriniformes > Gobionidae > Paracanthobrama > Paracanthobrama guichenoti. The sequence goes on from CM031947.1 coordinate 39,132,758, forward strand.
AGTTCCCGGATGAGCGGTGTGTTATTCATTTTGTTATTATCTGGGAATAACATACCACTGGACTGCGCGATTGACCAATCAGAATCAAGTATTCCACAGAGGCGTATAATAATGAGAATTATTAAGCCTGTAAGGTTTTGTTTGTTTTATAACTGCCACTAGAATTTTACCCACGTTTTGGTAAAGCTGTTAACTTTCCAAAGTCTGTTAGAGTATCACTTCCGAACTATAACTTCAATACTGTTTTACTCAGGTTCAAGCTGAGGTTCCAGGTTCCCCCATCTTTGTCATGCAATTGGCCAAACATGCTCGTCACCTGGAGGTGCAGATCTTGGCTGATCAGTACGGTAATGCCATCTCTCTGTTCGGCCGTGACTGCTCTGTCCAGCGCAGACACCAGAAGATCATAGAAGAGGCTCCAGCTACTATTGCCACCTCTGATGTGTTTGAGGATATGGAGAAGGTATGACAGACTATCACGAGGCATCAGATTCAGCAGAAGTTGAATGCTAATGCTATATTTATATTTTTGCTATATAGGAATGAATAAAATATCTGCCGTCATGAAAAACTGTGTTACTTAAATGGAGGAAAATGAAGAACTGATGAAGAACTTTGTTTCAGTGCGCAGTGAAGTTGGCGAAGATGGTGGGCTATGTGAGTGCAGGTACAGTGGAGTATCTCTACAGTCAGGACAGCAGCTTTTACTTCCTGGAGCTCAACCCTCGTCTTCAAGTGGAACATCCTTGTACTGAGATGGTGGCTGATGTTAACCTGCCTGCGGCCCAACTGCAGGTCTGTATGTGAATTTGAGTTCTAAAGGAATATTCCAGGTAAATAAAAGTTCCTTAGAAAATTATTTTGACTCATCTCTCAGTTTGTAAAAACAAAGGAAAGATGCACTTTAAATCCGCTCGTACAATTGCCTCATTGTACTGTCTACAGTCTCTGCAGCAGACACTGGTCACGTCACGTGACAACTGCCATTGCTATATAGGTCACTTGGCTGAGGCCAGTGTGCTTTAGGTTCAGTGGGAATGGGAGAGGGGGGTTAATAGCCTTATGTAACACACAAAGAATGCTGCAGATGAATGAGGGGAACTGATGGAGAGAGAAAAGGAGAGACTGAAAAGGGCATTGAGGACAGAAAAGCAGTGGGGAGGCACTCATCGATTGCATAAACAAGGGTGTGTAGAAATTAGAGGGAAAAGTGCATATTTGAAGACGTAGGAACTTGTGTATCTTCTACATATTTTACTCATATCAAGAAGCCAGAATATCATAAATAGTTTATGCTATTTTTTTTATGTTCTTTTTTTTTACAGGGAATTGAATAATTTTTGTTTTTCATTTTGAAAGGTATTTTTGGTCATTGACACATTTGTTCTTTAATTCAGATCGCTATGGGCATCCCACTTCACCGCATTAAAGACATCAGAGTGATGTATGGGATGCAGCCGTGGGGAGACTCCCCCATTGACTATGATGGGCTCTCTACCACCCCCTCTCCACGAGGACATGTCATTGCAGCTCGAATTACCAGTGAGAACCCAGATGAGGTGTGTGAGCCTAACTGATACTTAAAGGGTCATCATGTGAAAATTTAATAGAGAGGGTGGAAAATTATCACGAATAACAAAGCAAAACTTTTTCAGTAGATGTCATGGAGGAAAATCATAATGTAATGTAATTAATATAATATAATATACAGTTAAAAAAAGTAAGTTTGAGTAAGATTTTTTTTTTTTTAATTAAATTATTAGTTTTATTTGTCAAGGAAATATAAAATGTATCAAAAGTGGCAGTATAGATATTTATAATGTTACAGTTTTTTTATTCCAAATAAACTGTTTTTTAACTTTCTGTTCATCAGAGAATCCTGAAAAAAAGTATCATAGTTTCCTTACAAATATTATGCAGACACAACACTTTTCAGCAAGGATAAACTAACATATGTAATGTAACTTAAAGGAAAGTTCACCCAAAAATTTAAATTCTGTCATCACTTACTCACCCTCAAGTTGTTGCAAACCTGTATGAGTTTTTCTTCTGTTGAACACAAAAGAAGATATTTTAAAGAATATTTGTAATCAAACAGTTGATGGTAGCCATTGACTTCCATAGTAGGAAATAAATACTATGAAAGTCAATGGCTACCATCAACTGTTTGATTACAAATATTCTTTAAAATATCTTCTTTGTGTTCAACAGAAGAAAACTCATACAGGTTTGCAACAACTTGAGGGTGAGTAAGTGATGACAGAATTTAAATATTTGGGTGAACTTTCCCTTTAAGCACCAAATCGGCATGTTATAATGATTTCAGAAACATCATGTGACACTGAAAACTGGTGCAATCACAGGAAACATTACATTGTTTTTTTTTAATTAAAATTATTTTATATAATGTTACATTAGAACAACATTTCTGTTTTTACTGTACTTTTGATCAAATAAACGCAGACTTGGTAAAACATAAGACAAAAAACAATCATACTGTACTGAAGAAAAAAAAAATGTTAGTGGTAATGTTGTAAAGTAATTAACATGTACATTTCTTCTGATGAGGCTTTGTCTCTCTCTCTCTCTCTCTCTCTCTGTGTGTGTGTGTGTGTGTGTGTGTGTGTGTGTGTGTGTGTGTGTGTGTGTGTGTGTGTGTGTGTGTGTGTGGGTTTTAAGCCCAGCTCAGGAACTGTCCAGGAATTAAATTTCCGCAGTAACAAGAACGTGTGGGGCTACTTTAGTGTGGCGGCTGCTGGAGGTCTGCATGAGTTTGCAGACTCTCAGTTTGGCCACTGCTTCTCCTGGGGAGAGAACCGAGAGGAAGCCATCTCGTGAGTACTTCCTGTCGCTGAAAATATAGAAAAGTATAATGACTCCTCTTGGCAGTTTTATTTATTATAGATAGATAGATAGATAGATAGATAGATAGATAGATAGATAGATAGATAGATAGATAGATAGATAGATAGATAGATAGATAGATAGAATATCATCAAAAGTTGATTTATTTCACTAATTCCATTCAAAAAGTGAAACTTGTATATTCTATTCATTCATTACACACAGACTGATATATTTCAAATGTTTATTTCTTTTAATTTTGGTGATTATAACCGACAACTAAGGAAAATCCCAAATTCAGAATCTCAGAAAATTAGAATATTACTTAAGACCAAAACAAAGAAAGGATTTTTAGAAATCTTGGCCAACTGAAAAGTATGAGCATGTACAGCACTCAATACTTAGCTGGGGCTCCTTTTGCCTGAATTACTGCAGCAATGCGGCATGGCATGGAGTCGATCAGTCTGTGGCACTGCTCAGGTGTTATGAGAGCCCAGGTTGCTCTGATAGTGACCTTCAGCTCTTCTGCATTGTTGGGTCTGGCATATCGCATCTTCCTCTTCACAATACCCCATAGATTTTCTATGGGGTTAAGGTCAGGTGAGTTTGCTGGCCAATTAAGAACAGGGATACCATGGTCCTTAAACCAGGTACTGGTTGCTTTGGCGCTGTGTGCAGGTGCCAAATCCTGTTGGAAAATGAAATCTGCATCGCCATAAAGTTGGTCAGCAGCATGAAGCATGAAGTGCTCTAAAACTTCCTGGGATACGGCTGCATTGACCTTGGACCTCAGAAAACACAGTGGACCAACACCAGCAGATGACATGGCACCCCAAACCATCACTGACTGTGGAAACTTTACACTGGACCTCAAGCAACGTGGATTGTGTGCCTCTCCTCTCTTCCTCCAGACTCTGGGACCCTGATTTCCAAAGGAAATGCAAAATTGACTTTCATCAGAGAACATAACTTTGGAGCACTCAGCAGCAGTCCAGTCCTTTTTGTCTTTAGCCCAGGCGAGACGCTTCTGACGCTGTCTGTTGTTCAAGAGTGGCTTGACACAAGGAATGCGACAGCTGAAACCCATGTCTTGCACACGTCTGTACATAGTGGTTCTTGAAGCACTGACTCCAGCTGCAGTCCACTCTTTGTGAATGGGTTTTGTTTCACAATCCTCTCCAGGAATGCGGTTATCCCTATTGCTTGTACACTTTTTTTCTACCACATCTTTTCCTTCCCTTTGCCTCTCTATTAATGTGCTTGGACACAGAGCTCTGTGAACAGCCAGCCTCTTTAGCGATGACCTTTTGTGTCTTGCCCTCCTTGTGCAAGGTGTCAATGGTTGTCTTTTGGTCAACTGTCAAGTCAGCAGTCTTCCCCATGATTGTGTAGCCTACAGAACTAGACTGAGAGACCATTTAAAGGCCTTTGCAGGTGTTTTGAGTTCATTAGCTGATTAGAGTGTGACACCAGGTGTCTTCAATATTCAACCTTTTCACAATATTCTAATTTTCTGAGATACTGAATTTGGGATTTCCCTTAGTTGTCAGTTATAATCTTCAAAATTAAAAGAAATAAACATTTGAAATATATCAGTCTGTGTGTAATGAATGAATATAATATACAAGTTTCACTTTTTGATATTCTAATTATATGACCAGCACCTGTGTATATATAGCATAACATGCATAAATAAATCATTATGGAAAGGTTAAGCGTTCACTTATGCTTATCCATCCAGTGTTTTTTGTCCTGTTGTCCATTATTTGTAGAAGTAGCCAAAACAAAATGTACTTATATTTGATTAGAAAAAAGACAATGAAATGTATTACTGATTAAGCTGTGTGGGTCATGTTAGGAACATGGTGGTGGCCCTCAAGGAGCTGTCCATCAGAGGAGACTTCAGGACAACAGTGGAGTATCTCATAAAGCTGCTAGAAACTGAAAGCTTCCAGCACAACAGCATCGACACGGGTTGGCTGGACAGACTCATCTCAGAGAAGATGCAGGTGCATGAATCCACTATCTTCATTTCACATCACAACTCTCATGAACATGCCTGTAATTTCTTCCAGCCATTTTCAGTCAAACATTCACCTTTGACAGCAAGACATTTGTGACATTTCCTGTTTGATGCTCAAATACGCTTCGCTAATTTCAGTCCACTATACAAGTTACCATTCAGTCACATCATTAAAATGACAAATGGAGCCGGTTGTCAGTTTGAATGTCTGTAAATATGGGTGTAGGCAGAGCGTCCTGACACTATGCTGGGAGTAGTGAGTGGAGCACTGCATGTGGCGGATGTCAACCTCAGGAACAGTGTGTCCAACTTCCTGCACTCACTGGAGAGGTAACAATCCATTTTACATACCATCTTGAGAGCATGCTTTATTATTATACCCTTGTTTGTATGACTAGTCCAAATGTACGAGTATTGGGGCTCGGTATTGACATCGGTACTGATTTTTGCTATTTAATTCTGATTCACAAGCTCTTTAAGCTATAAACTATACAGGGAACCCTGTCAGTTGGTACATTACTAAAACATTAAAGGTTAAAATAAACAACGTCCAAAAGTCCAAATTCACTTGCTATTTATTTTTAGATATAGTTATCAAAACTCAAATAAAAACAAACATTTAAATTGCACATAAGGTCATTTTTATATCAACTAATGAGTTTAATGATAATTAATGTTTATATGTGCACTCCGTTGTGTAACAGGGGCTGTAATAAAAAAAGTTTTCATGACATATTCATTCAGACATAAATAAATGAGACATCACTAACAGGTTAAGTAAAAATATAAAGATTATGTAAATTTAGTGTATACATTTAGCAAAATGCTCTTCAAAAGTGTTTTTTGAATGATGTTCCTTAGGTAAATGTAACTTTGCATGGCTTTCTTTACAAGCTGTGTATTGATGCCTTTCTGTGGTTGAAGCATGGATTGAGCGATATCCATGTTTAGTAGCGCACCTCGGAGACACAGAGCTGTCTTCACTCATGGAGCAGCCCAGAACAGTGTATGACAGGCTCGCCTTGTTTAAACTCGACGCATCTGCATGAGCGAGTGTACGCGCAGCATAAATTATGCCAACGCTGAGTGTGGGGTCATGCACGTTGAGCGCGTACTAAAGATGATCAGTTCATGTACGCTTTGAGCAGCGATCTTTCACCCACATTAAAGAGCGCTAAAATTAGAGATGCACCGATGTATTGGACGATTTTTTTATCAATAATGTAATATTCCTTCTGCGCTGCTGTCTGCGTTTTAATGTTAATCAAACAACAAAAAGAATCGCTCCCTACTCTTGACTAAATAACTTTTGTAATTTTCATAAAGATTCAATTTCCGCGATGCGGAAGACGCAGACGGAATACAGTCATAACTGAGTTTACTGCATAGTGGAATGTCACTGAATTTATCAAAGTTTTGATGAATAAATAAAACGTAAGTCAGTAGACTTAAATCAAATTGCGATATATACTAGTGTCTGTGACTATTAAGCCGCAAAAAAAGAATCCTGCCAGTGTTGGGGAAAATTACTTTGAAAAGTAATGCATTGCAATATTGCATTACTCCCTTAAAAGGTAACAAATTGCGGTACTTAGTTACTTTTTAAGAAAAGTCATGTGTTGCGTTACTTTTTCGCAACTGGGCTGCGCTTGTTTGTTTTTTCCTGTATTTTATAACAAGCTGCGGTAAAAATGCAAAATCATGCATGTACAGTAGAGGGCGCAGCTCAAACAAACCTTTCAGCTCTTTCATTCTGGATAATGGAAGAATAGGACGCAGGAGAAAAAAGTTTAACACTCTTACTCTTACTCTAGTCATTTTTGCTCATTTTAACTGAATCACCGAAGGTCAGCAGCAAGACATTGATCAATAAAGTGAGATTAAATGCATGAAAATATTTGTTTTATTTAATTATTGGAGGTTTGCATAGTATTCTGATTTTGCATTTGACTGTTTTTATTCATTTTGAGGAGCACTGAATCTTTTTTGTACAAGTGAGATTAGTAAATGCTCACATTTAGTCTAGAACTACAATAACCGGTTCACACACAATGCCTCTAAACTTACTCTCAACTTTTCTCATCATCGGGACAAGAGAGCTGTCAGTCAAATAAATGTGAAAAAACGAACCTGCGTTAATTTTTTGAAAAAGTAACTCAGATATTTTGTTGTAAATTTTAAAAGTAATGTTACTTGAAAAAGTAATCTGATTACATAACTCAAGTTTCTTGTAATGCGTTACCCCCAACACTGAATCCTGCATGTTAATGTGTGAATGGCGCAGACGCGCGGTTTCATTTACCTCACACACACAGAAACTCTCTGTTTTTCAGTCTCTGCCGCCTCGATATATGAGGACATGAATGCATGAACCTCATGTCCAGTCACTTCATGAGCATTTTCCCCATTTCATTTGACAAAATCTATCGTCATATAATAAACACACACACACACACACACACACACACACACACACACACACACACACACACACACACACACACACACACACACACACACACACACAGGAACTCGAAGATTTTCACGGCAACCAGTCAAAATAAAAGTTCAATTTAACAAAGTAATTATGACAGGATTAATGTTGCACAGTAGAATTTAGCTATGTCTCAATGTAATAATAATATATGCATTTAATTTATAAATTGAAGATACACAGTGTTATTTAACATTAAACCTCCTTAAAAAGCACTGTTTATTTAATATGCATCTTGTTCAACGTTTTTATTTATGTTGGCCTGCTGAATGTTAAATGGATCCAGTCTGTTCATTAGAAATTATTTGATAATGCAGCAATAAACTAGCTAGTGGGCTATAAGTTAATGTTTTTAACTTTGCTGATTTAAAACATGATCAAAACACTATTTTAATGACAACATTTCAAATAAGAGGACAAGTGACATCCTTTTAGCATCCCTAGCTAAAATGGTATTTATTATTTTAATTCCATGATCACATTTACAGAATTTGAAAGCTGACACTTTGTTTGCTATCAAAAGTAACAAAAAAATCACAAAGCTAATTGTGATTTATTAGATGTTAGGCATGCAACAAATAATGTTTCGGGAAGAAGTTTTGTTCACGCATAAACAGAAAACAGCATAGAGTAAAAGAACGATTTTGAAATGTTATTAATCCGTATCATTTCATCAAATCAAATCAAATCAAATCAAGTCACCTCTATTTACATAGCTCTTTTTACAAGTCCAATTGTTTCAAAGCAGCTTCACATTGTTAACAGGAAAATAATGCAACAGAATTTGTACAGCCGTTCTGGTGAAACTGTGATGTTATCCAGCTAATTTCAAGTATCATATAGCGTCAATGCGGGCAGATCGGTAATATAGTTGAAATTTAGGTGTCCCCAACTGAGCAAGCCAAAAGCCAGAGGCAACGGTGGCAAGGAACCAAAACTCCTTCAGGGTCAGAATGGAGAAAAAAACCTTGGGAGAAACCAGGATCAGTCGGGGTGCCAGTTCTCATCTGGCCGACGAACAAACAGTGTATGATTATAATTCTGGCAACATTGCAGGTCTTAAATCATATTAGGTAAATGGATATTCGTAAGATCGTTCGAAAGATTGGAGTCGTCATGCCAGAGACGGGTTTAATGAGGATGTCGTGTTGATGCAGGATTTACAATCAAAATGAATATCAATAAAAAAATGATTAATTAACACTATCAACCGAGCCCTAATGAGTATATATGTGGTTGTGTTTGCAATCATAGGATGTTCTCACCCTTTTGCTCTCTTTCCTTATGTGTCTGTAGAGGACAGGTGTTACCTGCACACACCCTGTTGAACACGGTGGATGTTGAGCTGATCTATGAGGGAACCAAATATGGTCTAAAGGTGACCAGACAGTCACCAAACTCTTATGTAGTCATCATGAATGACTCTTCGGCAGAGGTGGACGTCCATCGGTTGAGCGATGGAGGTCTGCTGCTTTCATACGACGGCAGCAGCTACACCACCTACATGAAGGAGGAGGTGGACAGGTAGGGTTTTGAGTGTGAATACAAGATAGAGAACTTTAAAACATAGTGTTAGGAGAGCTGTTCATGGTTCTCATACTTGAACAATGTGTAGATTCATCATTTAAGTTATGGAACTACACTTAAATGTTGGTTTGTACTATATTGTGCTATATTCTACATTGACTCTACACATTAATGTGGAAACAACATAAAGATAGTATTTTACAATTTCTGGGGATAAAATGAGTATAATAGAAAGCAAGGCCTAAACTGCAAATGATCAGTTTTTTTTTAGAGAACCTTCATTTTATAACAACCTTTTTATATAGTGTGTTTAGTGATGTTTCTCTGTCATTATGTCAGTTCAACTCTTAAAACAGATATTGCATTAATTGTTCTCTACATTTATTTTCAATGTATTAAACAAAAAATATTAATGACAGAAATTAACATAATTTTTCCTAGTCCTAATAAAATATAACTTTTTTTCAATAATTATTCTGTTATATTATTACGGTTTAATTCAAGAGACTGATAAGTTTATCACGAAAATAGATTTGTCACATTCAAAACATTTGGGAAATTTTTTTTTTTATACCAAAGCTAAATGGCATACATGATTTTAACTATATTAGTATAAATGTTACTGTATTATTGCCTATTTTGATCATTGTATGTTTTGTCTTGTGTAATGAAAAAAGAAAATCGAGGTATGTAGGAAAACATTTGAGCATTTTATTTTATTCCTTAGGTATCGCATCATTATCGGTAACAAGACGTGTGTGTTTGAAAAGGAGAATGACCCTTCACTCCTGCGATCGCTATCTGCTGGGAAACTCATCCAGTATACTGTGGAGGACGGTGGACACGTGTTTGCTGGACAGTGTTATGCAGAGATAGAGGTGTGTACTAGCCATGAATGGCAACGAATTCCAGACAACAGGGTGTACAGATTTTGTTTTCAAGGCCCTGTCCACACGAACACAGGTAATTTCAAAACCGCAGCCTTCCACACGCAAACGCTGTATCTGGACACTGAAACTGAACCAAACTTTTTTTGAAAACTCCTGCCAGGGTGAACATTTTTAGAAACTCCAGTTGCAGTGGCATCGTGTGGACCGTGAAACTGGAAATTTCGGCTTGTTACGTCAGAACCGGAGCTGGCAATACATTTTTTTCCAGGCTTCTGATTGGCCAACATAACTTTATGGTTACTGAGCAGACCTGCTAATTCTACTTAATGTAGCTCTCAAAAGTCACATAGTGGTTTACATTTACCTACTTTTTATTGTCCAAAAGTGATTTGTGTGAGTTCCTTTTCCATGTCAGTCATAAGCCCCGTTTCCACTGAAATTACCCAGAACAATTTGTCCCAGGAACTTTTTTTCCCTGGTGACGTAGGACTGTAGCCTGACAAGCCAGACCCACATCAAGATGTTGGGTCTGGGAACACACCGTTGGCAGGGCTCAATCTGAGAGGCGGGATAAACAGTTGTCTTTCAAATTCCCTCTGCATGCAATAGGCGCTACAACCAACCAGAGCAACCTAGAAGGTGAAGCGGAGCTACTTGATAGATTAAACTTTTACTGTATCCGATCGGCAAAACTCTGAACACATCTTCCTTTCTTAAGAATGACATCAGTGCCATTCTTTGTTCTTTTCTTAAAGAAAAGCTTAACAGCAAGTCTCCCAGAGTCGCGACCAAAGCCGATTCGAAAGGCCGCTGTTCGCCAGCTTCTTTGTTTTTAAGTAGCACGCGGAACCTCGGCAACTCTGCCGTCATTATGTTAAGCCCGCCCACCGACTCTATACACGATGTGATTGGCCTGATCAGAGTTTGTTTTTTCCAGCTCGCAGGTTTACCGAGAGTTGCTAGACTACACTCGCGGCAAATTAGATTTGCTGCCACTAGAGTGCGTCTAGATTTCTAGGTTAGTAGGACTGCGCATGACTTTCCAGTTCCCACTGGATTTCGTTCTCCGCATATAAGCTTAATAAAGCCTGAACCTAGTCATTGGATAATCCGTTACTGCACGCACCTCAACAGACTTGAGAGACTTGAAATAAAATGCTGTGTGAACTCAACCAGTCAGCATGTTCAGCGCCCAAGTCCCACCCCCAAAAGTTCTTGAACTTTGAAGAAGTACTACCTCGCAAGCATGGCTGTTTTGAAGGGGGAATTTTTACCCGGAACTTCATTTAGACCCCGGTTCCTGCCTTTTAGGTAATGAAGATGGTGATGACCCTGACCGCCTCTGAGTCTGGCTGTATTCACTATGTGAAGAGAGCTGGTGCAGTGCTGGAGCCAGGCTGTATCATCGCCAAACTGCAGCTGGATGATCCCAGCAGAGTACAGCAGGTATGTGTTACATGTGGTAAATGTATGATATTTGAGTGTGTGTATGAGTTCCAATGAGTGTGTCTGTTTCAGGCGGAGCTGTATACAGGAACATTACCCAGTGTTCAGTCTGTGGCTCTTCGGGGAGAGAAGCTTCACAGAGTCTTCCACAGCACTCTGGATCACCTAGTGCACATTATGAACGGCTTCTGTCTGCCAGAGCCCTTCTTCAGTGCCAGGGTGAGAAAACACATGTAGCTCTTAAACCACTTTATTAGATGTTTATTCATAGAAGTAGTTCTGCACCTTTTTTGCTTCAAGGCCCTCTCTATCTTGTATTGTCTACAACAATATTTGAAGGCCTTACACTACTAACTTTAAGAGCTGAATGTTTGGTCATGCTTTAGATTAGGATCAAATTCTCACTATTAACTCTGACTTTTGCCTCAAATATCTCCTAATTACTGCTTATTTATAGTTAGTAAGATAGTTGTTAAGTTTAGGTAATAGGTAGGATTAAGGGATGTAGAATATGGTCATGCATTAATATGCGCTTTATAAGTACTAATAAATGCACAGTATCCTAGTAATATGCATTTTAATAAGCAACTAGTTAAGGTTCTGGGGGTGTTTTTGGGGTGCTGGAGCACCAAAATCATACTTACGGGGGTGGAAATCAAACTGCGGCAACAACTTAAAAGTAGCCCAATTCTGTGGGAAAACCGTGGACATGGCAACACTGTAATCTTTTAGAAGATGCGTAATGGCGCCCCCTACCGTTTCACAGTGAAAACACAGAAAGATAGAAAATTTCGGCATTTGCGGGGAAGCATTCCCACAAATGACGGAAAACATTTTTCTTAGTTGTTTTAGTGAATTTTAATGCTTATTTTATCTTATTGTAAATCAGTAAGTCACCTTTAGGCCTTAAGGCTTAAGTTTAGTGAGGCCCGCTGGTTGAGAACCACTGCTCTAAATGGACAGTTCTCATTTTTGCTGCTGATATACTTATACATGATAAAATGTATAGTAAGTAAGTAAATATATTGAAAATAATTAATAAATACTGATGCCCCAGGTTTCACAGACAAGGCTTAAAGGGTTAGTTCACCGAACAAAAAAAAAAAAAAATCTCATTAATTACTCGCCCTCATGTCGTACCAAACCCATAAGACCTTTGTTCATCATCAGAAGACAAATTAAGATATTTTTGATGAAATCCGAGAGCTCTCGGACCCTTCATAGGCCGCAACACAACGACCACTTTCAAAGCCCAGAAAGGTAGTAAAGACATTGTTAAAACAGTCCATGTGACTCCAGTGGTTCAACCTTAATGTTACAAAGCGACAAGAGAACTTTTTGTGCGCAAAAAAAAATAAAATGTGTTACTGTCTATGTGGGGGTCAGAGAGCTCTCGGATTTCATAAAAAATATCTTAATTTGTCTTCTGAAGATGAATGAAGGTCTTATAGGTTTGGAACGATTTGAGGGTGAGTAATTAATTAATGACAGGAATTTCATTTTTGGGTGAAATTTAAGCTTTTAAGCTTGCACTGATATATCTTAAAATATGTCTGCCATTGTTTTGTCTCAAGATGCACACCAGTTAAATGCCCTAATTTAACTAAGGCCTAATCCTGGCTTAATCTAAGCCCTGTCTGTGAAACCGGGCCTTAATGTTGTTCATGTTGATGGTCTCTGATATAAACATAAAAACAAAAATCTATAGTAAAAGAAAAAAGTGAGGTGGAAAAGACAGTGGAATATTGGTAAGCAGCCATTTTATTATTATCATTACCACTACTAATATCTTCAAAATGGATGATTTAAGAATGTCGTTATTATAACATTTAAGCCACACTCTGTGTGTATCACAAAATATCATACCGTAAAATGGCATTAAGGTTTGTATGTGTGTATTTTAGCTTAAAGAATGGGTGGAGCTTCTGATGAAGACTCTGAGGGACCCGTCTCTGCCCCTACTGGAGCTTCAGGACATCATGACGAGTGTTTCAGGCCGGATCCCTCCAGCCGTAGAGAAGGCCATTAAGAAAGAAATGGCTCAGTATGCCAGCAACATCACTTCTGTCCTCTGCCAGTTTCCCAGCCAGCAGGTGCTGCTTGTTGTCATTTGAATTCTGAAGCTATAAAATTGCGAACATTGTTTATAAATGTTGTAAAATTTTCATCTCAGATTGCCAATATACTGGACAGTCATGCTGCCACATTGAACAGGAAGTCAGAGAGAGAGGTCTTCTTCATGAACACTCAGAGCATTGTACAGCTGGTTCAGAAGTTAGTCCTTCATTTGAACAACCTCCACATGTACTTTAAATCACTGATCTATATAAATGACTGGATTGCTCATGACACCATAAAAAGGGAAGCCACTGCGAAACCAATTGGAAATCATACATTTTAATGAGAAAACTTTACATAACGAGTCAGTGTTTTTATATCTGAAGTCTCCCTGTACATTCTGCAATTGTCCTAAACATTTATTTACAAATGATTATTTGCTTAAAGTCTGGATTTTCCCCTGCTTATTAAAAGTTACGTTCATCTTCATTACAGTAGCGAATATCAGATCAGCTGACGGATGAGACACCTCAACATTTGTATTAATAATGTTAAAAGGATTCTTCTGAAATCTGAATACGGAATTATACTTTGTAAGGCATGCACATGTACAGTTAATCACTGTGGTTATGTAATTAGTTGTTATAATATTGTTTTTATTCATACAGTAAATGTAAATGATTCAAAAGTGTTTCCGTTAACCGTATGTATTTCAAAGCAGTAAAGATAACGACTTAAACGTTGGTTAAATTAATAATTAGCTCAACAGTATATACAAATAACACTTAAATTCATATGCAAACTGTCATGCTAGTAAAAAGCCAAAGAAATTGAGATTACCTGTAGCTTTTTAACAATTTCCAAGTTCTCCAAGAGTTTGAAGTGGATGTCAGTCAGCAAAAAGACATCAGGAAATAATATACCTGCTTCACAACTTATTCAAAGAAATAACACATCAGCAGTCAGCGTATGGCTTTAAAGACATGAAGCTTTATTTCCAAGCATTCATGCTGTCACTCCGAGCAAGATGATGCATGGTAAACCTTGGAATTTAATACAATATAGTTCTTGAGCTAATCTGAAGGCCACGCAGAGTTTGGAGGTCTGTAGCTATTGACTCTGCAGAAAGTGGGGACTTCAGTGCACTGTGTGCCTCAGCATGCGCTGACCCTGCTCTGTGATTTTACGTGGCCTACCACTCCGTGGCTGAGTTGCTGTTGTTCTCAATTGCTTCCACTTTGTTATAACACCAATAACAGTTGACCGTGGAATATTTAGTAGTGAGGCAATTTCAGGAATGGACTCACTGCACAGGTGGCCCAAGCTTGAATTCACTGAGCTCCTGAGAGCGACCCGTTCTTTCACAAATGTTTGTAGAAGCAGTCTGCATGCCTAGGTGCTTGATTTTATACACATTTGGCCATGGAAGTAATTGGAACACCTGAATTCAATGATTTGGAGGGGTGCATAATTGCGTACATAAAGAAATCTATTTTGCGTTAGTTCAGTTACCTTTGCTGACTGGTAGTATTAGACGCACCATCTTAACAATTTCAGCCCTAAAAGACTGTAACCATTACAGATAACGTCAGAAGTAACTATTTATTTTCACACATACAGTATATCCTAAAAACTAATCCAGATTTTGGCTGCAAGTCAGTGATGCCCTGGCAGTTTAGAATCTAATGAGCAATCCAGTCATTTATATAGACCAGTGACTTAAACACAATCACAAACACAGGTTAACTGGCCTTCATGTCTGTTGTGTACCCAGGTACCGCAGTGGCATCAGAGGTCATATGAAGGCAGTGGTGATGGATCTCCTCAGGCAGTATTTAAGAGTGGAAGTTCAGTTTCAGCATGGTAAGACTGCACATTATTGCCCGGTTTCACAGACAATGCTTAAACCTAGTCCCAGACTAAAATGCATGTTTGAGCTGTCTTAACTGAAAGAAACTTCCACTGACATGATTCAAAATATGTCTGTGACATGGTTTTGTCTCAAGATTATTTCTAAGGCATGTTTATAAAAGCTACTTAAATATCCTCATTTAACTAAGGCCTAATCCTGGTTTAATCTAAGCCCTGTCTGAGAAACCAGGCCTAAATGGCCGTAAATGCGATCACTGGATGTTTTATCATGTGACCACTGGATGGCACTGTAACATTATGATCTGTTCTTGTGTATGAAATCATTTAAATTAAAATATTCAAGTATTTTAATAAATAGCCATAGAAAATGGAAACAAAAGATCCCACATGTATTTTAAAAATGTTAGAAAATGTTTGCTATTTAATAAATATTTGCTTTTTCTATTTTTTCCATTTATATTTACTATATTTAATTATATTTAATAGTAAATTAATTAATTTACTATTCATTTGTGTATTTGTGTGTGTATTACTGTCAGGTCACTATGACAAGTGTGTATTTGCACTACGAGAGGAAAACAAAGGGGACATGGCCAATGTGCTCAACTACATATTCTCTCATGCAAAAGTCACAAAGAAGAACTCTCTGGTCACCATGTTGATTGTGAGTACACAGACACAAATTTCAAACACAGAGAGTTTAATATGAATGATTGTTTGGTTGTTGATCATTCAGAAGGCCAACTTTTGTATTGTGAGATGTAATAACTGCTAAGATACACTTCCTGGGCAAAAAAAAAAAAGGTCACAGTTTGGATTTAAATAGGCAAATGCTACTGTATAATTGGATCATTATTGCAGTGATTATTATGTTTCTAGCATGTTATATGTTTGGCAGCAGTTCTTCTAGCTTTTAGTGTGTAGATTTTCATTTCTAAAACAACCATGTAGGAAGACGCATCATGGCCATATTCCAGGATGACAATGTCAAGATTCATCAGACTCGAATGACGAGTTGAGACCTTAAATTCATTGAAAGTCTTTGGGATGCGCTGGAGTAGAGTGCTTGCCTCTTGCATTGTCAATACAAGATCTTGACCAAAAACTGATGCACCTCTTGATGGAAATAAATGTTGTGATGTTATTTCCATCAAGAGGTGCATATGACATGGTTGTTTAAGAAATGAAAAGCTACACACTCCGTCAATTAAGATCAGTTCGAAGAACTGCTGCCAAACATATAACATGCTAGAAACATAATAATCACTGCAATAATGATCCAATTATAGGCTCATAAACATAAGCATCTAAATCCAAACAGTGACTTTTTGGCCGGGCAGTATATAATAAAAACATTTATATTTTATATGTGACTCCAGTCCATTCAGGATGAAAATGTTTGTCCCTAACTTCTCTCTGTAGGATCAGCTGTGTGGACGAGACCCCACTCTGACGGACGAGCTCATGGCCATCCTCACAGAACTCACACAGCTCAGCAAGACCACCAATGCCAAGGTGGCACTGCGGGCACGGCAGGTTCTCATCGCTTCTCACCTTCCCTCATACGAGCTGCGACACAATCAGGTGGAATCCATCTTCCTGTCCGCCATTGACATGTACGGACATCAGTTCTGCATTGAGAACCTGCAGGTAGGACATGCTGGATATCTGTGATTGACTTGACAGATCTGAAGTGCTATCTGCCGAACCACTTATGATTGTCAAATGTTGAAGGTTAAAAAAAAATTGAAATGGCTTTAGTTTAGTTCATTACGATGAGTTTGAATTTAATTGGCCATCCTCACAGGATGCTGAATAGGAATTAGAATGTGTTTGATTATGTGATTATGTTTGATTCATTTAGCTAGTTACACTACAGCTCATTTTTTCATACCTTTCATACCTTCAATATTTTTATTCAGCAAGGATGCATTAAATGGATCAAAGCTGACAGTAAAGTATTTTTTACTTCACTTCTGCATCTTCTATTCAGAAAATGAAACCCAAAAAAACCCAAACATATCAGTTTCCACAAAAATATTAAGCAGCACAACCGTTTTCAGCAAATTAGAATGGCTTCTGAAGGCTGCTGGAAATTCAGCTTTGCATCACAGGAATAAATTATATATTTAAAACGGTTAATAGTTATTAAAATAGTTATTTTTAGTTATTTTAAATTGTAACAATATTTTACAATATTACAATATTTAAAATAGAGACTTCATTAGATAAATAAAAAATCTTACCGATCTTAACGTTTTGAATGGTAGTTTCATTTAATGCCTCTACTGGCACAGAAATGACACACTTTACCTTTTAAGTTGTAATATTTTACTTCAGAACATTGTGTATTGTCAATATACCTTTCTTGATTTTCTCTAGAAACTGATCTTGTCAGAGACGTCCATCTTCGACGTACTGCCAAATTTCTTTTACCACAGTAATCAGGTGGTGCGGATGGCTGCTCTAGAAGTAAGACTGTCATTTTACTTTTATTTAACCAAGAAATACACTGTTTATTTGTGTCTTTATAACCTGGTCCCCGCTCTCTTTCCTTAGGTGTATGTTCGTAGAGCTTACATCGCTTATGAACTCAACAGCGTCCAGCACCGTCAGCTGAAGGACAACACTTGCATCGTAGAGTTCCAGTTCATGCTGCCCACATCCCACCCAAACAGGTACCTCAAGATGTACCGCAGCCCTTTCTCCCCCATCTCTCCCACCCCCTCGCTTGAACTGTGGAGGAGCATGTCAAAAACACAATGAAAGACGGGAAATTGGGGCAAAAGTGTGTTAGAATTCTATATTCATCAGCATCTCTGCGTAAATTAAAACTACTGGTTGGTTACGACACAGATTCTCCTCCACTGTACCACAACCCACTTCCCTTTCACCCTTAAAATGCTCTACCTGTGCACAGTCTATGCCACTGATTTACTGTCTGCTGTGATCAGGAGGTTTGTACGAAGTAGGAGTAGAAAAGCTTTATTTAGTGACATGGGGTCTGAATCACAGGGCCAGCAAAAGTTCGTCCTTTAAGGCGTCTCATCTGTGCTGGCCACATCCGTGTGTTTCAGGTGACACCGATCTATTGCAAACCAAAGAATCCGACCAATAGGACATGCTAGGCGATTGTACTGATTGGCTGTCTAGCAGCACGCTCTTCTCGCTCTTTTTATTCTCTGCTGATTTATGCTTTTGAACTAATTCAGTGTAGCCTCCTCAGATGCATGTTATGCTTTTTTTTTGTGTTTCTTGCTTATTCAGCTTGTGCATTTAGTCCTATTTTATATATTTTCTTCCCAGCAGCCATTGCTGCTTTGCCTGTGATTTGTGTCAAATGAATGGCTTATGCATTGTACTGTGTTAAAGTACATGAAGGAGATTTTAGCTGCATTTACTGCAGTGTTTTAAGAGCTGAATTGTTGCATGTGAGGGAGGGGCAGTTATATGTGAAGTGTGTGGCTTGGTTTAGATTACAAGTGTTGTGGATGAATCTCACAAATTTAATCTCAATTTTAAACCCCTTAAATCAAAATAAATAAATAAATTATATTTCACATAAGGATTCATTGATATTAAAATTCTGTCCAATAAGCCAATATTTATTTTGGTGTTATGGCCAATGAATGAAAAATGACTGATACTAAAATTCTGTAATATTCTGTGTAAAAAAGAAATAAAAATAAAGACCAAATTAAATGTATATAAAATAACAGAAATGATTAAGTCTAAATATTCCTTTCTTTTTGTATGTAGTGTTTTCAAAAATTAAAACAGTTGATGACACTAGATGATGAGGATGTTTGAATTTTGACAGAATTTTAAAGTTTAGACTTTGCTTCATATTAAAAGTAACAAGGCACAAAGCTTTTTGTTGACACTGCGCATCAACAGAAAACAGGACAGACTATAAAAGATGTTAGATTTAAGAAACCATATCATTACAGAGCAAAATTGAGCTAGTGTCCACAGACCTGATTGACTGACTGTTGTAGCTCATCTGCACTGTGTGCGCGAAATAGACTTTGAACACAGTCACAATGTGTTTCGCTAATTAAATGTCTGCTTCGCTCACGGATTGCGGCCCTCCTAAACCATTTCGGCCCGATAACGAAAATAGCTGTTTTGGCCAAAGATTTTCGGTAGCCGAACTTTCGATGCATCCCTTGCTGAATAAAAGTATTAATTTCTTCATTTAGTATTCATTAAAAAGACTGTAGGTCTTAAAAAGTCTTCATTTGACCTTCTTCCATTTAAGGCCTTAAAAATGTCTTGGATTAGAAAGTCTTAAATTCAATATCATGGCTTTAAATTAGGGCCCTATGATTTCTGTTGCAGAAAACGTGGACAGAATTGCAGAATTTTGCATTCAAAAATGGAATTTACTGTATAATGCAGAATGCCACAGAATTTGTAAAATTTTGGATGAATAAATCAAAAGTAGGTCAGTACACTTGAAGGGATAGTTCACCCAAAATTCTTTCATAATTTACTCAAATTTGTTCCAAACCCGTAAGACTTTAGTTCATCATATAAAGCGATCAAGTCTCTTCAGAAAATTTGGCATAAACCGCTTGATTCGTTTGGATTAGCTTTACGATCTCTTTATGAAATATTGGTAGTGTCAAAGTGGTATTTGCTTAGACTGTCAGTGGAGGGCCAGAAATCTTTCCGATTTCATTAAAAATATCTCATTTGTGTTCGAAGATGAAAGTCAGTAAAATTGTATTAAACAATTAAAGCAGAGTCCAGAAAATGAAAACAGAATAAACTATGAAACTTCATAGGGCCCTAAATTTAATTGCAAAGTAAAATTGCATACACTGCAAAAATGATGTTCTTCCTTTTCTTTTAAAATTTAATTTGTACTGGAAAACAAGAGTTTATGCTTGAAACAAGAACAAATATCTGTCATTGGGTATGACAATTACTTCCATTTGAAATAAGTTGATAAACCCATTGGCAGATATTTGTTCTGGTTTTAAACATAAACTTTAATCACTGTCACAAGATGTCCCATGTTTTCTCATCTCAAACTTTAAGCTAATTATTTAATTAAAAAAGTCAAGTTTAATTAAAAGTTATGGAAATCTGTTGGAAATTTGTATTTTCACATTTTGAAGTGTCACTAATACTTGTGCTTAGACATTTACATTTAGAGAACATATTGATGTATTATGTTCCCTTCAATTTATTCCTTCAATTTTCTTTAGTTGGTCTTAAAAAGGTCTTAAATTTACTTTCATAAAACCGGCAGAAACGCTGTTTAAAAGAAATCGTACTCACCCTAACTTTTTTTGGAATGGTAGTGTTTGCATTAAATTTCCCTTATTCTCATTATGCATTACTTCTGACCTTTTTAGTCTTACCTTATTTTTTATATATATACACATACACATATATATTACACACACACACACACACACACACACACACACACACGTATTTGTGTGTGTGTATATATGTATTTGTATGTGTGTGTGTGTGTATGTATGTGTGTGTGTATTAATAAAAGCATGTAATACAGTTTATTTAAACAGTACAGTAATGAAAAAGGGGGAAATTAAGCATTTTTTTAAAAATGAAGAAGAAAAGATATGTTCTTTATAGATTTCATAAGATTTACAATTTATTCACATTAACTAAATCAGTCAGTTATGCATTTGTGTAGTGACCACATCCAAATAATCACCGAAGACTCATTTGAGACACTTGTATAATTCAATTAAACTTTGTGCAAATGCACAATGTCTTTGAGCCACTTCTCATTGGCAGTAGTCTGTGAGTCCAAGTTAACAGCGCACCGAAAGAAGAAACTGTCAGTTATGTGAAAAGGCCACACACTTCTGATCTCTGACTGACCCCTCCGATTGATGCCTGACACTAACCAATCAGTAATCAATGTTGTTTAATTGCAGAGGGAACATCCCCACTCTAAACAGGTATAGTACACATTCTTTCTTCCCTAAACCAAAGTGTAGACTTGGAAAATAGAGTAGAAAAGCAGTATGGTCAAACACATATATTTTAAATGTAGTATACATTGTGTACTATGAAGTAATACTAAATAAGTATGCTATTCCGAACATAAAACAACCAATTTTTATCACATTTAAAAGTATGTCTATGAATTCATATTTTAAGTAACCTGAAATGAAACCCATCCACGTCCTACTGATGGATCTAATGATGAAAGCTTCTGTGTGTCTCTCAATATTTTCAATCAACCAATTGCAGTTATGTGTATAAGTTTGTGTTTTAATGAAAACAGCCCTCCATTGGGACTTTTATTCAGTAAATACAAACTAATTTGCATGGCTTATTGCACTACTTTCAACACAGGTGTGTGTGTGTCTTGTCTGAAATTACCTTTAAAGTCGTTTGTGCAAGCGCATGCAAATAAGGATACTCCCGTGATATGTAAAGTGAAAGGAAATTGTTTAGACCTCGTACTTAGTTTGAATTATCTACATAGTAGTGGTGATTAAATCTGCCGTGTGTGTGTAATAAGATTGTTTGGGTACATTCTTGTTCTGTCTGTTTATGTGTGTGTTTATGTATCAAAATGTGACTGTCATCGTCGTCCTCCCAGGAAACTGTCTGCCCCACTGCAGGACTACAAAGTGCCAGATAACACAGCTAACGCTAGTGCCGCCACAGGGGCATCTAGTGACTCTGCTGAGAGTGAGGCCAGGTAGTGCAGGAAAGACTACAATGTTTAATCACAGAGAGGGTTTAATCGGGCAAAAGTAATCTGGATGTCTTTATTTAATTTTTTTTATGAATCCTGGGTGTGAATCTTTTTAATTAGTCTTAAGTAAGGCATTGCTGTCCATACTAACATTGCACAGAAGAGTTTCACACTGAAGTCTAGTAAATTATGACAGAATTTCTGGTAGATGTGCTGATTTAGCTTATAATTATGGGTCTTATTAAAGGAATATTCTGGGCTAAATATAACTTAAAAATCAGTTATGGCATGTCGTCAGTTTGTAAAAACTGGAAAAATGCATTTATAATAACGCACTTGCATTGGAAGTCTGGGCAAAGTGTACAGCACCACAAAGTAACTTTCAAACAATGTAGGCAACTTTACAGCTTGGATTGGATATTAAACATTTTAGCAGAATAATTTATGTAAGCTCTTTAACAAAAAAATAATACATTTTACATTTCTGCTTTTAAACCCTTTGGTCCAGGGTTTTTTTTGATGCCATGGACCCCCAGTTATTTCAGTTATTATGATCCTCTTGCCTAAAAATGTAAGGGAATCTGTATATTTACATGTACATTATAAAAACTAATTACATCATCTGTGATTTTAATTATATTTTCTATTATTGTGCTAAAGCAAGCTGCTAAAATATTACATTGTATTAAGTTAAAGTCCTCATGTAATCAAAATTGACCATATTTACTTTGTTGGCACACATTACAGGTCTTGGGGTGAACAATTAATCGGTGCAAGTTAATACACAGAAAAAATTTTTGTTGCGGTAATCTTTAATCAAAATCTGTAAAGTAACTTCCGGTCTGGAAACGGCGTTCCTTCTCAGATGATGTCAGTTTGACGGCTTGAAAATGCTTAACCACTCCCCTCCAACCGTTAGTCTGCTGTGAGCGAAAGATGGAGAGGAGGAGCGCTGAAGTAAAACCCTGCCCTCTGTTCAATATTCCGTTTCACTTGGAAATACGTCACAGCACTGAAGAAAACTCACTTGCTACTTCCGGTTCACTGGGACTTTAACAGTGCATCTGTTAAAAATGGATGGATGGGACATGTCCTCACCACTTTTTGCCATGGTTGATATTGTCCCACCACTTTTTTTGAAACCTCTCGCTGCACGGATATACCTAATGCAAATGAAACGCATCCAGTTGACGTTAATTTGTCTTAAATAAGAGATGATCTGGCGCTGTAATGTTGTTTTTGAAATCATGCTGAGTGTTCGTTGCCGCTGTTATCAGTGGAGGAACGTTCTCTTTTGGCTCGTGCACAGTCTTCACACAGACAAGTCTGTCAAACTATCACTTAATGCCATTGCAGAGATTCTATTTTTTTCACTAACGTGAAGAATCCCAGGACTAACAATACATTTTATTATAGTAAATGTAAGAATGAAACAATCAAAAACGAGTTCTAGGTTGATACATTAAACTCAATGTACTATTGAAATAGATTTCTGGACATCGTAATGTTTTTTCATGGCTTATTATTTGTGGCCAAATTTTATTAATTTGTTCCTTTGTTTTAGTTAAATCATGGCCAAGACTTAATTTGTTCCCTCATTTTAACAGTCTATTTTTCCCTGTATGTCATGTGTGAGGCTCTATAGTTAAAAAAATAGTTCAGTCAATAAAAATAATCAGTTAATCTCACAATTTCTGATTTTAGAAAGAAACATGAAATTAAATATCAAATGTGATGTGTATTAAAAATAATCATATTAAACATATTTCATTTGTATTTCATAGTATAAATGTTACATTTCACAACCCTACATTTTTGCAGATCCCAGTTTGAAAAGCTGTGCTTGGTCAACAAGCCCTATAGACTTCTATTGTAAAGGCATAACAATAAACCATTTTTTCTTATGTTTTTACAAATGGAGGAATGACCCAAAATTATGGTAATTAACAGCAGGCCATGTATTTAACCTGGAATATTCTTAACTAACCTGTACCGCCACCATGAATTCAAATAAATAAATGAATGAATGCATGAATTTACCTATTCAGTGAAGTTTCAGTCATACTTATTTTTTCCTTTAACATCTGGTCTAATTGCCTCCTGACTACTGGCCCCTTTTATAATGTTCAGCTCTTACACAATCAGCTTGTGAGGAGGCGATGTTCTTCCTATTCACACCTCTGATCTAGACTGATGTGTGATGGTGATGATCTGGTCTTTCTCCTGGGGTTATCCATCACATAGTTTATGTGTATGCAGCTGGGTTAATGGCAGGTCTTTTTGTTTGTGCGTGTGTGTTGTGCTCTCAGAATGTCTTTCTCCTCTAACCTGAACCACTATGGCATGGTCCATGTGGCCAGTGTTAGTGATGTACTCCTGGACACCTCCTTCACTCCACCCTGCCAGCGTATGGGCGCCATGGTTTCCTTCCGCTCCTTCCAGGAGTTCACCAGGTTAGTGTCTACAGTATGTTACAGTTTAGTAAAGGCAACATGAATTGTAATGTGACCCTGTTCATTTGCTTATTAAATGCCCCTGATCTTAATCTACACAATTCATCATAATGTATAAAAGTTTAACCCATAAATAAACAAAAACTAAATTATATTAAGAGTGGGAATGCTGACTGAGATGACAAGCTAAATACTACTCACTTTATTTTGTTGACCTCCTATTATTGGACACTTTCATTTAGGAAGTAAAGACGAAGGGTGACAAGCAGATCTGAAAATATGGTATTTTTGGCATCGGTAAAATAACTTTTTGTTATTTTTGTAATGGTATTCACCAGTAACGTGGCAAGTTAGGGCTCAGATTTTCACTACACGATTTTCATGGCCGAATAATTCTTGTTTGGTTAAGGAACCACACTCAAAATTATCATTACATTGGTGAGAACTTTTTTCAGGTTTTTTTACAACTTTCAACTTTTTTACTCACTCTCGCCTCATCTCATCCAACGTGATTCTGTGTGGTAGTAGTAGCTACACACTGAGTCTTATTTTTTGCAATTTATGACGAGAAGCAACCAGCAGTAAGATGTTGTACTGCCATGTTGGAACATCAACCACATTACTTCTGCAAACCCATCAAATCCCAAACACTCAGAAATACATTTAAATCTGTAACATTGTTGTGTTCATAAGTAGAATTATATTGTGACTACTATTATAAAGTGTTGTGTAATGATATTAATGTGTGTGAGAACAGAAGTGAAGAGTAAACAAGATGAATTGATGCTGCCTTCACGTGCTCTCGGAATTATCGTAAAACACAAGTTTCCTAGTTAAAAATTGGACATGAATGGCCTCTCAAGTCGTTTTTACCCTTGGGAAGCTCTGGGATAATTTTGATACCCAAGTTCCAGAGATGGGCTGGCCAGAAACTTTAAACATGGTGGAAGGGAAGAACGATTGCTGCTGTGACTTGAATTCTTTATCATTTTTTTCCACAACAGCTACATCACCTTCTCTTGACTTTAAAGTAGTGCATATTTACAAATATGTATTGTATGTTTTAGTGAAAATAGCCTGCATTTGACTGCAATTCTAGATCAGCAAGCGGACTTTCTAGATAGCATGGTGAATGTTTATATGGTTGTCAACGTATGGGAAGCTAAATATTTTGGCTTTAACAAGATTGTCCCAATAATTAAGCATAATTATCTGATAGCTTTTCACACTGCGCTTATCGTCATTCTAAACGCCACTTTTAACCCCAGGTAAAGGAGCGTTTTCACACTTGTAATTTAGATGCGGGGTTGGCACCGTTTTTACCCAGGGTTATGAAACCCTGCTTTTGCGGTGTTAACTCCGCATTGCGGTGCCAAACTTGTACAGTGTAAAACTATGCAGTGTTAGAATGTTACAACTAGATGCTTAGCACCCGACACGGAAACACAGCGCGATGTATATAAACAGTAGTTGGAAAGCGCGACAATTGGAGCGAAGAAGAGACAGTTTCATTCTTACTTTTTATAGTTTGAAAAGTTGATATTACGGTCAGCAATGTGTAATATGAGGACACGCAATGCTAGAGCCTTTATGTAAACGGGTCACGTGCTTCATTTGTCCAGTCAGTAACAGTGACAGCAAATGTGCAAGTAAGGACTTTAACCCGAGGTTTAGGAATGCGCAGTGTGAAAAGGCAGCTTATGAATCCCCAGGATTAACTGTTAACCCCGGGTATAGTATGAGCAGTGTGAAACATGAATAAAGATAACCCAGGATTCTGTTTACCCAGGGTTTAGAATGACCCAGGGTTAACTATTTAAAATCCCTTTGGTGTCCTCCATGATTCCTGTTCTTTCCGACAGCAAAGCACTTGAATACAACAAGCTCGTATTCACAACTTCAGAAGTGGGAAGTTTTCAAAAGCACGTGAAGGCAGCATAAGTTCGCTACTTCTGTCTCGTGTGCTTTATTGCTTACTAACTCCTGACAGACACCACGTTACATATTATGAATTTATTTTCATGTTGTCTTTATAAAGCATTTTTCTCAAAAGTTACCTAAATGTGGTGCTTGAGTGTCTAATGTGGCTGTTATGATAGGAACATTAAGGATGTGTTGAGCTGTTTCTCTGACTCACCCCCCTCTACGCCAACCTTTCCTGAGGGGGGCAACCCTGTGCTTTATGGAGAGGAGGACAACAAGGTGAACCTTTCACCCTCTGAACCTGTCAAAAAATAATATCAAAACCAAAGATAAAAAAATTAAAATGTTCAATATATTAGATTGTTGAAATGAAGATCGCTATCGAATATTTTCTGTACCTAGTTTTGTGTGTTTTATTGTAGAGCATTCAAGATGAGCCAATTCATATACTTAATGTGGCTATAAAGACGGACAGCGATATTGATGATGATGGGCTGGCGGCCATGTTCCGTGAGTTTACCCAGTCTAAGGTAAAGCGTTCTGTTCTGTATGGGTTGATTTGTCTTCAAGTTAAAATACCCTGTGAATGAATTTTCATATTCTACCGCAGAAATCTCTGCTATTTGAACACGGCATCCGAAGACTTACCTTCCTGGTTGCTCAGAAGGTATGCTTTCAAAATGAGATTTGTGCATGTTTCCGCTCTCACTCCTCAATCAAATTTTAACTAAATCTGTAATCAGTTAAATGTTCATTTGAATAACTGTAAATCATAGTAACTGATCTCAAGTCTGGTACACCCACTGCATGTGTGTGTGTGTCTTTTTCCCTGTGCTCTTGACGCCATTATTAACAGGATTTCAGGAAGCAAGTCAACTGTGAGGTGGACCAGAGGTTCCATGTAAGTAGTTGTGGAATGTTTGAGACATTGGCTCTGTTCCACAACCTTTTGAGCAGCTTCGCTGTCTACTCTCTGAATAGGCAGCTACCTACTTGGGTGACATCTTAACCAAAATGGAACCTCACAAGTGACTGAACTGAAATGCAACAACAAATTTCACTTATGCAGGTCACACCAATAGCACTACTTTTCTAAAAGCGCCTGTGAGTCTTGGCTTTAGCCTACAGTTGATTCTAGTAGAGACATTAGCGTGTTGCTAAGCTAATGATTCAAAACTCATATAGCCCTACTAAAAGTAAAATATGTGGTGCACACAATTCACTTTGTATTAGACTATCAGTATTTCTCAATATTGAATGTGAATTACAGTATTTTTGATCAACATTTCACTTCACTGTTTTAGATGTTAGCATGTTGCTGAGCTAATGACCCAATACACTTGAGTAGGGATGTCACAAGTACCGGTACTTCGGTACTACTGAAATTTAAAAAAATGTGAAGATAACAGCATTTCTGTAGTAGCTACCGGTAGTACTGACTCCCGAGTATATCTGGTACCCGCAGCTGTATATACATATACATATACTAGTGTCTGTGAATATTAAACTGCAAAATTCTATTTAAATATTACTCCTGCATGTTCTGCATCTCCGTGTGAATGACGGGCGCCGATGCGCGTGCACGTGTGAAGCTCGCTATCTTTGTAGTCTCTGCCGTGTGTCACTATATATGAGGACACGAACGCATAAACTGTCACAGCATTTACCGTTTCATTTGAGAAAACTGTCATATCATGAACACAGACACTCAAAGGTCTTCACAGCACCCCGTCAAAATAAAAGCTTGGTAACGTGAAGAAATTGACAGACTATATTAGGCTACTGTTGTACAGTAGATTTAGCTGTGTCTCTATGTAATAATAATTCGCCTCTACTAATAATAATAATAAGAATTATGCCTAGATCGTTGCTTATTTTTCACTTGATCTTTTTATAAACAATGTTTACTTTTAAACAGCATACTGCCTTTAAATGTTTATGTATTATTTACTTATAATGATTATCATCATAAATAATAAACTCATTGAATTTAATACAAAAAAAAAAAAAAAAAATAGTTAAATAAAATAAAAATAAAAACATTTTGCTGTGGTACCGAAATTGGTACAGAGTACCGTAAAATGTACCGAGTACTGGAATTTTGGTACAGTGACATCCCTACACTTGAGTTAAAAAAAAAAAAAAAAAAAAAAAAAAAAAAGACATTTGATTTAAATGATGATAAATTCATTGCATGATGCTGAATCAAATTAATCACAAATAATCTCATATATCAATGTCTGAGCCCCTAAAATGGGCATGGTTATGGTGATGAAGACATTATTTGGAGTAAATCATTGAATCAAAGTGGCTTTGTAAGTCAGTATTGTATGTTTTATGTCCATAAAATTTAACTTAAGTTAACGTTTTAAAATTAAATTAAATGTTATAAACAATATTATTAGAAATAATGATTATTTTTAGTAATTAACATTTTGGCTCCTAGGGTTTGGAACAGAGCCATTATAAATGGTCTCTTAATTAAGTTGCTTACTCTGTTAAGTCTTTGAAATGTGCAGACTGTACCTGTTTTTGTGCTGTAAATGGCCTATAGTGAATGCACTTGTTAAGAATCTAGTGTTATTTCACTGTTAATGTTTAATGTCTTTATTTCACAGAGAGAATTCCCCAAATTTTTCACCTTCCGGGCTCGAGACAAGGTGAGTTGTTTTACACAAGACTATCAATGACAGGCACAAAAGACTGTAACTCTTTTTAAATGCAAGCGTTCATTAAATTCATCAGCAGCTTTATGTTTCGGTGGGAAAATACAAAGGGAAAATGAGGAGGAGGAAAAGAAAAAGCTGTTATATTCCTCTGTTTCTTGTCTTTGCTGTGCAAGTAACTCCATCATGATCAATGGCGTTTCTCTGGCTTCCTTCAGCCCTGATAGTTTGCTAAAATGGTTCCAGCAAAGCTCATTACATTAATGAACTTTTTAATTATTTGTCTCATTTGAGAGGGATGACATCCATTAGCAGCTGTGATTACCTACATTTACTAAATCTAGCTTGCTATTATAGCTCACGGGCACTTTCTGCTCCTGTAGACTCACTTTCTCTAAATTTAAAACGAGCAATTTCATTCCATTCATATTTTCTATTTTATTAAATCTTTTTTTATACATTTTTCTTGAGTGTTCATGTGGTCTTGAATGCAGATTTATGTGCAAATGTGACGTGTAACAATGTGTATATATATATATATTTTTTTTTTTTGGCATCACTTGCAATGATAATGAATTATGTACAAATAAAACTTTTGTCTTTGATTGGATAGAACATTGTTTAGTTTATCTTTGCCTAATGTTTTTGCATTTATTTTTTTACTATACTAGTAGCTACATATTGAATTGTGCAAGATAATAGGTTTCATTCACTAATCATTTTTGTGGACTATATGCACAAAACTTCTCACAAAAAAATTGTAATAATAAAAATTTCTGAATTTCTTTTTGAATTGAGTTATTCTAAATGAGTGAGGCTAATGATTAGCCCAGGGCTAATCGTTTGCATAAAACACAGCCAAACCAACTCCATGTTTCCACATAACCTTTCCTTTACAGCCTTTCGTCACTCTCAGCAAGCTTACAATTTTTGTAAATTTTAGTGTGAAATCCAACATTTTTTAAGAAAAACATTTGCATACGGATTTCACACAAATGTAAAAGAAACTATTTTTTTTTTTTTTTCAAGGTTACAACAATTTTTCAGTTGATCTCAGTAAAACAACAGAAAAACTGCTTCTATATATTTGGAAACTGTGCGTTTTTTATACTTAATATTTATAAAATGAAGTTAATTTTAATAGTTGTTTTTGCCAATTTTTTCAATCCCTTTTTCAGTTTGAGGAGGACCGTATCTACAGGCACTTGGAGCCTGCATTGGCTTTCCAGCTGGAGCTTAACCGCATGCGTAACTTTGCACTGACGGCCATCCCCTGTGCCAACCATAAGATGCACCTGTACTTGGGAGCCGCCCGCGTGGAGGTGGGCACAGAGGTCACTGATTACCGCTTCTTTGTACGGGCCATCATCCGCCACTCGGACTTGGTCACCAAGGTAGGTGCATCACTGTGATCATAAATCTGGTTAGGCGTGTGGCGCTTTGCCCTTTCACACTGCACTTAAACCTGGGTTTTCGCCGTTCTAAATCCCGTTTTTAACCTCAGGTAAAGGAACAATTCAAACTTGTAATTTAGATGAGGGTTAGTCATGCATTTTACCTGGGGGAGCAGGGTTAGCATCATTTTTGAGGTGTGAACCCTGCATTCCAGTGACAAACATGTACATTGTGAAATGAAGCAGTGTTAGAATGTTATGGCTAGATGCTTAGCCCAATTGTGTGCCTCATATTCGCGTACTTTGGACTGTCAAAGAAACACACATTTTATGAAACAGAAGGCTGTGTTTCAGAAAAATTTGTGCTTGATTGTACAGTTGGCAACATATAATATGAGGATGCTCAATGCTAGAACTTTTATGTAAACAGGTTGCATGCTGCAGTCATCAATGGCTATGAGGCCCTGTTTACACCTGGTATTAAGATGCATTTTGGTTGATTGGATCACAAGTGGACAACACTAAATACAGGTGTAAACGGAGTTAAAATGTTTTGAGCTTGTCCACTTTCGACCACTTCCAGAGGTAGTCGAAAAAGTATTTGACCGGATTGCTTTTGTAGTGTAAAGGCTCATGTGATCTAATGCGTTCAAACAGCAACAAAAGACTGCCTTCTATCCGCCTAATGACTTAATGTGTAAACATTAATGGAAGCACGCTAAGAACCAAGCACAATGTTTTCACACCATTCCTGATTTCTAACACACAATCACCGCGTTCGGCGTGGACGAAAGCTGATGCTTTCTGTACATTTTTCCGTTGTCTGCAAGCGCAAATGTAAGCTCCATTACGTCAAAAGATCTGAAAAAACCCATACATTTACCCGTCCATAGACCCTCCCCTCAAAGAAATCAGGACAGAAGGGGTTGAATGTGGACAAAAAAAGACCAGGTGTAAACAGGAATGTGTCTTCTTGTCTACTTGTGATCCAATCGACCAAAGCGCATCTTAATGCCAGGTGTAAATAGGGCCTGACATAGCAAAATATGCAAATAAAAATGTTAAGCCAGGGTTTAGGAATCCAAAGGTGTGAAACGCCAGCATATGAATACCAAGGATTAGTTGTTAAACCCAAGTAAATTATGAATCATGTGAAACATGAAGCAGGATAAACCAGGATATTGTTTACCTGGGGTTTAGAATGACCCAGTGTTAACTTTTTGAAGTGTGAAAAGCCCCTGTGTGTGGTTCTCTGCTCTGTAGGAAGCATCATTTGAGTACCTGCACAACGAGGCAGAACGTTTGCTGCTGGAGGCCATGGATGAGCTGGAGGTGGCCTTCAACAACACCACAGTGCGCACAGACTGCAACCACATCTTCCTCAACTTCGTCCCAACCGTCATCATGGACCCTTCTAAGGTTTTAATGAATTTCAATGGAATTTTAATTTAGGAAAGTACATATTTGTATGCGTTTTGAGCCTTTTTTTGTTCTTATCAGATTGAGGAATCCGTACGCTCCATGGTCATGCGCTATGGCAGTCGTCTGTGGAAACTCCGCGTGCTCCAAGCCGAGCTGAAGATCAACATCCGACTGACGCCCACTGGCAAGCAGATCCCCATCCGCCTCTTCCTGACCAATGAGAGTGGCTACTACCTGGACATCAGCCTGTACAAGGAGGTCACAGACTCCCGTACAGGACAGGTGGGGCACAAAGACCGACAGGTGGGGCTCACGTGTCTCTCATTAACACAAACACATACATACAGACATCTCAAACTGAACTACAGTATTATGCCTTTGTCATCCTTCATTGTTTGTTAGTCATTTTTAATTTTCTGTCGATGGTAAATACACTATCAGATCAAAAGTTTGGACACACCTAATCATTCTTTATTTTGGCTGTATTTTAGAATAAAGTCAAAGCTATGAAATAATACAAATGGGAAATTTGTAGTGCATGTTGAAAAATGTTTGATATGTTTTACCTTCTTCAGATTCAACACAGTTCATACTTAGACACAATTTATATGCATTTGTCTGCAAAGCTAATTTCAAGCATTTAAGAATAGATCAAAATGTTTTATATTTGTAATTTATGATAAATATTATGAAAATTACACTTCAAAAGTTTGGATTTTGTAAGATTTTATTAACTCTCTTGCATTTATTTGATCAATAATACAGTAAAAACAGTAATATTGTGACGTATTATTGCAATTTACAATTTTTATGTATAATTTACTTCTTTGATATTTTCAGCAGCCAGTACTCCTGTCTTTAAATTAATCTAATATGTTAATTTTGGTCAATAAACATTTCTAATTATTATTAAAGGCACAGTATGTAAGTTTCACCGCTAGTGATCGCTTTTTTTAAAACAATAACAAAGGCGTAGCTTGATGACGCCGTGAATAAGTGTGGAATCATGGGAGTTGTCGTCTTTACCTCCACAGCTGATTGAAAGCAATCCGATGGGACTCAGGCAGAAATCATTTTCATGGGTGAGCTAATGTATTAAAGTTTTACTAACGTTATTGTGGTATGAAGCGGGTGAGGCCGAGAGCCTGGGACATTTTACGCTGCTGTTTTACTATTGCCTATATGCTGCAGTCGGCCGCTAGTGCCTGTCCTGTCGTTTTGTTGTTTATTTTACAATTAAAGTTACATTTAACGTCTGAGCTCCTCCTTTCCTTAACTTGAACTTTGTTGCAGTTATGTTTGATCACTTTAATTCACATTATTCTATTTCATTCTAATACAACCACCGCAAGTGCTGAATTACTAATCATACAGGTCACTTTATCTTAAAAAAATAAATTATGGTGTAACGCAGAATTGTTTTACTTGGGGGGGGAAAAACATTCATACTAAATATGTTTGAGTGTGTTGAAAATTGTAATAACGTTACTCTGTGTATTCGCTCGGTGGCTGGTATGAGACACTTGATGCTCACTGCAGTAAACTAGATCAATAATAGAATATCATATTAATGAAAGATGGATGACTTGTTGCTAAACGGGATGCAATTAATTTTAAAGTATATTGTATGATAGAGAAAATGATGTATTACTGTTACTACAAATAAAGCTCTTTCTGATTTTGCTGTGTTAGCCACCTGACAAAATAGTGTTCTCTGAGGCCTGGTACAAACATGTTACTCGAGGCAAGAAAACGAGATTCAGACAATAAAGCTGATGATACACAGGGCAAATTTTTGAGCAATGTTGCCGGGCAATGTTGCTGAAAGATGTTGTCTGGGCACTTTCCCATTGGGAAAATTTCTATCTGGATATCCAAAGAGAAATTTGTTGCCTATTCTCAATGGGGAAAAGCCCACAGCAACATCTTTCAGCAACATTGCTCAAAAAGTTGCCCCGTGTATCATCAGCTTAAGACCAACCATGTTGAACTACACTCACCTAAAGGATTATTAGGAACACCTGTTCAATTTCTCATTAATGCAATTATCTAATCAACCAATCACATGGCAGTTGCTTCAATGCATTTTGGCTTTGATTTAAGCAATTTTGAGCGTGGCATGGTTGTTGGTGCCAGACGGGCCAGTTTGAGTATTTCACAATCTGCTCAGTTACTGGGATTTTCACGCACGACCATCTCTAGGGTTTACAAAGAATGGTGTGAAAAGGGAAAAACATCCAGTATGCGGCAGTCCTGTGGGCGAAAATGCCTTGTTGATGCTAGAGGTCAGAGGAGAATGGGCCGACTGATTCAAGCTGATAGAAGAGCAACTTTGACTGAAATAACCACTCGTTACATCCGAGGTATGCAGCAAAGCATTTGTGAAGCCACAACACGCACAACCTTGAGGCGGATGGGCTACAACAGTAGAAGACCCCACCGGGTACCACTCATCTCCACTACAAATAGGAAAAAGAGGCTACAATTTGCACAAGCTCACCAAAATTGGACAGTTGAAGACTGGAAAAATGTTGCCTGGTCTGATGAGTCTGGATTTCTGTTGAGACATTCAGATGGTAGAGTCAGAATTTGGCGTAAACAGAATGAGAACATGGATCACTGTGCAGGCTGGTGGTGGTGTTGTAATGGTGTGGGGGATGTTTTCTTGGCACACTTTAGGCCCCTTAGTGCCAATTGGGCATCGTTTAAATGCCACGGCCTACCTGAGCATTGTTTCTGACCATGTCCATCCCTTTATGACCACCATGTACCCATTCTCTGATGGCTACTTCCAGCAGGATAATGCACCATGTCACAAAGCTCGAATCATTTCAAACTGGTTTCTTGAACATGACAATGAGTTCACTGTACTAAAATGGCCCCCACAGTCACCAGATCTCAACCCAATAGAGCATTTTTGGGATGTGGTGGACGGGAGCTTTTGGTGCCCTGGATGTGCATCCCACAAATCTCCATCAACTGCAAGATGCTATCCTATCAATATGGGCCAACATTTCTAAAGAATGCTTTCAGCACCTTGTTGAAACAATGCCACGTAGAATTAAGGCAGTTCTGAAGGCGAAAGGGGGTCAAACACAGTATTAGTATGGTGTTCCTAATAATCCTTTAGGTGAGTGTATATAACAATGATTAGTTTTCTGTCGATAAAAGTGTCCAAACAGTTGCTCATCTGTCTAATAAAAAGCATAATATTTTAAAGCATCTTTGGTGTTTCCATGGTTTCCACGGAAATCAAGGGTAGTGCGGATATGACGTCATTGACAAGCGACGCAATGACACGGGCCGTTACACTGGTTAAAATAGCGGATTTCTCTGGATTTAAACTGTTGGAAACATTTGGGATAATGTAAGTACACAAGTCAACAAATTATATAACATTTTAGTGGGTTTTGGATATTTTAATGCAAAAATCTTACATATTGTGCCTTTAATGTTGAAAACGGCTGCTTAATATTTTTGTAGAAACGTGATACATGATTCATTTATTTTTTCACAATTCTTTGATTTAATAGAAAGTTCAAAAGAGCAGCATTTATTTGAAATAATTTGTAATATGAAGGTCTATCACTTTTAATTAATTTAATCCATTGTTACCGAATACAAGTATTAATTTATAAAAATAAAAAAACGCAATGACCCCAAACTGTGTTGTATATTTGATCATATTAAAAAGAATTATATTGAGCATTAACATATTGATATTGATATTTATTTTATTTATTTATTATTTATGAGGAAAAAAATCAGTTATGTGTGTCCAAACATATCACTGGCACTGTATAATCTGCTGTTGTAGTGAGTTAACTACACTAATATCATTCTTTAAAATATTGGCGTTCAGTCATTTGTCATTGCGCTAGTTCACGGTTTCGGTTCATTTGTCAGTGATGTGCTGACTTTTCTGATGATGCTTTTAAAAATGCTTTTTTATGGAATTAAATAGAATTGATAGTTTTTCAAATGTTTGCAAATCAGCTTTTGTCATTGTTACATCAAATGTCTGTCTTTTTCGTTGTATCATTGGGCAACTGATATCTGTTTGTCTATATGCGGGGATATATTTATATTATTTCTATGCTTATTTGTATTACTTTAACTCTGCCTGACTGGCTGACTCTGTCTTGCCCTCTATCTCTGTCCTCAGATCATGTTCCAGGCATATGGAGATAAGCAGGGTCCTCTTCACGGCATGCTCATCAACACACCCTACGTCACTAAAGACCTCCTGCAGTCCAAACGCTTCCAGGCCCAGAGCCTTGGCACCACCTACGTCTACGATTTCCCGGAGATGTTCCGTCAGGTATCATCCACAACCTGAAACAGTAGTCTAGTGATGGCAAATATTTAAGCAGCTCAAGATTTGAATTTGAATTTAATTCAGGGCATCACTATGCAATTGCAAAATACTTGATGCATCACTACATCTCAGTTTGTCAACAACAGTGTTGGGGTGCAATTTATTTGCATTAAAACATGTAACATCTCTCTTATATATTATATACTTTTTTTTTTTTTTTTAAATAAATTAATGCACAAGGATGCATTCAGTTGATCAAACATTACAGTAAAGACATTTATTTTCATTACAAAAGATTTCTATTTCAAATAAATGCTGTTCTTTTTTACTTTCTATCCATCAAAGAATCATATTTCAAGGTTTACACAAAAATATTAAGCAGATTTCTGACGGATAATGTGACACTGAAGACTGTAAGTTTAGCTTTGCCATCACAGGAATAAATGAAATTTTAAAATGTAATGTAAAACATGGAAAATAATACATTCAGCCTTGGTGAGCAAAAGAGGCATTCAAAATTCTTACTGACACCAAACTTTTGAATGGTAACCCTACCAATGGTATGGTTATTCTTTTAAAGGTATTTTAATAAACTAAATGAATAATGATTATGAATTGTATTTCACTGAAAGTATTGCATTGCACCTGTAAATATTTTTAATAATAATTTAAAGTTTTTTTAAAATGAGGGCTGGAAATATATGAAGATAAATCTTGTGATTTTCATAATTTCTTACTATTAATATTTCTTAGTGATTAGTTTGTTATGCTGTCCATTTTTTTTCTCTAGTCTCTAAGGAAGTTATGGCAGTCCATGGATGCACACGCCAACTTACCCAAGTGCCCTCTTCCATCGGAATTGCTCACCTTCACTGAGCTGGTTCTGGATTCTCAGGGTCAGCTGGTGCAGATGAACCGCCTACCTGGAGGAAATGAGGTTAGATTGCACAATGTTAATGATACTGGCTAACTTAGGGTTTTGTCTTTTTTTTTTTTTTTTTTTTTTTTTTTGCTAAACAGATTTTCTTTTCTTGCTCATTTTCAACAAACCATCTCTTGCTGTACACTTTGCACACTGTAGGGGGCCCCTTTGCTTCTTAAATGTTGGTTTGTGAGGCTCTACAAGCATTTATTTCAAATGTATTTATTTTATCACACCTTTTATTGTGTATATATAAAGAAAAAAGCTTAACACTCATGATTCTTCAATTGTCTTTGATTTACTAGATTGGAATGGTAGCATGGCGGATGACTATCCGAACCCCTGAGTACCCGGCTGGCCGTGAGATTATCGTGATCAGCAATGACATCACACATAAGATTGGCTCCTTCGGGCCGCAGGAGGATGTTCTGTTCCTGCAGGCTTCAGAAATGGCACGGGAAAGCGGCATCCCGCGAATCTATATCGCTGCCAACAGCGGAGCTCGGATCGGCCTGGCAGAGGAGATCAGACACATGTTCCATGTGGCCTGGCAGGATCCGGCGGACCCATACAAGGTTTGTAGTGGCTCCAGGGGAAAGGATCAGTGATCATTAATGTAGTGATTTATCTTCTGGATGTGTGTCATAATCACTGTGTTTTTCTGTTGATTCATAGGGCTTTAAGTACCTGTACCTCACACCGCAGGACTATAAAAAGGTGTCTGCTCTGAACTCAGTCCACTGTGAACATGTGGAAGACGAGGGAGAATCCAGGTGCATTACTTATTATCCCATACACAGATGTTTAGCTCCTTTTTTTCTTTTTAGTTTTCCTTTTTTGCTAAAAAAAAAAGTTTTCCTTTCTTCTGCACAAAAAGGTGTTAGCAATTTACACCCTGTGTTTCATTATCCTTTGTAAGGATCAGTAGTTATAGATCAATTGTAAAAAATATTACACTCTTCTGGTGTTTAGAAATTAGTTTCTGTCCTATTTCCTCCCCATTAATTCAACATTACTGGCAAGCTCAGTTGCTGATCTCACTATATGAATGCATTATTTATATCTGATATTAGAACAAGCCATTTTTGCAGTTTAGTTTTCAATAAATGGTTGGACTGTGAGGATGTTTTGAGTTCTAAAAGTAACGGGTATTTACATTTGTACATAGAACATTTATTTCTAAAGAGGTTTTTTTTTTTTTTTTTTTTT
Organism: Paracanthobrama guichenoti; assembly: GCA_018749465.1. Lineage (NCBI taxonomy): Eukaryota > Metazoa > Chordata > Actinopteri > Cypriniformes > Gobionidae > Paracanthobrama > Paracanthobrama guichenoti. The sequence goes on from CM031947.1 coordinate 39,170,913, forward strand.
TTTTCTGTCATTGATTATGGTTATATTCTCCTCTAATGGAACCTATGTGTCTTTGCAGGTATAAGATCACTGATATCATTGGTAAAGAGGAAGGGTTGGGTGTGGAGAACTTGAGAGGTTCTGGCATGATCGCAGGTGAATCATCGCTGGCGTATGAGGAAATTATCACCATGAACCTGGTATGCTGACAGAACACACATACTTGTTACAAACCATAGCAAATATTTGGCAATACATTTGGAAAAGCTCCATCTTTGAATATTCATAAAAGCTTACAAGCAATATGTTTAGTAAAGTAAAGAATATACTGTTAAAAAGTTTGGGGTCTGTAAGATTAAAAAGAAATAATAATAATAATAATAATAATAATAATAATAATAATAATAATAATAATAAATCAAATAAAAATTCTGCAAGGCAAATTAAATTGAACAAAAGTTACAGTAAAGACATTTACACGGTTACAAAAATATTTCTTTTGAGCTTTCTATATATCCTGAATCCTGACATTTCTGATAACACCAAAGACTGGAGTAATGGCTGGTTAAAATTTTGCTTTGCCATTTTGCTTTTGTTTGCATATGTTAAAATAAAAATAGGTATTTTTAAATATTTAATTTATTGTAAAAATATTCCACAATATTACTGTTTCTACTGTATTTAATTACTGTAAAAAAAATAACCAACTTACCACAACAATATTATTTGTTAATATTATTATTAATGTTTTACAACAATATTGTTGATCTGACTGCATTGACACTATTGAATGAGAACTGAACTGATCTGGACGATGCCGTCACTGTTTTTTCCAGAACTGCTGTATAGATAAATTAACTAATGATTTTTACAATGGAAATGAATCAACACTGAACTTACTTAAGCTGGACAATGACACATTTTTCTTCTAGAGCTGTTTTACATTATTTTTCTGTTATCTGTAAATCTGCAATCTGTATTGTAAAAAGCGCTATATAAATAAAGGTGACATAGCTTTCCAACCCCAAACTTTTGAATGGTTCTGTATATGATATAGTGTATCTGAGCCTCTGTCTTTGGTGGTCCTCAGGTGACATGCAGGGCCATTGGAATCGGAGCGTACCTGGTGAGACTGGGCCAAAGAACCATACAGGTGGAAAACTCTCACATCATCCTGACTGGAGCTGGAGCTCTTAATAAGGTCAGCAGCTGCACGTTAACGTGTTTTCTGCTTTAGAAATAGAATCCACCACATACCAACATTTACCTCCTCAAAGCATTATTATTATTTATTTTTTTGCCCAGTCTGCTTTGTGTATTTTCAAAGGTCTTCCCTGTTTAGTTGCTTCTATGAAAGATGGCATTTGCGCATAAATTATCTATTCACTCTGCTGATAAGGGCACTTTAATTGGCCTCTCTTTTAATTGTGTGAAGTAATTTGATTGGGCCGAGGCGGGAATTGTGACAGGTTAGCGTGAACTCTAAAAGCCTTGTGTGCGCTCAACTATGACCCAAATAAATGAATCCCTAATTCATGCAATTACCATGGCTGCATTAAAATATGACTTTTATGAATCAGCCAGTTTCTTATTTTACTGGTGACAGGGATTGGTTGTGTTTGGCTGTGCGTTCAAGCATGTGTTAAAGGAACAGTTCACCCAAGAATTTTAATTCTTTCATCGTCTATTCATCCCTCATGTCATTCCAATCCTGTGACTTAATTCCATAAAACACGAAAGGGAAAAATTTGTATGTACAAAGTGTGTACTGGTCATTTTTTTTTTTTTTTAACCATGCAATTACTATGCAATTGTCTGCATTTAGGGTCTAGTGAGTTCAAGCTAAAAAGAAAAGGAAGCAGAAGCATCATATGTGCATCAAATTAAATCAGAAATGAATTTTCTACAAACTGAGGGACTGTATAAAAACTGATATCTCAGTATAAAGATAATGAAAGTCAATGGAAAGTCACCTGCCATTATAGAAAAACAAATGTGCATGTGTGCTTTTCTCTAGGTGTATAATTCACCCCTCAGTGATTGCCATCCCCCCGCATGTGTCTCTCTCTCTGTCTCCCGTCATGATGCTGCAGCTCCTGCAGGAATAATAGAAAGAGAAGCGTGAAGTTGTTATTTGCATAGAAATAGGCTGATGCCTGGGGCTGAAATGGGGAGGCACACCCATATTATTCCTCTGAGAACAGAATTGAGCACTTCTGCTGGAGATATCCCTGTCTCGCTCTGCCTTTCTACCATCACTCTCTGCAGCAGTCCAGATTAGGGTTGGGAACCAATAAACAGTTTTTATTCAGAATAAAAAGCAGTCCCTGAATGTCTATATCCTTCCACTGATTTGGACAGAAATACAACATTCAGGTATTTCTGGCACAGTCATGATTTGTCACATCCAGTGTCCAGTTGTCCTCTCTGAAACCACACGAACACCTCATCTATCCTCATCTGAGAATGTCCTTTACACTCCTATTATGGTTAGATCAGAACCATGATCGTTTACGAATACCGGCAATGCATCACAGGTCTTGTCAGGTATTCAAGTGATTCTCATTGTTATGAAGACATCAGTCTCAGAGTTTAGTGTTGTTTTTGTGTGGATGGTCAAACCTTAGGGATTCTATCACTGTAGAAGGTATGGAAGAGTCCAGTCTTTTATTAACAACTGGAACAAAAGGGACGAATGCCACAATATAAAACACGTAAATGCTGTCTTGAGTTGAAGTCAAGGCCCAGACGACAACTAGATTCCCTGTAGTCCAGATCTGGACCTTATAGACCTCATGGACTCCAGATCCAAACCAAAACTAACAAAGAAGAATTTGTTCCAAGGACCATGATGTCCATTTTAATGTCTATGCAGCCATTCACAGTCATGTAATTGTCTGAAATGGGGAAGATACAGTGACAGCAATGGTTGAGGTAATTATCACTTGTGGTACAGTATTGGAAACAGACTGCAGTCTTATCTGAGACCACGAGTGGAGATATAGATGGAGACCAAGGGGGCTTGACACTAGCATTTCAGTTCAAAACAGAAAATGAAAAAAACTAGTCATGTGAAAGCTGTCATGCAGACTGTGGAGTGCACTGCGGTACCAAACCCAAGACTATAGGAGGTGGTCTGAGTTTGATTGCAATGAAACTAAAACTAAAAATATATTGACCAGCATTATATTTTCTATCATGCTCACTGTGCATGTTTGTGAAATTTTTTTTTTTTTTTTTAATGCAAGATCAACACTAATGCAATCAAGTGAGTCTGAAACCAGACCAACACTGCGAGAGGTACTGGGAACAATTGCGCTCGAATTTGGACCGCAGCAAACATGCACAATGTGAAAGCCACCCAAGTGTAATGAGATCCAGACCATGACCCAAGACCATGTATGTGGTCTCAAGAGGTCCCAAGACAAAGACTTCAAGATCAGGAGTGTGGTATGGATTATAGCCACAAAATGTGAATTTGAGTGACTTTGGAAGGGGTTAAAAATTTTGCTTTATTGGAAATCAAACAATTTACCTTAGAAGCATTGTTTAGTTTTCTTTGAAGCATTGTTTAGCAAAAATCAGAGTGAAACCCATACTCCGAATTTCTCCTCTGCATTTAACCCATCTAAGTTGCACACATATTAAAAGGTTAGTTCACACAAAAATGAAAATTCTGTCATTAATTACTTACCCTCATGTTATTCCAAACCCGTAAGACCTTCGTTCATCTTCGGAACACAAATGAAGATGTTTTTGATGAAATCCGAGAGCTCTCTGACCCCTCCATAGACAGCAATTTAATTAACACTTTCAAAGCCCAGAAAGCTAGGAAAGATATTAAAATAGTCCATGTGACTACAGTGGTTCAACCTTAATTTTATGAAGTGTCGAGAATACTTTATGTGAACAAAAAAACCCAAACAAAAATAACTTTATTCAACAGTCTCTTCTTGTCTGTCAGTCTCCTACGCTGTTGACGTAGTAAATACAGTGCAGTGCTTTCAGAGCTATGTCAGAACGCTGGCTTACTGTTCTGCTGTAGAACTTGGAAGTGCTGCTACTTTTACACTACGGCAACAGCGTAGGAGATTGGCACAGACGAGAAGAGGTTGTTTTTAAAGTTGAACCACTGTAGTCACATGGAATATTTTACCTTTGTGGACCTTGAAAGTGGTAATTAAATTGCTGTCAATGGAGGGGCCTGAGAGCTCTCCAATTTCATCAAAAATATCTTAATTTGTGTTCAGAAGATGAACAAAGGTCTTACGGGTTTGGAACGTCATGAGGGTGAGTAATTCATGACAGACTTTTTATTTTTTGGTGAACTAACCCTTTAAGAGTAGTGAGTAGTCAACACACACACTGCAAACTGTGGACACACACAACCAGAGCAGTGGGTAGCTATTTTGCTGTGGTGCCCAAGAAGCAATTGGGGGTTAGGTGCCTTGCTCAAGGACACCTATCATTTCCTTCCAATATTGTGAATCGAACCTGCAACCTCAGGAGCAGGATTGGACACCCCTGCCATATGCCATTGTTCAGCCTCATGCCATTTGTTGAACCAAAGTTGTCAAGGAGCTCAAAACAGAAATGCTTCACAGTGTTTACACTACACATGGCCTGTGACACCACAAAAAATTGCATTTACATTTACAGAAAGCATTGTGTGAATGGTGAAAGGAAGAAGTAATCGGAGTATTGATGCAGTCCCAGAGGCATAAATAACCCCTTACTCTCCCGTACTGCCCACTCAGTGACACTGTCATTCTTCCTGGGTCACTGACAGCATTGAGAGGAAAGCAGACGCTCCTCAGCCTGCAGCACTGAACTGACTGCCTGTGTGATGGTATCGATCCGCAACCCCCAGGACCTCCGCTAGCACTGACACTGACATAACACACAATATACTTGCTTCCTAGTTCTAAGATCTTACTTTCTCATGCAAGATGCAAGAAGAAGAGTTAGTGTCATCACTTTTTTGATCATCAACATATTGTAGTTTATTCTGGCCAGGAATCACCCAAACCGTCTCACTACAGTCTATTTTCAAGGTGTCACCCTCCATTATACTATGTCATAGGAATTGTTGGGGTTGAAATTGAATTGGAAAGGTCAAATTTTAAGTTCTTTGGACTTTTGACACCAGGGGCAGCGCTATAGTTTGACTCTTGAATCATAGAGACAGTTCCACAGTTCATATTTTTTTAATGTGATGTTTCAGGGCAAGGGTTAATTTGAAATCGATAGTTGCACAATATTAGACTGGTGAGCAACCAAGTGATTGGTAATTCACATAATGGCGTATCAGTCTCTATGAGTTCTACAGGCAACACTGAAGAAATTACTGTAAAAGCTGTATAGACTCAAGACCCCAGTGTACTTCAAACGAAATGAAGAACGCATGGTTGTAGAGTAATTTTGAAACGAATCTATCCAAAATGAAGGTGTTCATTTCAGTGTTCCGAAACAGCTCATTAGTGCACTTTCTGGAAAAGTTTATGCTGGCTGTTAATCACCTTCAAACTGCCGTTGGTCCATGATGGTTGTGTAATAGGTGGGTGTGCTCTAGGACTCTATCCTACAAAATCTTCTTTGACATTGAAATCTTTTCAGGTTCATTTATTCACTCGTTCCACATTCTCAGCAACGTGGTTGATGATGGAATGTTTGCAAACAGTACACCGTTGCGCAGCTTCCTCAAACTTCTCTTTAGCCCTGAGTGAATAAAAGAACTTTCCTAAAAGTATATTGGGGCCTTATAGGAATGGTTCACCCAAAAATGAAAATTACCCCATGATGTACTCACCCTCAAGTCATCCTAGGTGTATATGATATTCTTCTTTCAGATTAATAAATTCTGAGTTCTATTAAAAAATGTCCTGGCTAATCCAAGCATTATAATGGCAGTGAATGGGAGCCCAAAATGTTAAGCCCAAAAAAGTGCATCCATCCATTATAAAAGTAATCCACACGGCTCCGGGGGTTAATAAAGGCCTTCTGAAGTGAATCGATGGGTTTTTGTAAGAACAATATCCATATTTAACATGTTATAAAGTAAAATATCTACCTTCCACCGGACCGCCTTCCATATATAGGCCTTTATTAAGCCGTATGGATTACTTCTTCTACCTTCAAATTTTGGGCTGCCTTTATAATGCTTGGATTAGCCAGGAAATGTTTTAATACAACTCCGATTGTCTAAAATAAGAATGTCATATACACCTAGGATGGCTTAAGGGTGATTAAATTATGGGATAATTTTCATTTTCGGGTGAACTAACCCTTTTATCCATGTACTGACTTCCACTGACAACATTGCTACACGATTGACCACTATTGATTGCTACCTTTTTTGCCCACGAATTTCGCCTATATTTTGCTAATGTGAGTGCACCTTTTCTTTACACAATCCAGCAACTAGTTTTTCCTCAGAAGTAGTGGCTTGGTGTTAAAAAAAAAACAAAACAAAAAAAAAAAACCTTTTCCATGTGGTCTGTTAAAAACTTGGGTAGCCTGACTCCTGTCATTTGCATGGCAGCCAGCCATTTACTCATTCACCTCTTTGCTCTTTCTCTACAGGTTCTGGGTCGTGAGGTGTACACCTCCAATAACCAGCTAGGTGGAGTACAGATCATGCACAATAATGGAGTCACACACACCACTGTGTGCGACGATTTTGAGGGAGTATTTACGTTACTTCACTGGCTGTCCTACATGCCGAAGGTATGCAGAACACACATTGACACGTAACCCGGAGAATGTGATTTGAGTCTAACAGTGCTGTTCTCCTTCAGAATATGTCCAGTCCTGTGCCAATGCTCACTGCTAAAGATCCCATTGATCGGCCAGTGGAGTTCATCCCTACCAAAGCACCTTATGACCCACGCTGGATGCTAGCGGGACGTCCCAGTCAAAGTGAGTGGATGCTAGAACCCTAGTTCAATAAAAGTTTAGCTATACTTACAGCATCTGAGCCATGATGCCAGTTATCACAGGTCTGGTTATTTCACCAACATAAATGTAGGTGAATTACTTTCAAAGTCATGTGAGTCAACCAATATGCAGAAAATGCAGACTAAACAGGAAATTATATACTAGAAAAGTCATTATGTTTCTGTGTCAACGATATTATACTGTCAAAACTCAACTTCTGTTGAACTCAGAACATAGGATTTTTGGCGATATCTTGAGTTTTGTGTATTAATTGTGTTGAGGGATGTGTTGTTAGTTGGGGGAAGTATCCAGTAATGGATGACTGTGGTCTGAGGGTTTATGTTTGAGGCACAGCACTAGGTCTCTCCTCTCAGAGATAAGACACTCTGGGATATATGGAGTGTTTTTTATTGGTGAGACAGATTACACATCACTGTAATTACCACAGTGAGGTGGGGAGATATCGAGAGCGGGTGGCAGGGAGAAGAATCTTTGTTTCGCTGCTGAGACGGGTCTCGGTGTAATTGAATGGTAACCTCTTCCTGCAGCAGCTTCCCCCCTTGGTTAAGCTCAGCATATCTCTGATGAAGATGGGGTGCTAATGCAGCTCTGATGCTCTCTCTCTCTCTCTCTCTCTCTCTCTCTCTCTCTCTCTCTCTCTCTCTCTCTCTCTCTCTCTCTCTCTCTCTCTCTCTCTCTCTCTCTCTCTCTCTCTCTCTCTCTCTCTCTCTCTCTCTCTCTCTCTCTCTCTCTCTCTCTCTCTCTCTCTCTCTCTCCATACAGACACTAAGGGTGCGTGGGTGAGCGGGTTCTTCGACCATGGCTCTTTTCTGGAGATCATGCAGCCATGGGCACAGAGTGTAATCGTAGGACGGGCTAGGTAAGCACCAATAATCAATACAGAGGCCCCAAAAGTATTTGGACTCTTATGAAAATCTTCAAATTGTATGAATGTCATTGCAGATCCCACTTGGTTTGATTATTTTGTTATCTGAATCCAACAAATTACCTTTTTTTTAAACATGTTTTCTTATGTGTGCTTATGTTCTCTTTCTTAAAAATAAATACCACATGCAATGACACATTTGCAAATACTGATTTTTCTAATGATTAACCATAAAATTTGAGCCTTTACACTTCTCAGTGAACTTGGTGACCTCTGACCTCAATGCCTAAAGGGCAGCGTTTGTCAATTGGAAAGGTCCTCCTCTGATAAATGCACTTTGAAAGCCCCTGTGGGGAACATTAGTTTTACATCAGTCTCCTTTAGTTGTCTGCCACAGTACAGATTGACATCAAATTTTTTCTACCTTTTATAGTTTTTTTTCTGCATGAAAAGGCCTTTTTCTTTGCTCTATTGTTTATTTTTCAATGTTATTTAAAAATATTTAAATATTTTAAAATGAAGTATTATACAGTATTTTATACATTTTTGGAAACTTTAACATTATTGTAAGTAATACTACTAATTGAAGAAATATCATTACAAATTATAGTTAATTTTTAACTAAACGTTATTAAACCTGTTTTAAGAATATTAAACTTTCACTCAGTTCCAGCTGTATATGTATCATAAACATTGCAAAATGATGACACTTTTTAAAATAATTTTTAGAAAATTACAGTATTTACACAATATTTATTTTTGTTATTAGTGAGTGTGTTTTATTCTGTACATGTACTGTATCATTCTAACAATTAGTCTCTTTTGGTAATTGTAGGTTGGGCGGGATCCCAACTGGAGTAGTTGCAGTGGAAACCCGATCGGTGGAGCTGTCAATCCCAGCAGACCCAGCGAATCTGGACTCAGAAGCCAAGGTGACCGCTTAGAAACACTTCCAGACTCTCAAGCTTTGTTCAGATTGTTAGTCAAATACGATATTTATGCATATCTGATTGGAATCCGATCGTAGCAAGTGTGAACGGCAAAAAAATCACATTCAATTTCTGGAAATCTGTTTCAGTCTGACCACTCTGATTGGATTTTGTATGGTTTATGTGACGGTTTTAGGAAACATGCTGCAAAGTGGCAAACTGAAAATTACAATAGCCTATAAATGGAGACGGAGACATGTTTTGAGATGGAATAAAGTTGCACCAGCCTCCTATGTTTCTGACGCTGCCTCAGAAGACTTGGTAGTCCAGCGCAGCAGCTACATATTGTCATGTTGTAAAAAAGACAGCATCTCTATTACAAACCCCTCAGTGTTGCTGTTGTTGTTTTAGGCATATGCTTACCAACCAGGGCTTGACATTAACATTAAGGCAGCCACTCCCACTAGCCACTTTGGCGGGTTGAATATAATTTCAGCCTACAGCCAAATGAAATGCCAAGACCATTGTATCACAAAATTACAGTTCAATTACAATTCTTTATCGATTAACTTGGAGTTAGTGAAGGCGGGATAGGGGAATCGCGCTGAATGAGACACAACAGAAGCGCTCTCTCGCGTGTGCTCTCTCTCCGTTGCATGCGCAATCATTTCTCCTTGTGCCTGAATAGTCAAATGCACGCGCCCACAGATGTCAAAACGTCCATCGTGTTGAGTATCTCGCATGAACACAGTCGGTTATGGCTTAAGTGTATGTAAACAGGTGGGTAATAGCTGGATATGTGTCAGAATATTACGTCCATGCATTCAGCAGTCCGATTAAATACCTGTCTGTCATTTAATGTTAATCAAACAACTACAGATGTTATACATTTAATATACATATTAAATAAACCTACTGTATCTGAAATTGTTTTTTTTTTTTTTTTTTTACTATTGTTTTTGTAATTTGCTAATTTGCTTCTTTGTTCTTTTATATAGCCTAACAAAAGTAACTCATATCATATTACATTTCTCATATTAGCCTATGCTCATATTGCCCACCTGCACATACCAGCTGATATACAATGTAGTCTAGATTTGGGTGGTCACTCTGCATTTGAAAGGGTTTTAAATCTTCTAAATCAAGTAAAATGACTCAAAATCAAGTCATTTAAGCATGCCAAAGTCAACTTTAATCATATAAAATTTCCAAACAGCAAAATTGTGGCCAGTGAAAATGCTGAGTGGCTAGTAACTTTGGAAAACCACTAGCCACAGGCTTGTGAGCAAAAAAGTTAACGTCAAACCCTGCTACCAATGCAACGTCATTGCCATAGAAACCAATACAGATGTTCCGGAAAATGAAAGAGTGCCATGGGACATGCATTGTTGCGATACTTAGTGTGGACAGTCAATAATTTAGATCAGATTCCATTTGGATTCACAAATAATCGGATTTGGACTGGCAGAGTCAACATAGCCTCAGTCACATGATTCTGTCAGAAAGATGACCAGTGCTTTGTGCCGTTTCCAATAGATCATTCAGCAAGCAGGGCAAGTGTGGTTTCCTGACTCTGCTTTTAAGACTGCACAGGCCATTAAAGACTTCAACAGAGAGGGGCTTCCGCTCATAGTGTTTGCCAACTGGAGAGGCTTCTCTGGAGGGATGAAAGGTGAGGGATATGGGAAGAGAACTGGTATGTGCTATAGTGATCTGTGATAGTCTCTGCTAACACCTCATGCTCTTCTGTCTTTAGACATGTATGACCAGGTGTTAAAATTTGGAGCGTATATAGTGGATGGGCTGAGGGAGTACAGACAGCCAGTGCTAGTGTACATCCCACCACAGGCGGAGCTCCGGGGAGGATCATGGGTCGTCATAGACCCCACCATCAACCCTCGCCACATGGAGATGTATGCGGACAAGGACAGCCGGTAAGAATTAGGATGTGAAACTAAAAGGCTTTTGTTTTTTTCCCCATTTTGTTTCACTGCGCATTGCACTTTTTGTGAGTACTGCATTGAAACAGAAAACAAAAAACACACACCAAAAAATGTATAAATAAAAATTATAAAATTAAATAGTGTTGTCACGACACCTTGATACCTTGAAAAATATTGATATTCGATAACATTTTCGATACCCCTGGGATACACCGCTATAATTTGCCGGCGTAATTTGTTGTAATAGCTTATACACGGTACAGTGAGGCATTTTTGTGAATCAGAGTAAATGACGCATGTTGAGCGACGCATAGTAGTGGGAGGTTCGGATCATTTTACGGACTCGGATCTTAGAATCTCGTTCAGCAAAATGAAGAAAAAGTCATGTCGTTCATTTCAGCAGAATATGATTAAAATGTCACATGTTAAATTCCCCCAAACATCTAGTCCTTATGCAAACATTGATCACATTTGGAATAAAAAAATAAATTAAGCTAATGCAGCCATGGCCAAACTTTAAGAAAGAATTTATTCATTAATTGCTTAGCTGGGTCTTTAGGCTATGCTGTCTGTTAGCGTCTTTTCCCTGGAAAGATTAGGCTAGTACACCTCTCCTGTCTTTGGGTTTGAGTCGAGTCATCAGTGTCTGATCCGGGCCGTGACAGCCCCATATGCAATTCATGCAGTCCCGAAAACAGAATTGATTAGTTCACCTCTCGAGTCTTCGGGTTCGAGTCATTCGTTCCCCATAGGCTGAATGCAGAAGATCCTGTACAGAACTGATGACCTGTAGCGCATGCATGGTCAACACAAAATGAACGAATCGCTCTGAAACAACTCGTTGTTCTCGAGTCATATTTAAGATTAGTTCAAAAAGAACGAATCGTTCATGAACGACATCACTAATGTATAGTTGTCAACAAAACTGCACGCACACTGGAAGAAGTAGAAGAAGAAGATGAGTGTAAATGATCTTTGCCGATGTTGTAAAAAGAATTTAAGGATACACAGAGTACTTACCAACATGATCATCATTTTTGAGAGAAATAGTAAAGGTGAATGTATATACGAACAAGTTTAGGATTCGAATGAATTCAACCCAAGCACTCTTTGGTGATGTGGATGATTACGTTACTGTTGATCATCTGTCCATCATCGTATAAAGCCCGCCCTGACAATTTGATTGGTCCGAACAGCTCCTGTTCGGGCATAGTTGCTCCACAACGGATCAAGTCCAGACCGAACTGCCTGACCTCAAATGTTGTGGGCGGGGCTAGGTTCGGCTGGCATCCAGGCTATACTGAAATATCAATATTTTTGACAACACTAAGTCAGACCGGCCAATTTGAGTGATGATGCAAGAAGAGCATTGATCCAGTATTTCAAACATATTCATTGTAATGGCCTGAGTGAGCAGATTCATCAGTGTGTGTGTGTTCTACAGTGGTGGTGTGCTGGAGCCTGAAGGCACGGTGGAGATCAAGTTCCGTAGAAAAGACCTGGTGAAGACCATGAGACGGGTGGACCCTGTGTACATGGGGCTTGCAGAAAGACTGGGTAAGTTGTTCACAGTGCTCTCTCTCCTCTGAAATCGTATTTTGTTTTTATTGGGCGTGTATGAGTATTGTATTAAAGCACATTATCGCTGCGTTTTGCTAATTGCGCCGATCCTCTCTCCTCCCTGAGGAGACATGTCAATCACAGGGGTCTCAGATCAATCAGACCCCGCTGCTGTTCTGTACCTCCTTCGATCGATTACCCCCTCAGCAGTCACTAAAGAGGACCTTGCCACCAGAGTAGCCTGCGGTGTCACATGCAGCCACGCTGAATGATTGCCTCTGATGTGATCGATCTCTCTCGATCAGCCACAGGGTGATGGGAGATCCTGGAGAGCTCCTCGGTTGGGCGGCACTGTGGCGCTGTGATTATTCTTGCTGATTTTCATGTATAGAACAATGGGTCAACACATAGATGCCGAAACAGCAGAACTATGCCAATGCGCTTAAAGTTGCAGTAAGAGATTTCTGAGAAACGTTATTTGACATCACCAAAACAAACACTTCCTTACCCAAAATGTTCACACCACTAACTTGATAGCCCCACCCCCAAATTCACGAAACACTATGCAACACAGGCACATCCCCCCTAATGAGAGTATACACCCCTTATTGCTGATTGGCTACAAGTGTGTTCTGACACTTGGTCCAATCCAATTTCAACAGCATTTCTCAGAAATCGCTTACTGTACCTTTTAGCCAACATAAAATCATATTTATTTTCTTAATACGGGTTTCTTTTTTACAGTTCATCAGTGCATATTGCTCTAAATAAAATAAGATAAAAATTTTGATATTTCATCAAAATGTAATAATTTGTTCCCAGTGTTATTTTAGTATTATTTATATAATATTATAGTATTTATTAATATTTTGAATTTTTTTTTTTTTTTTTTGGTTATTTTTTAATTTTAAAGTTGCAGTCTGTACTTTTTTGGTTAAAAATTATAACTAAAGTACAAGCAAGTACATAACCAGCCAGTGTTCAAAACTATCTGTATGCATAAAGAAGGAGTCCGGCTAGTAGTAGTATCGCATGTGAGGATGCTGCAGGTGGCGGATCATTTATAGCCTTATCTCACAGCAGCTGGAATAATTAAACTTTGTAATCCAGAAAGGTCCAAACGACAATCATCAGTGATCATTACACAATGCTGATGTTGTTAACATGAACAATTTGAGAACAAAGTAAAACAATAATAATAATTTGATGTGATATGAGCGAAGCGATCGTTAGATTCAATCACCGTTGGTAGCGCGATTTATTGTAATGCTTTTTTTCTCAGTTGGTCAGAACAACAGTGACAGACATGTTACTCACTTTTTCAGATTGCATTTAAGGAAAATTCTTATTTTAGTCATACTTCCAAGACATAGAATCTGTGATTCTGAAGTACAGTATCCACACCGGTGTGGTGACAGCCACACATACTCCTCAAAACATTAGATTAATCCACGCTGAGGAGCTGTGCCGATGCACAACCCACGTAAAGATGATAATTCCGCAAATAACTGCAATTGCAGTTTTCAAACCGAGATGGCAACAAAGAGGCAAAACTTACAAACTGCAGCTTTAATAATAAAAACCAAATCTAAAATCTAGTCAAAAATAAATCCATTATAGTATGTATTTAATAATAGTGATAATTACAACACAAAAAAAAAGAAAATTGTTGAATAAAAACAGTAATTTAATACCAATTGATATCTTGAACTTTCATCTTCACATCTGGAAAAAAGTTATTTCAGGTGGGCACTTCTGAAATGGCTAAATGTCGTCTGGTTACTGGTAGTTGGCCTAACTGATATATATTATTTAAGGTACTTATTTTTCATATATTCCAAGGCAAGTCACCTTTATTTATATAGCGCTTTTTACAATGCAGATTGTTTCAAAGCAGCTTCACAATGTTAACAGGAAAATAATGCAACATAATTTGGCTGTACAGCCGCTCTGGTGAAAACGGTGATGTTATCCAGCTAATTTCAATTATCATATAGTGTCAATGCGGGCAGATCGGTAATATAGTTGAAATTTAGGTGTCCCCAACTGAGCAAGCCAAAAGCCAGAGGCAACGGTGGCAAGGAACCAAAACTCCTTTGGGGCCAGAATGGAGAAAAAAACCTTTGAGAAACCAGGATCAGTCGGGGTGCCAGTTCTCCTCTGGCCGACGAACAAACAGTGTATGATTATAATTCTGGCAAACATTATAGGTCAGAAGTCATATTAGGTAAATAGATATTCGTAAGATTATTCGAAAGATTGGAGTCGTCATGCCAGAAACCGGTTTAATGAGGATGTCGTGTCGATGCGGCCTTAACAGGGGGGAGTTTAACTAACACATGCATTGGTCATGTCCAGGCGCAGGTCCACCCTCTGATCTGGATACAGCCTGGATCCGGCTGACTGCAGTAAACCTCGGGATAAACAGAGAGACTAACATTAGCGTAGATGCCATTCTTCTTATGATGTAACAAGTACATCAGGTGTTATGGGAAGTGTTCTCGGTTCCGGCTGACCTAGTAAATGCAGCCTAACAATCATTTACTGATTTGAATAATAGAAATTGAAAATGTTCTATGTGTATGCCATAGTAAAGAGATGTGTTTAGAGTGTGTCTGCTTCCTGAACAATGCTAGGAAGACCGTTACAGAGTTTAGGTGCTAAATAGGAAAATGCAATCATTCCGCATAAATTTGGATTTGTCCATTCTGTGTGTGTGGTTTCAGGCACCCCGGAGTTGAATGTGTCTGAGCGTAAAGAGCTGGAGGGTAAACTGAAAGAGAGAGAGGAGTTTCTGCTGCCCATATATCATCAAGTAGCTGTGCAGTTCGCCGACCTTCATGACACACCGGGCCGCATGCAGGAGAAAGGAGTCATCACTGTCAGTACTCAACTTCTATAATGGCTTATACTAATCTGCTCTGCTTTTTCATGCTTAGTCACTTTCTGTTGGAACCTTTGATTTTGAATTCATATTTCTCCATAGTTAAAGAATAAGAAGCTTGAATAAAATTAAATGAATCTGGACTTGATTTGAAAGTGTTTTTATTGTGTGTGTTTAGGACATCCTAGAGTGGCCGACATCTCGGTTGTTCTTCTACTGGCGCTTGCGGCGGTTATTGCTGGAAGACACGGTTAAGAGGAAGATCCAGTGTGCTAACAGCGAGCTGACAGACGGGCAGGTTCAGGCAATGCTCCGGCGCTGGTTCGTGGAGGCAGAGGGTGCTGTGAAAGTATGTTACAAAAAACGATTGCATTTAGGAAGCGATTTCTGAGGAACACTGTTAATATTTGAAATAGATACCCAAACTAACACATCCCTCGCTTCATTGCTCCGCCCCCAAAATAACGAACATGCTATGCAACACGGGCAACCACATAAAGCTGGTGTATCAGACAGCTCGTGCAAGTATGGAAGAATCAGTCAAGTCACCTTTATTTATATAGAAAAGTAAAGCCGCCAATGTCAAAATATGGGTCAGCACCATATTTTGAAATTGCCGGCTTCACTTTTCTATATAAATAAAGGTGACATCTTGTGCTGATTTGGGACCTGAGTCTGCCCAGCAGTGACCTCAGGACCGGAGTCTGCGCAGTAGAGAGCAGGAAGTTGAGCCGCAGTATCAAAACCCCGCCCACACTCCTGCAGCACAGTTTACTGCAGAACAACTCTTGTCTGGCTATCACCAGACCAAGCTCAATTTAAGATTGAACATTGGTCTGGGGAGTCTGCTATGTATATTCTACTGCACAAGAGGCGTGATCAATGAGGATAAATCAAATGACTCTGTATGCAATTGGATAGTCCTTCAACCAATCAGACCACAAGAGGCGTGATCAACGGACAACGAACCATCGCTTCTCTATCCGTCATCGTGTTAAACCCGCCAATAGCGCGCCAGGTGGATAAGCCAGTCTGTGATTGGTTCCCGCAAAAGTACAGAAGCAGTAGAAATGAATGTACATTTTTCCAGACTGAGCTGCAGGGCGAAATCAAATCGCCAGTAGATCAGGCTGGGTTTACCCAGTCTAGAACAACTCATTATGTTGGTGTGAAATATACATGAAATATTCAACTATATTCCTGATCTGCCCGCATTGACACTATATAATAAATTAAAAAGAGCTGGATGACATCACTGTTTTCTCCAGATCGGCTGTACAGCCGAATCAAATTCTGTTGGATTATAAACATTTATTTTCTTGTTAACACTGTGAAGCTGCTTTGAAACAATTGGCATTGTAAAAAGCACTACATAAATAAAGGTGACTTGACTTGAAATAAACAGTTATGGAAATGTAGAAATTAAAGTTGAAGCTCCAATCTCCTCCGGAAAATCC
The DNA here is from genome assembly GCA_018749465.1 of Paracanthobrama guichenoti. NCBI lineage: Eukaryota > Metazoa > Chordata > Actinopteri > Cypriniformes > Gobionidae > Paracanthobrama > Paracanthobrama guichenoti. Next base: position 39,187,487 of record CM031947.1, read on the forward strand.
CGAAGAAAAGTCTATTAGTGCCTCAGTGAATACTTCGCTCAGAGAAGCTGTCAATCATGACGCCACATTCCTGTTTTTATAGCATCAAATATATAAAACCAAACTTATTTTAAAAAACGAAAAACGAAACGGAGTCCATCAACTCCCCTAAAGCTTGCACAGTCCTATACCTCGTCCTGGCTTGACATATCATTCAGTAACATTAGGCAGTTTTGATTTTTATGCTATTTAATGTTGATCATCACGTTATTTTACATATGCATCTGCTTACATATGCTATTGCTGGTTTCTGCTTCTTCTTCACGTCTTTTGAACAGGAGATTCTTTACTCTTTCAGAAGATGTCATAGCGCCCCCGACCTTAAAACAGTGAAAACACGGAAAAGCGTCATCTAATAAATGACAGAAATATCTGTCAATGGCGGGGAAAGAATTAAGTGTCCCCAACTAAGTAAGCAAGAGGTGACAGTGGCAAGGAACCCAAACTTTTCAGGTGACAGAATGGAGAAAAAAAACTTGGGAGAAAACAGGCTCTATAATAGCTTATAGCTTCTAATAGTAACAAACACAGTGTGATTATGATTATGATTATGCTGGTACGGAACCAGCTGTTGAATCAGTTGTGATTCAACAACAATAGCATATGTTGGTTCTGTGAAACAAAAAAACGAGCAAAAAACAATACTCGCATATCGAGCAGAAACAAAGGAACCTCAGTGTCTGTTTTTACTAGGCCTTCCCATTCTATAATGTCTCTCTAGTGCTGGAAATCTTTTCAAGTATTATCTGAGTATTATTTCCAATATTATCCTAGGGCTTGCCTGATCGTAAACCCTTTTTCTTCCAATTAATCTCTTCTCAATGTCCCACTTGCTCACTCTCTCTCTCTCTCTCCAGATCACCAACAAAAATCTTGTGAAGAGTTTTGAAAATGTGACCAAAGTATTGAGAAATGTGTCCTAGCGATGGTAAAATAAAAAAAACTGTAGGAAATCTTTCTTTTACTGAAGTGGCATGTGGACCAGGGACTATATGGCCATTAGTAATGATCAGAATGAATGAGCTCTCCTGAGCTCCGACAAGGCCTCAGAAGAGTCGCCACACCAGGTCCTGGAGCAGAGCCAAGTCCCCAGGGCAGGTTAAAGTATCTGCAGAAGACTGTGTCTGGACCACTAATACATTACCCCAATCTGAGCGAGCTATCTTAAGCTACAATTAATCTCCACCCTGCCACGCGCAGATAGGAGAGCAACACGCTGTTTCTTAATTAAAAGCAAACGGATTAAAAATGATTAATATGGGGCATTAAATGTTCTTGCCGACTACAAGTGCTTGCGGTTTTTAGAAGCATGGAAGCCCATTAACGCCTCGACAAATCTTCACAAGCACAAGTCCAGCTTTGTTTCAGATCAGCCTGATGTTATCAGTCTAAGCCTAAATGAAGAGCCGTTGATTAGGATTGTGATTTGGTTTTCAAATAGAAACATTGTCAGAAAGTTTGTTTGGCAAGATGTTTCAAGCAAGCTCAAGGTGTTTTGAACTTTTCACTTTTGTTTCTCTATTTTTCAATGCATTATTTTTTTTTGTTTGTGTCTCTCAGGCATATCTGTGGGACAGTAATGAGGATGTTGTGGAATGGTTGGAGAGGCAGCTGGCAGAGGAAGAGGGTGCGAGATCTGTCATCGATGAGAATATCAAATATATCCGCAGAGATCACATCCTCAAACAGATCCGCAGGTAACATCCAGACACCAGCCTTTATATATATATATATATATATATATACACACACACACATTTACATACAGTGATCAGGCATAACATTATGACTACTAACAGGTGAAGTGAATAACACTTATCTCTGAGATTGTCTCTACATCACGGCATATATATGGGATATATTAGGCAAAAATGGGAAAGCGTAAGGATTTGAGCGAGTTTGACAAGGGCCAAATTGTAATGACTTGATGACTGGGTCAGAGCATCTCCAAAAATGCAGCTCTTGTGGGGTGTTCCCGGTCTGCAGTGGTCAGTATCTATCAAAAGTGGTCCAAGGAAGGAACAGTGGTGAACCGGCGACAGGGTAACGGGCGGCCAAGGCTCATTGATGAACGTGGGGAGTGAAGGCTGGCCTGTGTGGTCTGATCAAATAGATGAGCTACTGTAAATTGCTCAAGAAGTTAATGCTGGTTCTGATAGAAAGGTGTCAGAATACACAGTGGATCGTAGTTTGTAGCGTATGGGGCTGCAAAAAGGGGGACCAACACAATATTAGGAAGGTGGTCATTATGTTATGCCTGATCAGTGTATATACACCTATTTTCTGTAAATTTCAAGATTTCAGTTTCCCACTCTTTTTAACCAAACGATTTCATGGTTTATAAGAATTTTTACTCACAATTTCTACCCAATAAAATATTTTAGAGCTTGGCATAGTAAAATGTGCGTTCTTTATAAAAAATAATTCCTTGTTGTTGAAGGGGTGAATTAAAATATGAAATATAGCCTACTGGTTTTTAGCTATTTTGTTTATTTAAAATAATTTTAAGTCATATTTTCAAATCAGTATTCCTTGTGGATGTGTTTATTATGTGAGAAGAAACAACTGATACGAGAGACAACATTGTATAAAATATTGCGGTGATTTAACCAAGCGGACTGTTTTCCAGAAAAAAAGAAGAAAAAAAGATATAGAACAATGATTCAAGTGCAATGCCAATTCTTTACTAAATTATATGATGCAAATCTGAAATTTAGTCACAATTTGATTGAAGCTTTTGCACGATTTATAATTATAAAAAATTTAATTAAAGTGCAAGTGAAGGAGGAGACTTAAGAGACGAACGCGTCTACGCCAGAAGTAGATTGGGGAACTGGATTTTATGGATTCTTACTAAAATGTTATAATTAATTGTATAATTTCAGTTTATGAAAGGGATAGTTCACCTAAAAAAGTTAATCACCCTCAAGTCATCTTAGGTGTATATGACATTCGTCTTTCAGATGAATACAATCAGAGTTCTATTAAAAAATGTCCTGGCTAATCCAAGCATTATAATGGCAGTGAATGGGAGCCCAAAATTTGAAGCCCAAAAAAGTGCATCCATCCATTATAAAAGTAATCCACACGGCTTCGGGGGTTAATAAAGGCCTTCTGAAGTGAATCGATGGGTTTTTGTAAGAACAATATCCATATTTAACACGTTATAAAGTAAAATATCTAGCTTCCGGCGGACCGTCTTCTGTATTCAACTTAAGGAAAAAGCGTGACTGGCGCGAAGATGTCGTTGGACGTAGTGTAAGCGCGTTTTGAACTGCAAGAGGCGTTATACTTCGTAAGTTGAATACTTACGAAGGTAAAAAAAAAAATGTCTTACAAAAAATGTATTTGCTTCAGAAGGCCTTTATTAACCCCCTGTAGCCGTGTGGATTTTGGGCTGCCATTCACTGCCATTATAATGCTTGGATTAGCCAGGAAATGTTTTAATATACCTCTGATTGCGTTCAGTAAATCATGGGATAATTTTCATTTTTGGGTGAACTATCCCTTTAAATCACAGCATTGAATTTTCAGATCAATGCATTGCGATGCATTTTACACCCCTATTTATTCAGTTATATTTTTTGTGTGTGTGTCTTAAAATTAACAAATTTTTTGTTCATTTCACGTTTCTTAGCCTGGTTCAAGCTAACCCTGAAGTGGCCATGGACTCGATTGTTCACATGACCCAGCACATTTCCCCCACGCAACGTGCCGAGGTGGTCCGCATCCTGTCCACCATGGACGCCCCTGCATCCTCGTAGAGCTCTGTCAATCTCAGAGGCCTGATGTTACTGAAAACTGGAACAAGAGGAGCCAACATGGCAGTGCTCTGACTGACTTCACATTGTTGGCTATGAATCTGAAAATAGGAGTTACAACAAAGATACTCTGTATCAATGCACATAAATGCACACCTTCAGAAACACTAAAGTAAAAAAAAAAAAAAAAAAAAATGTATAGTGTTGTCATTTATAGTTTTGCAGTCTAGTCAAGTGCACTTTGAGACTTAGATGAACAAAGACCAATTGTAGAAACAAGCTTCCCAAAGCTGTTAGAGGATGTTTTAATTTTTTCCCCTAGAAACTTTTGTTTAAAAGGCAGTAGTTTACTGTACAAGAGAGAACATTTGCGAGTTCATAATCAACTTTACACTTTCTCCTACAACAGTCAGGTTATAACACCTGTCTACATTAAGAACAAGTGATGTGACCTAGATCGCTCCTGCTTCGCTGGTTATAATGGGTGTGATGTAGCTGTTGTGTTGGATCAGTTGCAGTGTAGGGGCAGTATTACTCTTCACATGCAGGATGGTCCATTGAGCCAAATGACCACATCATTTTGACTGTGCTTGTTTCATTCGTTTAACCAAAAAATAATATTTTTTTTTTAATTTTTTTTATGTCAATCCACTGGTATTGTACTTATATGCTGTTTATTTTTTAGCATAGATAAAATGTCAAGAATAAATTAACTTATTAAACAATCATATCTAAAAACAACATGGGGTACATTATACTGCAAGTTCCTAACTAGAACATTCAACAAACGTTTAGGTTAGATGAATCTGATATACATATACTGGAACGACTTAACAAGAGTGTAGTGTAGAAATGTACTAAAAGCAAGAAGCAAGCAATGGAGGCAAATGATACTTGAGAGCGGTGAATGGAAGATCTGAAGGTGCTCTGTTGTATCCTTAGTGTATCATTGGCATGATGGTTAACCTCAAGCTGCCACTACTGCTCGACTCAATGAAAGGTGAAAATCGTGTCAAGTTTGCTGACATGCTGTGACCCAAATGGGTGGTGAATTGTCTCGTGTCTGTAAGCGTTGTTAAACATGTTACTGAAGCGTTCAGAAGCTGTCTCCATGTTAAACATGGAGGAGTTCCTGTTTACTGTGGCAAACTGTAATTGCCTCTAAAAAATAACTCAATAAAATCTAATTATCTTACATGTTCTGTACAGGCTCTTTGTTGAATAATTGTACATATCATGGAACACAGGATTTTCAGTTACATGTTACATAATACATTCTCATTCTGTAATTTCCAACATTTATTTACTGTTTCTGGTTGAAGAGGTGCGTTTATCCAGACCAAGATGCCCACTACACAAGCTGAGATCTGTGCTGGCATGGTAAATAGAGCTGTTGTCAGAAGTCCATGTGCTTGAACAAATCTGTGATGTGTGAAAACAAAAGGGCTAAGCACCGAACCCTGAAGTACACAAGTGGTTAGCTGATGTGAGTTAGGCACCCCTCTCTGAAATACTCTAAAGGATCTACATGTGATTTGGACTCAAACCAGAGTTCGGGTTCCCCAGTTTGTTACATTTTAGAACAAATTCTTTTGGAAACTTAATGTAATGTGGTAAATAGGTGTTGCTGCTCATTTTACAAGCAAAAGGTTAGCTATTAATGATGGGTTGTCTATGTATAGATGTCATAAATATACAAGAACAAAAACTAAGGATCAGAGCAGGTGGAAAATTGCACATTAAAAGTATACAAAGGAGCATGGCCTGAGATGAAATGCTGAAGGTGTCTGTGTTTCTAAAAACGAATAATCAGTGCTCGTCTTCATGCTATTCTTCAGTCTTGAGATAAATCAAACCACAGACAGAAGGCTCCAGGAACACACTTCTATTGATTTATCAATTCAGCAATCATTCTCTCATCTGGTCCCCTCGGTGTGAGTTCCACAGTCTATTCTCATACTACCAACCAACAATGACAAAGGCCAAATTGAATCACAGCAGTTCAATACCCAATTAGAATTATGGCAGCCACAACAGCGAAAGCTTGGGGTGGATAACAGGATTCTGATACAGAATGCTTCCAGAGAAGGAAATTAAAATATGGTTACATATTGGTTTTACTCCGTGATTATGTACTAAAATGAAGGCATCAATGAGGCAAACACATTTGTTGACAATTGTATTTAATATAAAGGCACTAAAATGTGTCATTTTACAAATCAAAAGAAATGTTTCGTTTCATTTACAGGAAAAATAACCTTGATTTAAATCTGAGGTCAGGGAAGGATTTCACCTGCAGCAGAAGTGTGTGAGAACAGCGCAGTACACACACTGGGAACACACATCTGTTCGTGTTGAGATGGATGTTTCAGTCAGTGTGCTGGACCATTTGCAAACAGGGAACGAAACAGCTCAGACCTGAACACAAACAGAAGACAACGAGTTGAAGCATTTTTGGATGTGTTTTTGGGGACAGTAAATGCTTTTATTCAGAAAGGATGCATTAAATTGATCAAAAGTGACATCCATGTCTTTATGGACCTTGCTTTGTGCACTGGTGCGCAGTCATGTTGGAACAGGAAGGGGCCATCCCCAACCTGTTCCCACAAAGTTGGGAGCATGAAATTGTTCATAATGTTTTGGTATGCTGAAGCATTAAGAGTTCCTTTCACTGGAACTAAGGGGCCAAGCCCAACCCCTGAAAAACAAACCCACACAATCCCCCCTCCACCAAACTTTACACTTGACAATGCAGTCAGACAAGTACCGTTCTCTCTAGAGTCCAGTGGCATCGTGCTTTACAACACTGAATCCGATGCTTTGCATTGCACTTGGTTGATATAAGGCTTGGATGCAAATGCTCGCCATGGAAACCCATTCCATGAGCTCTCTACACACTGTTCTTGAGCTAATCTGAAGGTCACACAAAGTTTGGAGGTCTGTAGCTATTGACTGCAGAAAGTTGGCGACTTCTGCACACTGTGCGCCTCAGCATGCACTGACCCTGCTCTGTGAGTTGCTGTTGTTCCCAATTGCTTCCTCTGTTATAATACCACTAACATGACCGAGGAATATTTAGCTGTGAGGAAATTTCACGAATGGATTCACTGCACAGGTGGCCCACGCTTGAATTCACTGAGCTCCTGAGAGCGACCCGTTCTTTCACTAATGTTTGTAGAAGCAGTCTGCATGCCTAGGTGCTTGATTTTATACACATTTGGCCATGGAAGTGATTGGAACCTGAATTCAATGATTTAGAGGGGTGTCCCAATACTTTTGGCAATATAGTGCATATTGTATATATGGATGCGTTAAATTGATCAAAAGAGACCGTTAAGAAATGTATAATATTACAAATAATTTCTATTTCAAATAAATGCTGTTCTTGTGACCTTTCTATTAAATCATAGAATCCAGACAAAATGCAAAATATTAAAGCATGCAAAAATGGTTTTCAACATTGATAAGAATAAGAACCGTATTTTTTTTTTTTTTTTTTTATAATTGAGCACCATAATAATTGAGCATATAATCAGCATTTTACTATGATTTCTGAAGGATCATGTGACATTGAAGACTGCAGTAACGAAGCTGAAAATTCAGCTTTGACATCAGAAATAAATGACATTTTAAATTATATTAAAACAGAAACAGTATACATTGCACATTATTACTGTTTTTACTGTATTATTGATCAAATAAATACAGCCTTGGTGAGCTTAAGCACAAACTTTTAAAAATCAATGTTTCCAAACTTTTGACCAGTACTTTATATTTATATATACCATCTGACACCATCACTACACCATGTTTATGGTTATATTCAATGTTCAATAAAAGTAAAGTTCAACTGACAAAAATGTTGAGGCATAATGTTGATTACAACCAAAAAATATTTAACTTATTCCTCAGAGAAAAATATATGATCAATGTTATGATGAGGCACTTAGAATGGAAGTACATTTTGAAATGGAAGATCATTTAATTGAGGATTGACAGCAGAATTGTGAAGCTTATTTTATAAAACACATTTATACCGTTAAAAATGTATATTATGAGCTGTAAATATGTTTGTCATGTTTATAGTCATTTTTGTTTCATAACAAAATTATGAAATTAGAAAACAAAACTGGTATAAAACAAGAGAAGACAATCTATATACAAGTGGCATGGAGGAACTCAACAATCTGTTCATCCACGACTAAAGGCCACAAATCCTAATAGATAAACTGTGGCCCTATTTAATGCAGAGAGGACCAAAGCACACATGACCGGTCCTGAGACTGAGGTGCTAATGTCCCAGAGGGGCAGAGCTGAGGCCAGGCTAACAGGCCCATCCTTAATCCGAAATCCCTGTTAGAAATGCACCACCAGCGTTGAGGATTACAGCACGTAGCCGCCGTCACACAATGCATACAATCGGATCCAAACAGAACCTGGAGAAGCAGAGGGCTAAGGAGAGATGCTGGGATCAAAGGGGAAAGATGAGACCCATCTCTGCTGATGAGGTTTACCCAGAACCCTCATGCTATCTAGAGTCCCTGGCTCTTCCCATCACCCCATCTTGGACAAATGCATTGTGATTATCTCTTAAGCCCCTGCAGAATTTGTATGCTGCGTGTCTGCTTGCTTGCCCTTGCACGAGAGAGATGGTGTGTGTACTCCCCATCCTGCAACGTCAGCATTAACATTCATGGGGCCAGTGGTGCGTGTCGGTGTTATAGAGCCGGTGTTAAGATATGGCAGAGGGGTTGTGTAAGCGGGCGAGGGAAAGTGTTTATGTGTATGAGTGTATCTGGCTGCACGAGGAAAAGGTCGCCTAGAATCCCTCCCCGGCAAAGGTCACCGGTCACTCTCTGATGCCATCGGCATACATCATTATTACTGTAGTTCGCCGATTGTTATGTAAATAAGACCAAACCACCATACACGTGTTACTATGTGTGTGAGGCTGGCAAAGGTCAGGCTTCAGTTTGTGTCATCTGTGGCTCTGATAACAGATAACCACTACATGCACTCTTTGCTGTGCATTATTACACTAATTTCCCCCATTTGAAAAAAAAAAAAAACACTTGAATATTGTGAATTTAACACACACACACACACACACACACACACACACACACACACACGATGTCTGCGAGCAGATTGGGAGGTTTAAGATTTGATCTGTAAACACCTCACATTACCAGATAATCTAGGCCAAACATCGTAACCGACCAGGGTCCTGGACAAGATTTTTTTTTTCTCAGATTGTCGGGAGGGGTAAATCAAGGATAAATCGGCCTAAAACTCCTCTAGTCTGAGCCTAGATTAAGAGGTCAGTAAGATTTTTATTTTATTTTTATGTTTTGGTCTTTTATGCTTACCAAGGGTGCATTTATTTGATCACAAATACAGTAAAATAGTAACATTATGAAACATTACAATTTAAATGAACTATTTTCTATTTTAATACTCGAGTGACAGCAAAGCTCTTTCTAATATGACAATTTGGTGCTCAAGAAGCATTTTTTATTATTAATTTTGAAAAGAGTTGATTTTTTTGTGAAAATCTATTTAGCTTTATTTTATTTCATACTTTATCTGAAACTTATTTTATTTCAGTTAATTATAAGAAATTAAATATTTCAGTAAATATATATATATAAATATTACATGCAGCTCTTGATGTTTCTGGACTTTAAATACATTTTTGTACATGTGTATTTACAGGAAGGAAAATGGTATTTGATAAAGCATTCTTACATAAATTACTGTGACACAAATCTATTTTTGAGATTACAAATCATTCCTCTATTGTTAATCAAAATTCTGATGTTTCCCATATAGACAACTTGCCTTCACAGGTCGTCGCAAATGTAATGCCTGTCGCTTCTAGTTAAGACAATACCTTTAAATGACCTCCTGAACAGCATACACACAAATTACAATAAAAATAGTTTGACAATTGGTTCTGTGTTGTCTCCTGGTCTGCCTAAAGATGTGCGTGTGTGCATTACAGTTCAGCACAATTCATTTCTGTCACCTCCTTGAGTGCTTCGTGTTTTCGTCCTCTACGTGCTCAAGTAGAACAGCACTGTGACCGTGATCACCAGGCCAAGTCCATCCGTCACTTCCACCTCTTCATCAATCCATCCTCTCCTCTCTAATCCTGCCTCTACATCCTCCATCTTTCTTCTCTAAATGCAGCACAGCATATGCTGGAACCCTTAAAAGCTGAGTGTTCGAGGAAAAGAAAACAATAGAAGGACTACAGAGAGAAGATTGTGTATTCAAGTCATTGTGTGTTCGAGTCTTGATTTTGTAGGACTGTGAATTCCTGGTTTAGGTGTATACAAATAAATTGTTTTAAGGTAGTTCGTTCAGAAATGAAAATTCTCATTTACTCATTCATGTCGCTCCAAATCTGTGTGATTCTCTTCCGAGGAACACAAACATAGTTTAGCAGAATATTCAAGCTCTGTGAAAAAGAAAGTGAATATTGACTTCCGTTGTCAAGCACCAAAAAGAACAAAAAAGCACCATACTACAACAACAGTCTTCTAAAGCCATTTGATAACTTTGTGTGAGAAACAGACTAAAATTAAGGAGACAGAAAAGCACTGGGGATTAACCTATGGAAGCTTGTTTCCACCACTGTATGAAAAATAAAAAAGGTAATTGCGACCTCTCAATTCTGACTTTTTCTGCAATTGCGAGTTTATATCCCGCAAATTATATTGCGAATTGAGATACACCGATCCGGCATAACATTATGACCACTGACAGGTGAAGTGAATGACACTAGTTATCTCTTCCTCATGGCACCTGTTAGTGGGTGGGATATATCAAGGAGCGAGTGAACATTTTGTCCTCAAAGTTGATGTGTTAGAAGCAGAAAAAATGGGCAAACGTAAGGATTTAAGCGAGTTTGACAAGGGCCAAATTGTGATGGCTAGACGACTGGGTCAGAGCATCTCCAAAACTGCAGCTCTTGTGGGGTGTTCCCGGTCTGCAGTGGTCAGTATCTATCAAAAGTGGTCCAAGGAAGGAACAGTGGTGAACCAGCGACAGGGTCATGGGCGGTCATTCTCACTGATGAACGTGAGGAGCAAAGGCTGGCCCGTGTGGTCCGATCAAACAGACAAGCTACTGTCTTCTGACATCGTGGTGCCAGATACCGCAGCACACTTTCAGGGGTCTAGTGGAGTCCACGCCTCGACGGGTCAGGGCCGTTTTGGCAGCAAAAGGGGGACCAACACAATATTAGGAAGGTGGTCATAATGTTATACCTGATCGGTGTATAAACTCGCAATTGAGGAAAAGTCAGTACTTTTTTTCCTCAGAATTGGACTTTATAATTCGCAATTGCATTTATAGCTCACAATTCTGAATAAAGAAGTCAGAATTCCCAGATATAAACTTGCACTAGCGAGAAAAAAAAAAAGTCTGAATTGAGAGATTAAAAAGTCACACTTATCTTTTAAATGTTTTTATTCCATGGTGGAAACAAGCTTCCATAGTAAACAGATCAAGACTATGATCTTGTATTTAACAATATCTGATATATGTATATGTATTTAACAATATCTGATATATGTATATGTATTTAACAATATCTGATATATGTATATGTATTTAACAATATCTGATATATGTATATGTATTTAACAATATCTGATAGAAAGCATCATCATGAAAAGTGCTTCTATATATGCAAAACTAATTTGATACCATATTACAGTGACAGCAATACTACAGTACATACTTATATATACCATGGTACTGAATGTGTGTCCAAGTTACTTTGATTAATAAATAGTATGGTATAATATGAATAGAATGATATTATTGTGTAACACTCCAAAAACAAGAAAAAAATTGTACTGGCCCCAAAGTTTGAACAGTAGTGCATGTTGCTTAATATGAAAAGATTATGTCACTCATATGCCAATGAACAAAAAAAATTAGCTACAAACCACCTGATATACAACTGTCTTTGTGGAACCATGGGAAAACATAAAAATATGAGAAGGGGGATTAAAAGTGAAATCTTTGAAATGTGTGAGTGTTTGTGTATTTGCATATCTCCAGAGTGTGTTTGATTAGCCTGTTCTCTGTTTGAGGATTACAGTTAGCTGACAGAACAGAGAAACACAACTGAACCATTAATTAAACGCATGTGCGCACACACACACACCTTCCTGCTGGTGTCCTTACAGCACAGTAATACAGTAAGAAAAAAAAAGCCCAGTCAAATTTGACAGTTAAAAGGACAGTTCACTCAAATGAAAGTTCTGTCATCAAGTATTCACCCTCATGTTGTTCCAAACACATTTTTTTTCCCCAAAGAACACAAAATGAAACACTTTGCAAATTGTTCTAGCTGCTATAAAGACAGTTTGAGTCGGTTCCTCACGTAAAGCTATCATGGCTTCAAAAGTCTGTGAATATAGTTCACAATGCATGTAAATGGCTCTTTTGGTGCTGCTTTGTCCTTTTTCTACTTTCCCTGTATGGAAAACAGCAGCTGGGATATTCTGCTAAACATCTTGTGTTCCATATTATGAATAAAATAAGTATAAGTAAATGATGACAGCAGTGTTAACTCCGCCAATAAAAAAAAATAAAATAAAAACTATTTATCATATGAACATGATCTTTAAGGAGAAAAAGAAAATCAGACATGAGAAGAACATAAGACATCACTCACCGGGCATCATCACTCATGCTGCTGTTGTCCATAGGACCCATGAAATTCATCAGCTTACTGTGAATGTGAAACCTGACAAGAAGTTTGAAAGAATGAAACGTATAAACACACAGTCTTGAGTAAACTGAATTGTGATGTTTCATTGTGCGTGATTTTGAACTCATTTACGTGACAAGTGGACATGTTTTGTGAGATTCACCTGTATATACTAAGTATACTAAGTTCTGAGCTTATCTCTTGAGTCTTTCAGAAGTGTGACAGCTTACCTGATCTTCCTGCCTTTGCTGGCTTTGGTGTCCACCTTCTTCTTGATTTTACTTCGTAGTTTCTGGATGGCAAGCCACTGCCTGTGAGATCAGAGGTTGAGTTATTATGGTCAAATGCACACGATATGAAACATATATGTGCGCACACTCACTTTCCCATGGCCACTTGATCATTGGGGTCTGTCGCACTTGTCTTGCGCTCAATAAGCTCTCGAAGTAGCTGTGAAAATGAGAGAGAGCGAGCTTCCTGACATCACCTCAGTATGTCTACAATCTCTTTATAGCTACTTATCAATATAGTCATTGTTGTTGACAAATAAACTGCATTAAACAATTCATCCTGTCTGTTTTCTTACCTGGTGATAAAAGTCATCGTCATCAAAAATCTCCTCGTCCATATCTTTGAGGTGCACATTAGCTTTCAGTGCCAATTCAGCTGCCTAAAACGGCAGAGTGAGCTCAGTCAGTCTTCTAGCATAATGGAGAATATTACTTTTAAAAGTATTATTATTGTGTTACTCCTAATACAATTACACTAACAGTAATATAAAAACGCATCGTCACCTACTGAACTGGCTTGGCTTGACTAAAAGATGTTTCACTCTTAGCTATAGCATTGTTAATCTACAGAGCAATTTAATTCATCCCTCTAAAATCAGAGCCATGTCTTACCTCTCCCTCTGTGCTGTCTATTTCAGGCGTGATGGGCTCCGGCTTCCCCAGAACTCTGTATTCAGACCTGCGTGTCTGTGTACGTCTCACCAGCCTCTCTTTGTCCATTAAAACCTGCTCCACCTGTGTCAAGATGTTCCTGTCAAATGCCCCAAAACCCTGTATGATGACAAAGACATTGTAAATTACTAGTAAAGATATACAATACACACATTAAGTGATCAGTATCCTACTGTGTGACATCATATTCAATCTAAAACTGAATATATTTCTCCTATAATTATTATAAATGCAGTTATGACCTCATAATAATTGTAGAAATCATTAAGCTCTGTGATTTTGGGACTCAATCCTTTTTTGGGTGTCAACAGTCATTTATTTACCTTATTTACTTGTGGTTTTCACCCACTATTCTTATTCACTGATGAAGTCTTGCCATGTTTTTAGAACATCAAACAAGTGAGTTGTTTAAGATGACATGAGAAATCAAATTTGCCTTGATATTTTGACATAAGAGGCCTTTGTACCATTAAACATCCTGTAAGTTTCATAGCTTAAAACATCCTCTTTATTATAAACAAAGCATTTATTTAATCAAGCTTCAAAAACGGCTCATTTTAATATTGCGGGATCTGGGACAAATAAATTTTTATATGCCTGCCTCCAGAGCAAGACATCACACCATAAGCCCCGCCCACTGGCAATCAGTCGCTTAACAGCTGACATTTGCCTACACTGAATGTGAGCGTCACATCGAAAGCAAATAGAACTCAATATAAATCACTAATTCTGTCTAAACTGGATACAGTATACAGATGCGTGTTCGGTTTTTGACACGCACTTCAGTCTGTTGACAACAGGACAAATGGAAGAGTGAGAACGTTCGATTTGGTGCATCGTTTAAACAGTTAGGGGTGTCTCTGTTAGAACCGTACCATTCTCCACCCGCGGTTCATCTCAAATCTGAAAACTTCCCCTAACCTATGTTCAATGCAAGTGTCGTAAGCTCTAATATGACCAGTCATTTATGTCGTCATCACCCGGGTGTTGATAGCACATGAGACCTGAACAGAGCAGTCATCTGTGTTTAAATTAAACTCATTTAAGCCTTGCCAATTTAAACATTCAAGCGCAAGAAGACATGAAAGAGAACTTGCACGCTGTGAGAAGATTTGTTTGTGCACTCATCCGAAACGCGCACACAGAAAGCTGGATCTCAGACAGTACTCAAATGTTGAGTTCTCTTTCAAGTCTTGCGCTTGAACGGACAAATTCACACAAAAATAATGCCAACATTGCGAGTGTCCTAGCAAACATAGTACATTATGGCTTCAACGTAAACAGACGAGAAAGACAACGCATGTCTTCAGCATCAGTGTACTGGATCCGTGCATTAGCTCTTAAATTGACAGCAGCCTAATATTCCTGATATTTGTGTTTTTAATGTAAATCAAACAACAAAAGACTGCTCTTGACTGAATAGCTTTCGTAACTTTAATAATGAATCATCTTTATTTAATTTATACAGTGAAGATTATATGCAATTTTTTTAACATTTGATTACTTTATTAAACTTCTGTACCTGAAAACTAGTTAAATACCTAAATAACCTGAAAAGTTATTTATTTGTATCTTTGCTTTATTGCATTTATTTGTGCTGTTGCTTGTAGTTTGATCATTTGTTCTTGCTCTCATCAGTTGTCCTTTTTTTCCCCTGAACACAGCACATACCATACTGAAACCATGACCCTAAAACCGAACCTAGAGTAATTTGAACCGTTACACCCCTAGTCTCTGAACAGACTTCAGAAGGATCCCAGAGTTGAAAACAAGTGGTTGATTTGTTTGAATGGTGTCCTGAATCACGTCGGAGGATTATGTGTTTGTTTGGAGCATTTGACTGCTGGTTGTTTTGTAAATGAGGCAGTGTAATGGAGAGTTTGCAAAGAAACTTTTGTTGAAAAATGAAGCAGCCAACTGTACTGGATCTGACAGCAGCTCCATCACCAACAGTAATTAAATTATTTCATAATGCTTTGACTGTAAATGCCCCTTAAAAACTGATCATTTCAGACATATGGTCAGAATGAAGGTTGAAAATAATTTTCCACACATTTGTTATTTTGTGCAAAAAAAACTTAACATAGTTAACCTCAAGGAACTTATTAAAATATTTAAAAAATCCATGTCACGAGATATAGACACTGCTGACAATTTTTTTCTATTTTTACCTTACTGCTTTTGCCCGTTGTTAGCCGCGTCTTGTCATACCATTTCTGCAGGGTGGCATCACGGTAAGGCAGAAAAGCGGCAAAGCGTTTGGCCATAAAGTTGGGATACTCTGCCATTTCCAGTTTTCGTTTGGGTGGTCCTTTCCGAACTGCTTCCTGTTCTTCCTCTTGGCCATCATCCCCATTTTCCATATCATCCTCACTGTTAATCTCTTCATCATCTTTAGGATTGCTATGTGTGAAAAAAGTGATACATATAAGGAATTTATACAATGTCATGTAAGAAGCATCCCAAAAATAGTAACCTGCTGAGAAATAGAAATAAAGAATGAGCCGATGTGTCGAATGAGCCACATATTTTGAGCCACAATATTTTCGTAATAAAAAAGTATTTTAAAATAAAATTTGGTACCTGCTGGCTCCCCAGGTCTTGCCCTGAGAAATAGCTCTGGTTTCAGGGTTTTGGTAGAGCAGCAGATCTTGGAGTTCCAGCAGAGATCTCTGTAGAGCCTTCAGGGCTTTATGACCTACCACACACAGATGTGAGCTTATCATACAGCACGTCAACCACAACATCAATTCAGTACACTTCTGTAAACGCAGGTTCTCCTCTGATCTTAGTCATTTCTGCACTACACTAGTTAAAAACATTAAACCACACAAAGAAATGAATTCTACAGCCCAAGGCAAACAAGCCATCAAACAAGATACTGATTCCATGGCATAGAAGCAAGCTTAAAAGGTGAACAATTCTAGACTTAAATTGGAGGAACAAGCATTTATAGCACAAAATTTTACCTGGAAAGCAAAAAAAAAAAAAAAAAAAAAAAAAAATTCCCCAAAACAAACCAAAATGAAAAGATAAAAACCTTGTCCTGTTAATCAAAGTGAATCGTTTTAAAATCTTATGAAAAAATGCCTCCTAGTATTCCTGCAGATCTAGCCCTAAAACAAAACCTGAAGCCTATGCTACAATTTTCTATAAGAGCAAATAAATAAAAGGACTGGTGTGTGTGTGTGGGGGTTGCTCAGATTGTGTCATCTTTACAGCTAATCAAAAGTATGCATGCACAGCACCCTCTCCTACCCCAAAGCAACGTGCTGTTCAAAATTCAGGAGGACGGTCCCACATCAATCATTCGCTGGCTAAAGGACCAATGCAATAAATATGCAAATGAGGAGCAGGTAGTCTCTCTAAGCACCCAGATCTGCTTGAGAAGGAAGGTGCACAAATGTATTAATTGCTCAGAGCTAGAAGAATCCTGATATTAAAACCACAAGTGATGTTGGGGCCGCGCTTCCTTAGGGGATATTGGTAAACCACACAGATGATGTCATGTTTAAACGATGATAAAGGCGGAAATTTAACTGCATGCTCATATAATTCCTCACTGACTGACTTAAAAATAGACATAGGTTGGGCAAATTACAATGAGTTTCATGCCTTTTGTTAACCATCTTTTTTTAGGAGAACACAAGCATATAAACTACCTTTTAAAGATTAAGGGTTGGTAAGATTTATTTTTTTGTCTCATGTTCACCAAGGTTGCATTTATTTGATCAAAAATACAGTAAAAACTGGATATTTTTTTGATATAACTCCAACTGTATTCGTCTGAAAGAAGAATGTCATATACACCTAGGATGGCTTGAGGGTGAGTAAATCATGGGGTAATTTTCATTTTTGGGGGAACTATCCCTTTAAAGTAGTTAAGACATAGTCAAGCTACCCTTCAAAAAAAGTATTTAGCTACACTACAACTATCAAAACGTAGCTAGCTATATTGAAACTACTTTGATATTGTTGTTTTTTTACAATGACATTGTATATTACAAATAACTGAATAATTGTTTTGAGATTATTTTCGATGGACAGATGCTTTGCCAAAGCAATGGCGCAAAACACAACATTGGTGATCTTTTAGGTTCATTACAAAATTGTGGCAGGACAGATTAAACTATGACATGTCATCATAAATCAGAAATAGACATTTGATATGGAGTGCAATAAAGCATGACAATCAATTTAAAAAGGCTATTATTCACCTGTATGTGCTTGAAGTCTTTGATACGGATAACGTTTTAATCTTTGGCTTGCATATATATTACATATAAAAGTGTAACCTTTACTAGTCGATTAATGTGAAATCTCAACTGTACATCCTTTACATCTTCATCAGTCGATCTCTGACTGAACTGTAAAGCAGCAAGATGCACGAGAAAACAATATATGGCGGTACTGCAAAATTTTAGTGATTTAATAAGACAGCGACACTTCAGTGCATTGCACATTTACATTTATGCATTTGGCAGATGCTTTTATCCAAAGCGACTTACTTTGAATTCAAGGTACACATTTTTACATTTTTGTCAGTTCTTGCTTTCCCTGGGAATCGAACCCATGAGCTTGGCGTTGCTAGCGCCACGCTCTTATTGTTTGAGCTACAGGAAAGCATGGCAAGATCTTCAATCAAACAGCATAACTGAATGTAGGTCAGTTATAAATGTTTCCAACTTGAAAAACTACACTGTTTTAAAAGCAACTGAAAAATGCAGTTAACTTAGTAGCGTCAAACCTTGTTTCATTCGGATATATACGTCACAATAGGGAAGAAAAGACTCACTTCCATTTCATGCCAGCTTTAAGTAAAGTATTAATACATGACATCTGAATTTGAACATTTCTATAGATAATGCATTAAAATAGAAAAGAAAAGGTTATTGCTAGAAGTTGACCCATGTTCCATGAAATTTCAGACATTTGCAACTACCAAAGTTCAGTTAGGATTAAGAAATGATAAGAAAAACACTATTTTTCTATTACTGTTAAATGGGTAAAATAGAGTCAATTCACTTACTGTTTTTTAAAGCTTCAGCATATTCAGCCCCTCCCTTGCTCTTGAACTCTGGGAAAGTCTGTGGCTGTGGAAGCTGATTGGCAGTCACAAGAGCCTTCTGCATTTTGATTCGCCTTTCAAGCATCAGGTCCCAAAGAGCTGGAGAGATTAGAAAACAGCATAAAGTTGAGTACTATTTTTCGTATAATAGATATTGTAAATGTATTCGTTGTTGTTTATTTATTTTAGAGCACATTGTGAATGTGCATCCATACCGAGCTGATTTTTCACTGCTTTCCCTTTTTCGACCTCTTCATCAACTTTCTCTTTAGAGAAGGTCCTCAAGGATGATCCCTCCTCATCATCTTCCTCACTCTCTCCTTCACTTGCTGCTGAGTCCTCTTCTTCCTCACTGTCTCCCAGATCATCCATTCCCTCTGTGAGTTTCATAAAGTCTGTGCTCTTCATTTTAGAAACCAAGCTGGACATCTGTGAGCTATCATCTACAATGAGATCCTCCTCGACATCGGCTTCTTCATCTTCTTCATCCTCATCATCATGGTCACCATCTTCATCATCCTCCTCATCTCTGATGCACTCCATGTACTTGTCCAGCATTCCATTTTCTTCATCATCATCATCATCCACTGAAAATGTGCATATAAGTTTTAGTTCCTCACTCCCAGCTTATTATGCTTTAGGCAAGTTATTTGTTAGTTGATTTTTCAGTTATCAAAACATCTCTCTTTTTGTTCAAGCAGCTTTTTTGTTACACAAACATTTTCACCTCACCTGATCCATCCAACTCTTTCTGTAGATCCTTTCTGGATGTTGCCTTGCCACAGTATCGCCGATCACCGTCAGCCAGAATGGCAACGGAGCGCCTCCGCAGATTGCCAGATAAAAGTTCTGCCTCATCACCACCTTCATCAAACTTCTCTATGACTTTGGCTTTCGTCTCTGCAATTAAGTATTAAGATTTATGTTATCCAAGGAAACCATAAGAACTTACAGTTGTAATCATATTAAGTTAGCAATACATTTGCTATACATAAAACCTGCATATAAGATATTGACGTTATCACTAAACCATAATAATGACTATAGCATGAACAATGCATTTCACATTTGTTGTAGTGTAATTATCAACAGCACCTGCTGTAATAATGTTCTTCTTCTTAATATATCATTATAATATATTATTTTTATAAATAATTTGGTAGTATCATGGTACAATGATGGTGGTATCAATGTAGTAGTAAGTATCATTGTATGACAGTAATACCATGGTAGATGGTACTGAATGGTTACCATATTACCAAACATATACTGTACCATAATATTTACATGAATAACACGCTATCACAGCACACTAAATACACATATGTACAGTGAAAGCTTAAAATAAGTAAACATGAACAAATAGCAGTTATTTAGTATTATTTAATATTTAGCTACCGTACTTACTAAACATATTTTATTTATTAAATCAATTAAATCAAATGTCACGAGTCATTGGTCACAATAATAAGTAAGAAAATTCTGTTCTCAGTAAGGTAAGTTACACTGAGCCATGCAGACACATCGTGCTTGCAACGAAGGCATATATCCGCCATTATAATAGCGCTAAAATGGCTTACAAAACATTAAATTAACGGTTATGATATTTATATATATATAATACCTTCATCTTGGTCGTCCTCGGGATCCACGAATTTTGGTAAAGGATTTAACAAATCCTCGAGCTGCTGTGATATGGAAGCTGCCATGTTTGTCCCACGCTGCACCTCTACCATGACATCATCGGCGCGCGTCCGAGGAGTCATGAGTCTCGTGACGTGACTACAAAATAGGTTTGTGTTTGTTTGAAACGCTAAGTACACTACATAGTCGATTATCTTCTCTCAAGGAAAAACTTTAGCAGAGTGAAATTTAAATAATGTATACTGCACATTGTTATGTCATAGGTAAACCTGCGTGCGTGGTGTGGCGTGTCTTTCTTCTGCTGAACACAAAAGACATTTTGAACAGTAACCAAACCGTTGACGGACCCATTGACTTCCAAAAAATAGCCTATGGACATCAATGGTGCCCATCAACTGTATGGTTACCAACATTATTCAAAATGTATTTTGTATTTAGCAGAAGAAAGAAATTCAAACATTTTCACATAATGTTTATCTTATTTGGAGACTATTATGTTTTCAATAATAAATGATAAAAACAAGCATGTAAAGGCAGACATTAGAGCAGGAGTAGGTACAAAAAGTGAGATGAATATTTGCATTCAGCACGATAATGTTGAGCATTTGACATAATATCGAATTAATAGCTGCATGCTAGTAAATTTAAAATAAGTACATATTTAAAGGAAATTGCATGGGCCTTTTTTATATTGTCTGTTTGTACTCATGTGCAAAGTCCATTTAATTTTTACTTTACTGCCATACCGACACGTCTAAAACGTCATTAGGTTAGATCAATAATGCAATTTATATGCTCATAGAGATAAGCAGCCTATGTGATTCTGCTATTCTCGAATAGAATAGGTTATTGTCAGACAATGTTCATAAAATCTACATTTTGCAAGTCATTTTTTGTGGATTTTTTTGGACATTTATTACATTTAGCAGCAAGGAGGACCTCCTAACACTGACATTATCGAATCCATAAACCCCATCCTTTTTGTAATTTTTCCCACTAAGAATGCCTCTGTGTCCTCCCTGTTTGACACTGTGCTCAGATCACTATTTATGTTTAACAGTTTTAAGGATTAAAATGACAAATTGTCAAATAACCCTAATGCATATGAGTCAGTCTCAGTGCTAGAGTGGTTTTCATAAAAGCCCATTTACAGTATGTATTTGTGCTTCATTTGTCAACATGTATTTATGGTTTTGTTTAGTGTATTCTTTGTGCAAACACAATATCATACAAACTAATACAGTGAATCACAAGTCAGATATAAATTGAATTAATACAAAAGTTTGGTTCCTTGCTTGAAGAAAAAGTTCATGTCAGTATCAAGAGGGTTTTTAAGTCATTGTTGATATTTAAACCCCTGAAGAAAATAGACGTAAACAATTGACTCCTCTCTGTCCACTGACCATATTAAATTATTTTTAGAAGGTAGACTTTGTCTTATAATTCAAGTCATATTTCATTTCAAATAAAGGGTTTGTCCCAACAATTTTAAGTTTTCCTTTTAAAGGCAAACGCTCTGAGACTTGGTGAAACTCATAACTCCACCACATGGAGAGCAGAGAAAGATTTTGGTGTGAGATGATTTCAAGTGTCACTATGGCAAATCCTTGAAAGGCAAAGAGGTCCAAGTCATCAAGTTATGATAGACATGTGAACAGACACACCAGGTGTTGTAAATATAAACATTCTGTTTCGGCTTTTCTTGAACTGTCGTTGTCTATAGCACAGCTATAAGGTCTGCAGACCCATATTTGACATTCCACTTTCAAAATACACAAATGCTGCTTAAATAGATAAATACATTAAATAAATAAGTAAATGCATGAACAAATAAATAGACAATTATGTCAATAAATTAACGAAATATAAATATTGTTGCTATAAAATCACATGAACAGAACATTTCCACATGTTTGTATCCTGAATTAGTCTGTTGTTTGCTACCAAACTGTCCCTTCGTTCATCTCTGAGGACAGTTGATTGCTGTACCCATTGCCGCTGAGAGAGTTCAGGGATGTGAAGGGTGGAGTGGAGTCACACATGTCAGAGATACTGTGGATGGAGGTGGGTGCGCTGTGCTCTGGGCTGGGGGAGTCCCCTGGGTGATGCGATATCATCTCACTGAAGCATTGTGTCTCATTGGAGGGGTGGTGTGCTCCGTGATGGTGGTCCATGCTCCCTAGAGGGGTTCCAGCTGGGCCAGAGGAGGCCATGAATCCTAGATCACCTGGAGTCTGGGCTTGGGAGGACGGTGGACCCTGAGGGAAGTAGTCGTAGTTTGAGCCCGGGCCATAGTACTCACCTTGATAGTCTGCAAGAAAGAGGAGATCATCAAATGATCATTAAATATGATCATTCAAAGCATTCTCATTAAACTTCCCCACAAAGGAAAAACCATGGAAACATTAATGATTGTGTTATAAATTGTTTTAAATTTTATATACATATAATTATTGTAAAATAATTGTTTTAAATTAAATGCAATAATTGTTTACACACACATACATACATTATCAGCTTTAAATCCTAACTTTTAATATATTTGTGCAAAATGCAAGTCTATAGGCTATTTTATTTTTTGTAAGCATGGAAACAATGATTGTAATAAATTGCCTTAAGTCTTATAAAAATAATTGTTTGAAATGAAATGCAATAATTGTTCACACACACACACACACATATATATATATATATATATATATAAACAATAATATAATAATAATAAAAAAATCAGCCTTATTTATATATATATATATATATATATATATATATATATATATATATATATATATATATATATATATATATATATATTTGTGCAAAATGCAAGTCTAGGCTATTGTTTGTTTTTATTTTTGTAAGCATGGAAACATTAACGATTGTGTAGTAAATCATCTTAAGTTAAAGTTTTATAATTACAATAAAAATAACTAAAATAAAATAATTGTTTTAAATTAAATGTAATTGTATATATATATATATATATATATATATATATATATATATATATATATATATATATATATATATATATATATATATATATATGTTATTTTAATAATATAGCATATAATAAAGTATCAGCCTTAAATCCTAGCTTTTTAAGTGTTACTTGTGCAAAGTCTGGGCAATTTGGATGTTTATTTTTAGTAATTACTTTTTGTAAGGATGGAAGGTTGGAAACATTAGTGAATGTGTAATAAATTGTGTGTGTGTGTGTGTGTGTGTGTGTGTGTGTGTGTGTGTGTGTGTGTGTGTGTGTGTGTGTGTGTGTGTGCGTGCGTGCGTGTGTGTGCGTGCGTGCGTGTGTGCGCGTGCGTACACTGTGTGTATATACACTGCACATATATGTAGCCTATATGTGTACGTGCATGTATATAACTAACTTGCTGCGGCATTCCAAGGATTATATTAGAAGCCTTTTTTTCCCCCCTAGTTAATATTCATGAATGTAAACTAACCGCCATAAAAAGAGAAATGTCCGTTGGCCATGAGCTCTCCTGGTTCCATTCGATCGCCCAGCGCTCTCATTCTCCTCGGACTGCGGAAGAACAAGTGTCTCCTGGCGCCCAGCGCGCTCAGCTGCTTCATGCGCCTCTCTTTCGAGCGCCGGTTCTGAAACCACACCTGCACGACCGAAAATACACAAAAGAAACGGGACATTAGCTTCCATATTGATAAACCCCAGAAACATTACTGGGAGTAATGTTGTGATTTGAAAAAAAAAAAAAAAAAAAAACACACATTTAACTGCATTATTAGATTCAGATGAAGCACGCAAATATCGCTATAATCCATGAAGTAAAATTAAAACAAAAAAGATTTTGAGGAAATTTGGAAAATTTGATTTTATACCAAAGTCATTATTTCTGCCGCAAAATGCTCTCCACGTTTAATAGTCCATAAACAGTCCTATTCGTTACGACAGTCGTCACTGACGACAAAACAATCCAGCACTGTTATCTCTGAATGTCATTTTTCTTTACTTTTTTTAGACATTACGTCTAAAAAAAATTGCAGGGGACATATTTGCATACCATCACGCCTATATCCAATCTAGGGGCCTAATTATACCAAATGTATTGTCACTGCAGTCATTTATACAGGGCAATATCATCCCACTTTCAGACATTTACATAGGCTACCTTGCTACTTGTTTTACCAAGTTGTGCATACGTCACTAGTAGTGACATTTTAAACGAATAGTTCTGACTATAAAACCTCATTTGATGAGCTGCGGTCGAATGCGTGAAATAGCAAACGCACACATGTGAGCACTCATCAGATAAACCCTCGCTGAGGAGTGACTTTTGTAGCCTATGTATCCCCGTTTTAGGCACACTTGCCTGAATGACTCGCATGTTGAGGCCCGTTTCCTGCGCCAGCTGCTCTCGTATGTGTCTGGTAGGTTTGGGGGTGGCGGCGAAAGCTGCTTTCAGTGTCTCCAGCTGCTTGGCTTTGATGGTAGTTCGCGGCCCGCGACGTTTGCCACCCAGATTCTGCTCGTCGTTTTCATTGTTGCAGGTCTCCTTGTCTGACATGTGTCCAGTCTCAGAGTCTTTATAATCGTCCTGTGGGTCTTGAGATTCTGGAGATAAGCTCGGGTCACTGCACGTAGTAACTGTAAAAAGCATAGAAGTAGCATTTAGTCATGTGGCACGTGTCATAATATGAATATAAACCTAAACTGCCACAAATTCGAAGACAACACAAAATGACATCGCCTACATATTCAGCAGACCTTGAGAGAGGGGAAAAATTAATGGTCTTGTCATGAGTCTATCCTGAAACAATGTGTAGCCTAATTCATCGTGCCGACATATTAATCTCAGGCACACAAGGTCCAAAATTTCTCACCTGACAGAAGGTTTGTGTCTTTTCCGGCGCTGTTGTTCATGTAATCCTCCTTGCAGACAAATTTATATTCATCTAGAATGTAAAGTTCTTCGCCAGTGGAAAGCTGTTTATTGCACATGATGCAGGTGAAACAGTTGAGGTGAAAGACTTTGCTTCGCGCTTTCCGGACTAGATCACTGGGCGAGATTCCCTGCGCGCAGCCTCCGCATTTAGTGCCATAACGTCTGCGAGAAGAGCACAGGCATTAAGATATAATAAAGCCACGGAAGTCAAAAAAACATCACAAAACCAAACCAATAAAATAGACTCGAAAAATGTAATAGGTTACAATAGATTGTTGGCACTGCAACTGTTACTTTCATGAAAGTAGTTTTTTTTTTTCTAATTTAATTCCTAATTGAACAGGTTTATCACACGTGGCTACATGCCTACACATTTACAGTTATGTTTGTCAGAACCCTTAGCATACAAGGTAATTACAGGAATTTTGGTGACTTTGTGCTTGTCCTAATTATTTATAATTTATGTCATATAAGTGATATAATATTAATGTACCAACATATTTGAGCTATGTCAATATTTATGTTACAGTAAAATGTGCAGATAATAACAGCCAAAAACCTTATGATGGCGATAAAATTGGCCTCTCCAGCAACTAAATAATAAAGACAGAGCACAATAACATTATAACACTTAAATATTGCAAGAAACATTAACAACATACAAGGTAAAACATTCCAATGATATATATATATATATATATATATATATATATATATATATATATATATATATATATATATATATATATATATATATATATATATATTAATTCATTACCTTTTAACCAAATTATAAGGCGACACTTTATTTATAAAACACCATTTTAACAATATGTTATCATAAATTCTCTTTTACATGTAAAACATTGTTACAATATTTTATTACACAATGATCTTTATAATATAATTGTTTACCTTATATGGTAAAAAGAATTAACATGTTTTTACGGTTGATATTTATATATATATATATATATATATATATATATATATATATATATATATATATATATATATATATATATATATATATATATATAGAAATCATAGAATGCTAAATAAATTTTCCACCCACAAAGATGCATGAACTATAGTGCATGCAGAATTACTCTAATGTTTTCAGGATGGAGTTGCTCATATGTTCAGCCTTGATTTGACAGAATGTATTAACAGAATAAACTTCGCAAGCGACAATATAGCCTACATTCTTTTGTCTCAGCGCGTTCAGCGAAATGGTTATCAAACGCGTTCTGGCTGGATTTCTGTGGCTTTCCTCTCGAGCTCATTCATTATTCAAATCCACTTATCGCATCTTTGCTCTAGCTTTTGCAAACAAACGCGTGCGCTACGGAAGATTGAGGCAAGGCAGGGCACACATCCGTCAGGTGCTGGTGGAAATCTCATCCCCTGCTTGCCTGACACTCATTCCTTGTAAACAAAGAGAACTGTTTTAGTCTGTCACGTAACAAGTTGTCTAGTGTTCGGGGGGTGTAAATGTAATGTGCACCAGTTGTCTCGAAATCTCTCTTTTTATTATTTCATGGTGCATTTATTTTTATTTGTATTATTATTTTATTTGTTTAGCTATGCTGTATATACATGAATTTATTTTAAATATATATTTTTTATTTATTTCATTAATTTATTTTTTTGTATGGGGAAAAAAATCTAGTTCAAGACCGTTTTAATAAAAAAGGTCAGCGGGCATGAAGGAGCTTACATGCTTTCTTCGATTCAAACGCTCACCTGAAAAAGTCGTTTTTGCAGTAGAGTCGTCCTTCTCTTGAAAAGCATCTATCAGTTAAATTGCATTTACAGTCACAACATTGCACACATTTTGCATGCCAGGCTCTATCCAGAACGCTGAGCAGAAACCTGTCCAGAATAGGCCTCTCGCATCCAGCACAGTGGACCATATTTTGTGACTCCAGTCACTACGTTGCTATCCTTGGAGAGGTAAAAAAAAAAAAAAATCTGTTTCCAAAAGTTAGAGAACACTACGTGGTCCTTGATCCAAGTAAACAAAAAGTCATCAAAAAGGCAGGCATTGAATGTATAGCATCCCAAATTTTGCCTAAAGATGACAGCACATAAACGGACAAGTGTCAGCTCCACTTCAGACGATTAAACATACGTCGATGGTTTACCATTAAGAAGAATAAAAACAACTTTAGTTGAAGTGTTAGTTCAATCTCACGTGGAATGGTTACTTATTCTGCATTTAAACCAGTAGTGCGCGCGGAATCTCCAGTGTTCCCAGCGCTCGAAAAGGAACAATAAACGCTTAAAGGGGTTTAAAAAATCAATGATTTCAAAGCATAACGCACATATTCCTGGTCGTTTTGTTCACTTTCCACTTGCATCTCGCTCTGCTTCGGTCGCTGGCACGCGTTTGGATGCTGCCGAGAGACCTTATTCCCTGCGATGTGACGTCACGCTGGAACGGAACCAATCAGATTAGAGTAATTTAGGTGGAAAACACTTTCCCCTGCAATTTCTTCTGCCTATACAGTCCATTTGGAAACAACACATTGTTGAGTATTAGGCTACCAAACAAACTTGAATGTTGACTAATTAGGCTATTATAGTGGTGGCCTACTGTGTAAAATTATTTTCGAATGCAATGCTATTCAAACAATCGTTGCTGTTGGAAATTAATAATTCATAATTAGTTCGTTTTTAGAAAAGCCCACGGAATGCAAGACGTGGATATGAGTAAAGCACCTTCTTGACGATTTCTTGTAAAGATTGTATTTATGTTTTTTTTTAATTTTTATGATCCTGTAAATCTGCAGAATATTGAAGCTTGTTAGCAATCTGAGGCGATTTGATGCAAGATGATTGATATTTAATACAACATGGAAATAAGAAAAAAAACCCAGCCTAGTTCACTAATTGCTGAAATAGACTGATAGGCCAAATTATTGTATACACAAAATATATTTTGTTTATTATTTATAGGCTTATTATTAGCTAGACTATCATTTCTATAATTTCTATTATAGACTATTAATAAGGTAGACTATAATTTCGTTTTGTCAGCTACATCCAGTAGCCCAATAATTAACGAAATGTTGGCCTGTTTGAATATTTTAGTTCGATGGATTCAATCAGAAATTATGCACAATTCGAAAAAACACGACCTCGACAGCCATGTAGGAAAAGACGGCCACGGCAGTTTCCAGCTCAGATTAATGTTCCTCTGCGATTGTTCTTCAGTACGGGTGAGAGGGCAAGGATCACTAATGATTATAATATAAAGTCTCCGGCTGCTGGGAGATATTATCAGCGCGCAGGGAGCCATTGGAGGAGCTGCAGCGAGAGATAGGCCACAACAGACAGCGAACAAGCATCCTGCCTGTATGCTATAGATATCATTAGCCGTGGGATTTGATCCTCAATGCAACGAGAGAAAGTGTTCCTACGACTTTATTGTTTAATCAACACAAGTCATGTGTGCGTGCTTTACGAGATATCTATTCTAGTAGCAAAACTTCGAAAAATGAATCATTCAATATGAGACGTAGGCTAAATAACCTTTAAAACTGTCAAAACACTACCATAGAAATACAGGTTCCAATAGGGGTTTTGCTTTTCTATTGTTCTTAAAAAAAGAAAAGAAAAACAGCAATGTCCTGGTGATGTAAAGAACCCCAGGGGGGCTTCACTATTCCTCTGTTAATGGATGATATGCTATTTAGAAAAGGCTATAACAATTTAGGGTATACAACGAGGCTAAAGGCACACCCTAAGAAAAATGAGCTTTTTCGCTATATATGCTCCCATAGTGTATGATTGCAGAAGAAATGTTTTTGTATTGAGCATTGATGGAGCAACAGATTTTGTGTGAAAATAAATCATAAAAGTGGTTTATTTGGTTTAAAAAAATCGTATAAATGTATGAGGTGGTGAGGGGGCCTTTTAAAAGGCTCACCAGGGGCACACATTATTTATACAAATACTTTAGCTAAAATAATGTTTTTAATAATGTCAATATTTAAGCAATATAATTAAGTTCATATTTGTTCAAAACAATCACATTTATAGGCTAATGTCATTAAAATATGTTAATATAAAAATATATAAAAAATAGAAATAAAATTATTTTAAAAGTAAAGAATCTGAAAGCATTGAAGGAGATTTCAGTAACAGTTAATACTATTTTATGATTAGGCTACTTATCACACTACTTATATAGGCTACTTATATATATATATATATATATATATATATATATATATATATATATATATATATATATATATATATATATATATATATATATATATATATATATATATATATATTATTATTATTATTATTATTTTTTTTTTTTTAAGAAGATTTACAGGGTTAAATATGGTTATAAATGTAATAATTAATAGCATTGAAGCACATAATTTTTGGACCAATGGCTATAACATTAAGAACATAGTCAACACAAGAACTCTATGGAAAAAATATATTATTTGATAAACCATTACAAATGCTTTTTTATGAGTATTGTTATATTGGGAGTTCTGCAGAAGATCAACAATGCAGGAATTACAGCCTATAAATGTGAAAGAGAACATGGCTTTATTCTCACAGGGAAAGTGATATCTCACCAGTGTCCGACTTGCACTTTTATGCCTGGAATATTTGTCAAGCAGATGAAAAATATAGCCAATACTCAAGAAAAGGTTGTGCAGTTAACTTGAGAGAGAGAGAGAGAGAGAGAGAGAGAGAGAATACCACTGATAGTTAAACGTAATGTCTTTTGTGCTTGAATGGGTGTAAAGACATGGTGTGATAGAGCTACCCTCAAAACAATAAAATAAATCAAAACCACGAGTGCTTATTGCTTATTTATTGTTTGCCATTGCTTCAGCTTGGTTTGAATGATCTGCACGAATAAGATTTATTTACAATCTTGCATAAACTGTAGTTTGAATCCTCTAGTAAAGTATGCAGAGGCTGTTGCGGTGAACCTGACCTTCTCACATTCAGCCTCTGTTGCTGATAGATATGAGGCTGAGCTCCCACTGTTTGTTTTGGATTCCACTTCATCTCATTAGCACGTGTTAATTACTGCTAATTGAGTTCAACAAGATGAGATGCCAATCCAGAGGGACCACATAATTTGCCGAAAACATAATTGATTATGATTTGCCAAATGAAACCACTTAGCACATGTAACCACATACAGGTGGTTGAGTGAATGTATTTGGGGGTTGTAAAATAAGTTTGCCTTAGTGATGAAATGTAAACCTTCAATCATCTTTATTTATATAGCGCTTTTACAATACAGATTGTTTCAAAGCAGCTTTACAGTGATACAGGAAATAATGGAAAATAGGAAAATAATGCAACAAAGTTTGTTTCGGCTGTACAGCAGATCTAGAAGAAAATAGTGTCATAGTCCAGCTTAAGTAAGTTCATTGATGGTTCATTTCTGTTGTAAAAACTTAATTATTTAGTTCATTTATCTAAACAGCTGCTCTGGAGAATCAATAGATTCTCAATAGGACCCTACTTTTACTGCTTGTTCAAATTACTTAATTAAAATGAGCTAAAGCAACAAAATTGCTATACATTTTATCCTAACTTAATTTGATTGTGTTAAATCGACTTAAATATGTCAAATTGAAGTTTACTTAATCTGTTTATGTTGAGATTACATGAATGATTTGTGTTGCATTAACTGAAACTAGGTGGGGCTTGTTAGTTCCCAGCATGCTTTGCATATGGCTAAATCGAGAGAGAGTAAATGTTGTTATTTTATATGTAAAAGTGTTATTTTATATATTTTTGAGCAAGATGAGAAAGGAGAGACTTGATTTTGTTTAATAGTGTTTAATATTCAATTATGCTGGAATTATTAGAACAATTTAAATTACAATGGGTTACCATTGTGGAGAAGAGTGGAGCATTCGCTAGGGCTGTGGACTAATACAGCTGTGTCATAACAGCTTTGCTGAAAGAGCTTTTGATGCTTAGCATGTAAGATGCTAAAGTGTGCTATTACTAGCTAAAAGTTTGTCAACTAGCTAGTGCAGTATTATAATTCAGTTGTGTAACAAAAAAGTATTCAAATATATTAAATTGAAGTAGATGAATGAATATATGAAAGTGAATGCCTGAATCATGTCAGGGAGCCATATAAATTTCACTTTGAGATTACTTAATTGAGTCACTTAAAATGTATTCATTCCATGATGTTGAAGTTACATGAACAAATTATGTTTGTTTAACTTAACTTAATTGATTCATGTGGGACCGATGTACACATTTAAATCATGCAAATCCAACACAGTTTGCCAACTAGGCACCTCAGCTCCACCCACATCCCACCTCTTTGCCCATTTTCAGTTATCCGGGAGTGATGTGCGGTGATGCGCTGCCAAGATGGCAACTGCTGGCTCCTCCCACTTTTGGCTTCAAAAATGCTCTTCAGAAACCTACGGGAGATATCACGGACACTACGACCATTGTTTTTTACAGTCTGAAGTCAGATTGGATCGGAACATTCAGAATATTTATCCAGTTCCAGCTTTCAGTCTACTGCTCATTTCACAATCAAGAACATTATGTGTTCATGATAAAAAGTTACAGGTTTTTTGTTGAAGAAATATGCTTGATTTTATGCACCTATTAGTAATGTAATAGCCAAACCTGTTATGCCTGCTACAGATTGTTATTTCGGCAATCCTATAAGATCATTACAAATCACACTGTATGACATCGATCTAATAAACTTGGGTACGACATGTATGTAGACTGTACTATGATGTCACCTATTGAATCGTAGGCTACGATGCAAGTTAAAGCTGATTTATACTTCTGCGTCAGGCCTATGATTCAAGTTAAGGCTGATTTATACTAACCTCTATGCTGTAGCCCCTAAGCCATAGGCTACGCATCGGTTTTCATTTATACTACGTCGTTGTTCGAGTCAATGTGCAATTACACATGCAATTACACATACTGCACGCTAGTAGGCAGTGTCCACGGGCATGTTGATGGTGTAACCCACAGTATGGAGGCAAAATCCGGAGAAGCAGAAGCAGTGATGATGGCAAATAGACAGAGACTTTTGTTGCAGCTTGAGTTGTTAAATATTGAAGAACAGATCATTTATAATCTGCAAGCGAAAATGTCACAGATTTTTTTTTAAACTGAGGGAGGAGTTTCTCACAGACCAATCACAGCACTTGCGGTCCGCGTAGAATTGATGCGTTGTTACATTTTTGGAGAGGTGCACATCAGGCTACGCGTGCTACACACAGCCTACAACGTAGCTACAGCATAGGTTCAATGCAGTTGTATAAATCATCCTTTAGTATAAGAATAAAACGTCATCAGTATGCACTAGTGGTAAACAGATAGAGCAAGATGAATCACATGATTTTCCCCCCCAAACCAGTTCAGCAGAAACTCCGCCCTGCAGCCGATTCTTAAGATTTTATTGGTCATGACAATCACAGTAATGATTGCCTAATCCCTAAACCTACCCATCACTGTAGCCTTAACCAATGAAATTAGCTGCAGGGTGTTTTTTCTGCTGAACTGGGGGAAAAAAGGAGGTAGCAAAGAGGAGAATATGGACATGGTCATGGCTAGGGAAAAGAGGCCAACTTAGCATGCCAATTTTATAAATGTATCTTGAGGCAAGTAGTTTTAAGTTTTAGTGCTGTCGTGTTGATCAATATGCCATTTCATGTTGCATTTTTATTGGCTAGTCAGTAGATCTATGGTCGTAGCTGCAAACACACTGGCTGCATCCGAAAATGAAAAAAAGCTGCCATCGGAGGACGCATTCCAAGGTAGGAAAGCATTAAGGTAGTCCAAATCCAATGTTGGCTTCACTTCTTGCTGGTCAGTTTGTGTGTAAATGTAGGTTTTGGCCAATGTGTTCCACTTCTGATATCATTTGCTGAAGTTGCTGTTTAGTTCCAAAGCTCTCTCTATTTAGCTGTATGTATATATATATATATATATATATATATATATATATATATATATATATATATATATATATTTCCTGTGTTTGTGGACTTTTATGTTATTTCCTGTTTTGTGTTTTGCTTTGTAGTTCTTTGTAGTTTTTCATGCTGATCTAGTTCTCCTGGTGTTACCATTTAACCACACCCCCTTGTTATCTTGTTAGCTTGTTTGTCCATCATTGTATGAGTTTGCCTAGGTCCCTTGTGTTACCCGGTTTCCTTATGATGTTATTAAACTTCCTAGCATTTAGATCCTCTCTCTCTCACCTGATCATTCACACCTTTCATGACAGAATGATGGACCAACCACGAGTGAAACATGAGCACTAGTGAGGCAACAAGTCAGCTGCCTAAGTTTTCAGATGCAGCCACAGTGAAATAGTCATGCTAAATTTCGGACACTCAGAACATTATCGCAGGCTATCTTTGGTCGCAAGATCATGACAATGGCCGTCTTTAAACCTCTCTCACTGTGTGAGGTAGGACCACCGTTTAGAAGCCACGACCACAGATCATCAGCTGGTCATCTTTCGTCTGGAACAGGCCAAAATTGTACAATGTATACCGGGCATTAGAAAGGAATATCCACATACTTGGTCATGTAGTGCAGAGGGTTTGTATCACTGTAGTTCTTAATACAGGGTAAAGGGCTTTGCTCAGAGAATGGAGAGAAATCGTCATGGCAACCATTTGTCAAAAGGGAGCTTGAGGTCAGGCTGGTTTGGGTGTAGTGGAGAGCAGGTTTACTTTGTGGTTTTTATGCAGATTGCCCCCAGTGTGGATGTCAAAGAACTGAGGTTAAATTGGAGCTTGGTAATCTTAATGCAAGGTCTTTCATACTTATTCCCTTATGTATGAAGTGTTATTATAAATTAAACCATTTTAGTCCTGGATGCTCATTGGTCAGTGGGCTAAAATATAGAAACAATAGGTTACTGTTCATAACCCCAGCTCTAAATAGAATCTCAAACACGAGAAATTAGTCTCATGGAAATATATATATTTTTTTTTCTTTCTTTTTCGAATTTAATCTCATTTGCTCGTTTTCATACAATCTGCTCAAACCCCACTGAGGGTTAGTTTTAGGAGCAGGGTTAGGGGTGGACCTTCATGCTTACTTTTTTTTCTAAAAGTCAGTAGTTTTCACACAAATCATTTCGAACAAATTCATAAAAACTTTCCACAGTTAAAGTAAAACAATGAAAACCATTTATTATTATTTTTTTAATGAGATTGGGTTAATTGACCTTAGTTTATACGTCAATAACTAGATATTCTTATGGAAGAATAAACTTAATTTGCTTTCTAAAATGGGTGTCCATAATATTTTTCAAAAAGCATTAAGGCACTCGAGGCACATTCGCAACTTGCCTAACAATGCCTATGTACAGTATTCTGTCTATATATTCACCATATAGCATGGTCTTTTGTTATTTATTGCAAACAAACAAGAATTCTGAAGAATTTCCAGATGTGTACATTATGTTATTTGCTGTTTTATTTGCAAAAACTACAACCCCATCATTTTAAACCAGTGTTATTTTAGTTTGATATATTTGATATATTTCGTGTCTGTTAATGTTCTAAGTTTTATTTTGTTTTTATATTTTCTTGTTTTTTCACTTTAATTTTAGTTTAGTAATTTGTTGTGTGTTTTTGACACTTTTAGTTTATTAGTTTTAGTTTATTTACTTTCAGTTATTTTAGTACTTTAAATTATACTAAACGAAAATGAGAAATGTGGCTTTGAAAGTCTAGCTGAAACCTTTTTTTGGATTTTATTTTGTTTCAGTTAACGTTTATTTAGTAGTGGAAATGTTTTTATGGTTTTAATTTTAGTTCTAATTACAATAAACAATAAAACATAGTTTTAGTGAGCTGTGAAACCATAGATTTAGATTAAGACCGCTTAACCTAAATCTTAATTTTACAAAAAAAAAAAAAAATTGTAAACATATATTTCAAATACATGATGAAGCTACAGGCAGTCACTCCTGACAGATGGCCGGTTGAAGAGTTTATCAAGTCCTCTTTTTCTGTGTGAATGAGGCTGATCGGCTGTGTTCTCTGTCCACAAACACTTCACACCTGTTCTGCTTCGCTTGACATGCGAGACGTAAAGGTATGAACGTAAACAATAGGGAGAGACTTCGCTCTAATCCCTATTGACTGTCTCTCATTCAGTCTGCCAATTGATATCATGGATTTGTCTCACTCAATGATGTCCCTGCATCAGGATAGCCCATACCAATGACTTTTCCTGTGAGTTAAAAGATATTCAATCAAGCCAGAAACACTAGAAATCAAACCCAAAAGCATCAACACAAATATATGAGCATGAAAGTGAATTGTTAAACTGAAATTTTCTGATGAACAGGAGGGCCACCTGCTCAACTTGAAAGGCATGAAAACAGGGGCCAACGGTGTGTTTTCAACTAAAAATGGAAAAAATGTTATGCGTTTTGGCCGTTCATATACACTAGGGTGACCAAATGTCCTGTTTTCCCAGGACATGTCCTGTTTTCAAGTCCTTTCCCGGCCGTCCTGGCGGTTTTTTATAAAGTGATGAAAATGTCCTGGTTTTCATTATTTTTCATTGGGCCATTAAACTGACCTGCACTAGGGCAATCTACAAGTATCTCATTGAGTGTCCTGGTTTTCGGTAATATGGTCACCCTAATTTACACAACAACAGCATTTTGGGAGCCTGAAAACTCATACTTTTGAAAACGGTTCTTAAAGTGGAAGTTTTTGAAAATGATATCGTTATCATCTCCATGTAAACTACAAAAAATTGAATTTGTGAAAATGAGGATGTCATGCTCATGTGTATTATGTGTTCAGTTTATACTATAGGTGTGTAGTTTTTCTTCACAAAACGACATACTGGCCTGGCAGCAGAATGCAACCTTTTTAATAGTTTTCGTGGATCTGTGTTAACAGGGATCATTTTGACATCATTGTCGTCTGTACACAAAAACATTTCAGTTTTTAGTACATCGTTGTCGTGTATACAGTCTCTCAGGGCCCTATCATACACGTGGCGCAATGCGACCTCAGGTTTTTGCTAGTTTTAGCCCGACGCAGTTATCATTTTCACGTCCAGCACCACGTTGTTTAAATAGCAAATGCATTCGCGCCCATCAGTTCGCCCATGGGCGTGCTGGTCTGAAAACGAGGTGTGTTCAGACGCACAGTTGGCGCATTGCTATTTTGAGGCAACTGAAAACGACTGCGCCATTGACCAACAAAAACCTGGTCAAAAGTCAATAGAGCAGTATTTTTTGGGTTATTTAAAGGGTGCGTTAATAATAAGTGCCTATAGGTGGGTGCACAACACGCGTACACTCTGCTTATTACACACACAGGGACGCACAACAGCACACAAACATTTTTAAATATGAAAAATAAAAGGATTCCTTTCTGGAGAAGTGTTCAGTCTTTCTGCTCGCAAATTCCACCATGTAAATAGCGAATCCGTGTAACTGGCTTTTAAAGGGAATGGGAGATTACACTCTGATTGGTTTATTGCATGTTACGCCCTAAAACACACCCATTACTAAGAGACTAGGTACAACCCTTTTGGACCATGCGCCTGGTGCAGCGACCGTTTTTTTTCCAAGTTTTTGAAAATTATACTGTTATTGTCTCCATATAAAGTATAAAAACATGACATTACATCATTTTGACAATGTTGACGTCTGTACATGAAAAACACAAACAAAAATTATTCCGTTTTTAGTAATAGTAAATGTACTTTAGTAGTAAATGTACCCTAAGTCTCTAGAAAGAGAGGGAGAATTTGAGCAGGATGGTGAACTCTATTCCTGGCTGTACAGAGGAAGAGAGACTTGGCCGCTCTCTTTTGCCATGTACCCAGAGGGGGTGAGACAGTGGTCTTCTGGCAGTGAGAGGACCCTGGGGACTCAGTGCCTGGAGCCTGCTGATGATGGAGATTGATGCAGGCAAAGCCGCAGACGCCCCAGACGTTCAGCAAAATTAAAAGGCTATTTTGTCAAGTTGTAAAAGAACAGAATGGAGCAGAGGGTGATGGGCTTCCCCTCCTCCTTTCTTCTGTGTGTCTCTTTAGTGTCATCAGGCCCTCAGGGACAAGAACCGTTACATGCCTTTTACTCTCACTCTCTCTGTCTGTCTGTCTAAACGCACACAGACAAGAACGCATACTTAAAGATACAGACAAAATAATGAACAGAGTGGGAACATTTTGTGAAAAGTATTGTATTACATTTTCTAAAGAAAATAGATTTTTTGAAGAAAATGTGACCATGCAAACTGCAGACAATTTCTAGGGTGTTGTGGGTAATTGCCAGGATGTTGCTATGCAGTTGCTTAGGTGGTATAATATCATACCATAATAGTCTCTAGAATATTATGGTCCAAATATGGCTTTTGTTCCTCATTAGGAATCTTTTTGCCTGTTTAATTGTTTGCCAGGTGTAAACCATGAGTCTGATGCTGTAGAAAACTAATAGCACAACTATCCTCAGTAGGTCACAGGACTTAGGACAAGAGGGTGTGAAAAAAAAACAAAAAAAAAAACAAACATCTTAGGGCTGTTAACATACACATTAATATAATATGCTTAAGGTTATGTTTTTGTTGTTGTAGTTGTTGTTTTTTACTTTCACCAAAACTGCTCAGAAATCATGAGATTTCTAATCATGAGGCTAATCGTGATTATTTTATTGTATTGAGAGCAATAAGGGAAATAAATAAAGGGCAAATAAAAGGGAAATAAATTTTGAAAGGGAAATAAATAAAGAGCAAATATGCATTTAGTTGTGTGAAAACAACTGATTTGACGTATCATTCAAGTTTTCTTTGTGTATATGCAAATGGTGCAAGATAAGTTATACATCAAAGTTTAATAATTATGATTAAAGTTTTTTTTTTTTTTTTTCTTCTAACTCTATAACTCTATATAATCACTAACTCTAAGTTTGAGTAATAGTAATAATGATGTCCTAAAATACCCATTAAAATAGGTTGGCAGGTTGGACTGCATAAAAAATTTGGGTCCAATTCTTACTATTAACTAATTATTAAATACAACTTTTGCCTCAGTAAACTTCTGCTTATTAATAGTTTGTAAGGTAGTTGTAAGTTTAGGTATTGGGTAAGGGAAGTAGAATATGGTCATGCAGAATAAGGCATTGATATGTGCTTAATAAGTACTAATAAACAGACTAGTAGTAATCTGATGGTAAAATGAATGCTAATAAGCAACTTACCAAGTGTTATATAAATATTATAGTTTGACTGTACAACATTCATGTAAATAAAAATCTGTGCTTGTTTCCATGTAAAGGTTTGTTAGTGAAGCTCTGCATCTTCTGCCTCCCCAGAGCCGTTTCAAAGTCAATTCACTTCACTTACTTATTTGGACATAATGTGCTGATCATTTATCCTCAATTTGAATTTAATTGACCAGGTGACCTGAGGATGCACCCTGGCCCGGGAGAACAGCCCTGACTGCAGTTGGCACAGAAAAGGAACAGAGAGACAGACTGCAACGAGGAGGGGCTAGACACACGCACACACACACACGCGCACACACGCGCACACACACGCACACACACACACACACACACACACACACACACACACACACACACACACACACACACACACACACACACACACACACACACACACACACACACACACACACACACACACACACACACAGAGACAGACAGAGAGACAGGTCATGCTTGTGTCAAGTAGGGAGTGGAGACCATCTGATTTGTTCATCTTCATGCTTCGTGCAAATCCTGCCGGTTTGTGTGCGAATGTGTTGATAGGATGTTAAGGGGTATCCCAGAAGGCTGATATGAGTAAGTATCCTCTAAAACATTCAAACATAGCTTGACAAAATTTTCTGGCACTGGCAGCTTGTTCAATACTTCTCAGTAAGACCAACGAAAGGAACCATCATTCAAATCAAATATTAAACATCTCTCTGTTATAAAATTACAACTATAAAATGTCTTTGACACTAAAGCATACTGTGGCATATATATATATATATATATATATATATATATATATATATATATATATATATATATATATATATATATATATAATGTAGACACAGAATTTTGTGAAAGAGTGACAACACATTCAGTATATGAATTAGTATTAATATTTAGATCTTTTTTTATTATATTTTTCTCCAGTTATGTTTGACCAAATTTCACAGTCCATCACATAATTTTGTAAAAATCATATAGAATCTGATATTATGTTAATATTCAGTCCAACAGCATGACTGTGAGTGTGCTAATGCTTTTATATAACAGTATAAATTAATACTGAGTAATTTACATTTTAAACAAAGTATGAGCAGTTATTTTATTTCTTTCCCGAACAAGGTAAAGTGGGATCAACCTTTGCATAATATAATATAATATAATAATATAATATAATATAATATAATATAATATAATATAATATAATATAATATAATATAATATAATATAATATAATATACTGAGCCTGTGCTATTTTCCGTTATAAATAAATGTTGTTTTGATATTTTGTTCTGTAGTGCAAATATATATATAAAATATAAGTTTATGAGATTTGTAAATTATTGCATTCCTTTTTTTTTTCACAATTTGTACAGTGTCCCAACTATTTTGGAATCGGATTTGTGTGTATATATGTACATATGGAATGCAATAATTTACAAATCTCATAAACTTATATTTTATTCACAATAGAATATACACTCACCTAAAGGATTATTAGGAACACCTGTTAAATTTCTCATTAATGCAATTATCTAATCAACCAATCACATGGCAGTTGCTTCAATGCATTTAGGGGTGTGGTCCTGGTCAAGACAATCTCCTGAACTCCAAACTGAATGTCAGAATGGGAAAGAAAGGTAATTTAAGCAATTTTGAGCGTGGCATGGTTGTTGGTGCCAGACAGGCCGGTCTGAGTATTTCACAATCTGCTCAGTTACTGGGATTTTCACGCACAACCATTTCTAGGGTTTACAAAGAATGGTGTGAAAAGGGAAAAACATCCAGTATGCGGCAGTCCTGTGGGCGAAAATGCCTTGTTGATGCTAGAGGTCAGAGGAGAATGGGCCGACTGATTCAAGCTGATAGAAGAGCAACTTTGACTGAAATAACATCTCGTTACAACCGAAGTATGCAGCAAAGCATTTGTGAAGCCACAACACGCACAACCTTGAGGCGGATGGGCTACAAGAGCAGAAGACCCCACCGGGTACCACTCATCTCCACTACAAATAAGAAAAAGTGCTACAATTTGCACGAGCTCACCAAAATTGGACAGTTGAAGACTGGAAAAATGTTGCCTGGTCTGATGAGTCTCGATTTCTGTTGAGACATTCAGAGTCAGAATTTGGCGTAAACAGAATGAGAACATGGATCCATCATGCTTTGTTACCACTGTGCAGGCTGGTGGTGGTGGTGTAATGGTGTGGGGGATGTTTTCTTTGCACACTTTAGGCCCCTTAGTGCGAATTGGGCATCGTTTAAATGCCACGGCCTACCTGAGCATTGTTTCTGACCATGTCCATCCCTTTATGACCACCATGTACCCATTCTCTGATGGCTACTTTCAGCAGGATAATGCACCATGTCACAAAGCTTGAATCATTTCAAATTGGTTTCTTGAACATGACAATGAGTTCACTGTACTAAGATGGCCCCCACAGTCACCAGATCTCAACCCAATAGAGCATCTTTGGAGCATCTTCATATTCCTAAATATCATTAGGAAGCATGGTGTTAGTTTTCATTGTTATGCTGATGATACTCAGCTCTATATTTCTTCACGCCCTGACGAAACGTACCAATTCACAAGATTAACGGAATGCATAGCTGATATAAAACATTGGATGTCTAGTAATTTCCTGCAACTTAATTCAGAAAAAAATGGAATTTTTAATTATTGGACAAAAAAACTCTGCAAGTAGTAACCTAGAATACTGTCTAACACTCGATGGCTGCTCTGTCAAGTCCTCGTCGTCAGCAGCTCGAGCTCTTACTAGATCCAGGAAGTATGACCATATTAGCCCGGTTCTGTCAACACTGCACTGGCTCCCTATTGAACATTGTATACATTTTAAAATCTTGCTTATTACTTACAAAGCACTAAATGGTTTAGCTCCCCAGTACTTGAGCGGACTCTTAACACATTATACTCCATCACGTTTATTGCAGTCTCAAAACTCTGGCCAGTTGATAATACCTAGAATATCAAAATCAACTGCAGGCGGTCGATCCTTTTCCTATTTAGCGCCTAAACTCTGGAACAGTCTTCCTAGCATTGTTCCGGAAGCAGACACACTCTGTCAGTTTAAATCTAGACTAAAAACACATCTCTTTACTATGGCTTACACATAATACATTATCAATTTCTATTATTCAAATCAGTAAATGATTGTTAGGCTGCATTAACTAGGTCAGCCGGAACCGGGAACACTTCCCATAACACCTGATGTACTCGTTACATCATAAGAAGAATGGCATCTACGCTAATGTTAGTCTCTCTGTTTATCCCGAGGTTTACTGCAGTCAGCCAGATCAGGGCCGTATCCAGATCAGATGGTGGACCTGCGCCTGGACATGACCAACGCATCCCAGAAATGTCTGCAGAGAGCGTGTCAAATAAACTCCCCCCGTAAATGCCGCATTGACACGACATCCTCATCCGGTGTGATGACTCCAATCTTTCAAATAATCTTACGAATATCTATTTACCTAATATGAATTAAGACCTGCTATGTTGCCAGAATTATAATCATACACTGTTTGTTCGTCGGCCAGAGGAGAACTGGCACCCCGACTGAGCCTGGTTTCTCCCAAGGTTTTTTTCTCCATTCTGACCCTGAAGGAGTTTTGGTTCCTTGCCACCGTTGCCTCTGGCTTTTGGCTTGCTCAGTTGGGGACACCTAAATTTCATCTATATTACCGATCTGCCCGCATTGACGCTATATGATACTTGAAATTAGCTGGATAACATCACCGTTTCACCAGAACGGCTGTACAAATTCTGTTGCATTATTTTCCTGTTAACAATGTGAAGCTGCTTGAAACAATTGGACTTGTTAAAAGCGCTATATAAATAAAGGTGACTTGACTTGACTTGACATGTGGTGGAACGGGAGCTTCGTGCCCTGGATGTGCATCCCACAAATCTCCATCAACTGCAAGATGCTATCCTATCAATATGGGCCAACATTTCTAAAGAATGCTTTCAGCACCTTGTTGAATCAATGCCATGTAGAATTAAGGCAGTTCTGAAGGTGATAGGGGGTCAAACACAGTATTAGTATGGTGTTCCTAATAATCCTTTAGGTGAATGTATAAAGTCAGAATTGAGAGATATAAAGTCAGAATTGTGTGATATAAAGTCAGAATTGCGAGATATAAACTTGTAGTTTGCGAGAAAAAAAGTCTGAATTGTGAGATAAAATTTCACAATTACCTTTTATATTTTTTATTCTGTGGTGGAAACATCACCCAGAGAGGCAAACTATTACCTTTACTTTGTAATGTCTAGATCTTCTAACATAAGAACATAACACCAATTTTTGGTCAAAGTTGGTCCAACTTTTATTTTTATTTTAAAGTAGCCATTTTATGAGCCACTGGCTGTGCTATGTTGTGACTGCACTGCGTGACTAACAGTTTTCAGCCATGTCCATTACTGCAGAATGTACTGTCTGCCTGGCTGTTGATTACGGATCTTCCCTGCAAAACTGACCTGCAGCGGCAGTAATCAGCTCAATTTACAGAGGGGTCCTGACCCCAGAGCAGTGATAGCCCTGTTCCATCTCAGCTTATCATCTCCAGCAGCCTGACCCACTGATCCCGGCAGAGGAAGCCATGGGATCAATCAGCCATCACTCTCGCTCTCAAATGGGTCTCAGTGTGGAGATGGCACTTAATGTGCACTCAAAGACATGAGTCAATATGACAATATGAAGTTTTATGCTGGAAGAGGAAAAGACATATACACGTCTGAAAACAGATCAATATGTATTTTAAGCATCATTTAACAATAATAAAACATTGGTGGGCAGTAAAAAGGGACACATTCTTATAAAAGTTTTTGGGGGTAAACACAAAATATTTATCGCAAAAGACAGGTTGTTCAATGCACCCACACTTCCGGGCGTATCAGCTGCTTCTTGATTGCCCCTTCTCACACCCACCATTCACAGACATGTGTCAGAGACCTCCAGGCCAGTACCCCCCTTTCCACACAGCAGTCACAGATGGGACCCTCACAATAGCCCCCAACCCTCAGCAAGCTGGCCTTTCTCATGCCCGATTACACCTCAATAACAGCACCACAATTGATACAGTGACTCCTGGGGACCCTGCATGAGCAGTGTCAGAAGACAGTTAGAAGACCTTATTCTGCTGTGATTGTCTGCAGTGTCTACAGTCTGTGCGTCTGAGGTTCACGTGATTAAGAGCAAAAGAACTTATAAATGCTTTCTATAGAGGTCTCATT
The DNA here is from genome assembly GCA_018749465.1 of Paracanthobrama guichenoti. Lineage (NCBI taxonomy): Eukaryota > Metazoa > Chordata > Actinopteri > Cypriniformes > Gobionidae > Paracanthobrama > Paracanthobrama guichenoti. The sequence continues at coordinate 39,231,126 of CM031947.1, forward strand.
CTCAGCACTGCAAAAAAAAAAATGCTTTTCTTACTTAGTATTTTTGTCTTGTTTTAAGTCCAAATATCTAAGATTTCTAACATTAAGAAGTATTTACTAGACAAGCAAAAGTTTTTGTCTTGTTTTGGGGAAAATAACTCAAAATTAAGTGAGTTTTTGCTTAAAATAAGCAAAATAAGTAAATGCTTCTTGTTTTAAGAATTTTTAGATGTTTGGACTAGAAACAAGACAAAAATATTAAGTAAGAAAAGCATTTTTTTGCAGTGTACCAACCAACAAAACAAACCAATACATAAACCAATGAATACATATTTTATATATAAAAAAAAAAAAAAAAAAAAACATTTTACTCAGCACTCAGTACTTCTACTCAGCAGTATGACCATATTTCCCATATATACAACTGTTATATTCCAATAAATCATCTACAAATATGGATTTTTATAGTCCTAAATATGTGTTTACAGCATTAATAGTTGTTTGTCAATATAAAAATTCTGGTAGAATCATCAATATCTTCACATAATCTAATTATATATATATATATATATATATATATATATATATATATATATATATATATATATATATATATATATATATATATATATATATTTTCTATAAAATATATTTTCTTTCAAAAATATATTTTTGCAATAACATTCATCCGTTACATTGAAAATATTACAAAGCTGAAGGTCATCACAAAAATTGCATCATTGCACCATTCACTTTCAATATTTTTGTTCTTTGTGCTAATATATATATATATATATATATATATATATATATAAAAGAAAAAGAAAATGAAATATTAAGTTATATATAATATAATATATCTAATAGACAAATACTGACAAAGACTGAAATGTATTTTTTTTTTTTTTTTTTTTGTGGTCAAAACTTGTCACTTAAAAAAACAAGACCAAACAAAGAAAAGAAAGTACATGGACAAAGTTAGATAATGCATTTCTGAGAGAAAGCTACACAATGAAAGCATGATATTTACATTTTTAATTTCAAATTATACAGTATATATTTTATAAATTATATTTAATCCTTTAAAATGTAATGGTTATATATGGTAACATGCAAATTGGCTGTGAAAAAATAAAAATGAATACAATTTTTATTTATGTTGCATGACACCATATAGAGTTAAAGTTTAGTATGTGTGATTTTTCTTTTGAATTATATCAGTAGAAGGGATAAAAAGGGACAGAAATGCACATATTCCTAAGAATGACCCAAAGACACCTGCATGCAAAGGAAGATTTAACTTGGTAAAAACCAGAAGGAGATATATTAGCATTGTCAGTAATGAATATAAATTTGTTTTCCATTTGCACTTCTGCCCAATTATCTCTGACATTTGACATATGTACACACACTGCAAGTCAATAAGAATACAGAAGAATATTTTCTTGTAATGATGTTGCTGCATGATATAGATTGCATGGATTGAATAGTCCTAATAAAGGATAGGCTATCCTATGAGCAGGCCTCAGTATATTTATTGTTGAGAAGGATATTTCAGCATTTCCAGTGTGGTGTGTAGCCAATATAACGATTGATTCTGTACTGTTATAAGCACCTGCCAAGCATTTATTACGAGACAGGGCTGTCGGTGGAGAAAAATCAACAACATGTGGCAGATTCAGATAAAATGATGCATGAGGCACACCGCAAAGAGTGTGTGTGTGCGGATGCAAAAAAAAAAAATCCTCAGTATAACATTCGCCTTGATTTATCAGTGCCCTCACAAGAGCCTACAGCCCACAACAGAGCTGCAGACAGACTACATTAGACATAGAGATGGTCCAGCAAGCCATCTACAGTATGTTATCTGTGACAAACATACTCAGACTGTTTTCATGCTTGTCTGTGTGTGTGAGAGAGAGAACCAATGTCCATATTATCGGCAACATTCAAAGGTATAAAACACCCCACAGTGTCTTATCGGCCTTCACTTTTACCTTGTGCCCTGGCACACCTGTCAGCACCTTAAGATATGCAAATAAAGGAGGAGGAATACTCCTGTCAGATCATTACCATGCATTACCTTGCGCTTATCTCCACATTAATCCCTACATAATCGCATTTAGGCTTTCTCCTCTGATGAATGGGTAAATATAATCTTTGATTGAATATCAAGGAATTTTCAATACCTTGATGACACAATGAAAAGAAAATGAATGGATTATGCGATCCACTTGTTAGACTGTAATACTGGCAACATCAATAGTGATAAAATCATCTCATTGCAATTGAATATTTTTCATCAGCATTTAAAGAGATAGTTCACCTAAAAATTGAAATTCTATCATTTACTCACTCTTGTGTAGTTCTAACCCAAAAGACTTTGGTTAATCTTTGAAACACAAATTAAAATATTTTTATGAGATCTGAGAGAATTCTGTCCTCTACTGAAAGTCCAGGTAACTAAATCTTAAAGGAACACTCCACCTTTCTTTTTCTTTTTTTTTTTAAATAGGCTCATTTTCCAACTCCCCTAGAGTTAAACAGTTGAGTTTTACCGTTTTCGAATCCATTCAGCCGATCTCCGAGTCTGGCGGTAGCACTTTTAGCATAGCTTAGCATAGTTAATTGATTCGATTAGACCATTAGCATCTCACTCAAAAATGACCAAAGAGTTTTGATATTTTTCCTATTTAAAACTTGACTCAGTTCTTGCTAAAACCAAAAAAGGTTTGTTCTAGCGTGTGATGCATGCATGCACTTCTTACCGTAAACCCTAATGCTCAAAATAATGAATTGGTTTGAGTAGAGCCAACTCAAAATATTAAACAAATTAGTTCAAACAAATGGACTTTTATGAGTATTTAGAACTTTTTCTTTTGAGTTCTCAAAAAGTTATTTTAATTGTTTATTTGTTTTGAGTTTTATGAACTTGTTGGAAATGGGCTGGGATTTCTATTTCCCAGCATGCTTTGCCATGACACTCAAAAGGGATATTAAATGCCAAAATTAAGTGTTATATTATGCTTTTTTGTGCTAGATTAACGTTAAGTGAGAGATTGAGTAGTGTTTAATGTTTTATTATGCTAGTTTAGAAGAATTTCTGTTATGTCAGGGTTTTTTTTTGTAGGGTTACCATCATGGTGACGAGTGGAGCATGAGCTTAGTTTGAGAACAGATATACACTGACCAGGCATAACATTATGTCCTAATATTCTGTTGATCCCCCTTTTGCTGACAAAACAGCCCTGACCCGTCGAGGCATGGACTCCACTAGACCCCTGAAGGTGTGCTGTAGTATCTGGCACCAATATGTTAGCAGCAGATCCTTTAAGTTCTGTAAGTTGCGAGGTGGGGCCTCCATGGATCAGACTTGTTTGTTCAGCACATCCCACAGATGATCGAATGGATTGAGGTCTGGGGAATTTGGAGACCAAGTCAACACCTCAGACTCGTTGTTGTGCTCCTCACACTATTCCTGAACCATTTTTGCTTTGTGGCAGGGCGCTTTATCCTGCTATTATCCTAACCCACAGCCACATGGAATACCATTTCCATGAAAGGAATGGTAGGTGGTATGTGTCAAAGTAACATCCACATGGATGGCAGGACCCAAGTTTTCTCAGCAGAACATTGGCCATAGCATCACACTGCGTCCCCAGATAAGCAACGCACACGCACCCAGCCATCCACGTGAGGTAAAAGAAATGTGATTCATCAGATCAGGCCACCTTCTTCCATTGCTTTGTGGTCCAGTTCTGATGCTCACATGCCCACTATTGGCGCTTTGGGTCTGCATGGTCACTCTGACTGGTCTGCGGTTATGCAGCCCCATACGCTACAAACTGCGATGCACTGTGTATTCTGACACCTTTCTGTCAGAACCAGCATTAACTTCTTGAGCAATCTGAGCTACAGTAGATTGTCTGTTTGATCGGACCACACGGGCCAGCCTTTGCTCCCCACGTGCATCAATGAGCCTTTGTCGCCCATTACCCTGTCGCCAGTTCACCACTGTTCTTTCCTTGGACAACTTTTGATAGATACTGACCACTGCAAACCGTTTTGGAGATGCTCTGACCGTCTAGCCATTTTTCCTGCTTCTAACACATCAAATTTGAGGACAAAATGTTCACTTGCTGCCTAATATATCCCACCCACTAACAGGTGCCATAATGAAAAGATAATCAGTGTAATTCACTTCATAATGTTATACCTGATCAGTTTATGTTAAATATGTTATATTGCTGTCCTCATTCAGCTAGTGCTATGCATAGCTAACCAATTAGCTAGTTGAATTAATTAATTAAAGCTAGTCAAATTTCCACAACCAAAAAATTTACATATTTTAAGTTAAATGTATGAAGTAGCTTACTCAAATATTTCAAATTCAGAGCAATTAAAATTTATGATTACAAAGTAAAAACTCAGGTTTACAATGTGTGTTTACAATATGTCTGTTTATGTGTGATCAATATTTAGATCTGAATAAAAGTCTAAATTAAATCTGTTCATTAATATAAAGTGATCATATCTCTTAACAAGACTTAGATTAAATGGCTCTACTCATATGGATTAGTTTTACAATGCTTTTCTTAACCTTTTTGGTTACCTGGACTTTCAATGGAGGAACAGAAACCTCTCAGGTTTCATTAAAAATGTCTTAATTTGTTATTCAAAGATTAACCAAAGAATTATGGGTTTGAAACGACATGAGGTTGAGTAATGCTGACGAGTTTAATTTGTGGGTGAATTATCCCTTTAAGGTTTTAAAAATTAAATCCACATCATTGAATTTGGCAGGCGTTAAAATGTACTTGCGACTAAAAGTAGTGGTGCATATTAAGGCAAGCACTTCTAAACTTGTTGCATGCATAAACTATATGAACCCAACTGTCAACATTTGTCTGTGTTTGCATATTTCATTCAGACAGGCAGCTTGTGAATTAGTGGTGGAGATTTTTCAGTGATTTTTGCTGCCGATTACATTACGCCATTAGATGGCAACAAGTGACATTCACTCATTCACTCAACCAATTCATTAAAAAATGCTGATTCATTCAGGAACAAAACAGGGGTGACTGTCTAAGGGAGTCACTTCATTCAGAAACCCTACTCACGCCCTCAAACAGGGGGTGCGAGTAGGGTTTATTCAAAAATCTTAAAAAAGTCTACTCTCAGGTTTCATCTAACCTGAGTACTTCTAATATTTTTTGACACATTTCAGTCTGGTTTTAGAGTACTAGTACTGAATCTGCTTGGTTGAAGGTTATCAATTTTATTTTACTCTCTCTTGACTGTATTTTGATTTAAGTGCAGCATTTGACACAGCAAATCATGCTATCCTTTTACAAAGACTTGATCAGCTGGGTTTCAGGGACTTGTGTTGAAGTGGTTATAAAGAGAGAACTTTTTCTGTTAATGTAGGGAAATCTTTCTCAGCTCTTGCTCAAATATCTTATGGTGTTCCACAGGGTTCCATTTTGGGACAACTTCTTTTTGCTTTATATATGATTCCCCTTGGTCATATTATTCAGAAACACAACTTATCATATCATTTGTATGCCGATGACCCTCAGCTTTATCCTCCAGTTAAAAATAACAGCTGTTCTTTTTTTAAGGATAAATAACTTTAAAACTGAAATAATCATTTTTCGCACATCAGTTCTGACTTATGGCATTATCCGTTAGCTTGGTCCACTCTCTACCAATGTGCATGACTGTGTCCTTGCCGTTATCTTCGATCCAACATTTTTTTTTTTTTGACAAGCAGATCAGTGCTGTTATGAAAAGCAGTTTCTTTCAGTTAAGATATATTGCTAAAATCAAGAAGATGCTTTCTGAGAAAGACCTTTAAATGGTTATTCATGCATTTATAACATCAAGGTTAGACTACCTGCATTCCTTGCCTAAATCTGCTTTAAATTATTAGCAAAATATGGCAGCCAGATTATTGACTGGCACTAGAAAACGTGAACACATTACTCATGTACTCGGCTCTCTACACTGGCTACCGGTCAAGTATGTGAACTCCTCACCCCGTATACTGGCTCAAGGTCTCTTCGGTCAGTCAATTACTCCTCTCAGTCCCTCATTCATGTTTTAAAACTAAAGGTGACCAGGCATTTTCAGAGGCTGCTCTCAGGCTCTGGAACAGTATTTTCCTCAATATTAGAACTCAGAAAGGCAGCAGATGATTCTACTTTGACTTTGTTTGGCGCCATATTCCTTAGTGGTGCAAAAATAGACCATGTAACAGGCTCTGTTGTGTGCACTGCACAATATAAGTGACTCAATATTAACTTCTATAAATGCAATATCACACTTGTAATTGTCTGAATATTAGCAAATGTAATTCAGCCATGTAGGCATTATGTATGTAATTATTTGTTAATTATTGAGTAATTATTAAGTCTTTCTTTAGCTGTAAATTCATATGTAAGTGTCAAATTTACAAGAACCATATCTTTGTTGTTATTTGGCTTAATATTTCCAATCCATTCTATTCTATTCAAAATTCGGACAAAATTAATAAAACTGGAGGGAGTTAAATATCTTCTTTGGTATGCTCTTCATCTGTCGGTGAAATAAGCAGAAGAGTCTGATAAACCAGCCTGCATGTTGTGAAAAAAACAGAAAATCCTGGTTTGGAAAAATCTGTGTTGGTGTCTCTCAAAGAAATCTATAATTACAGCAGGATGGACAGGCAGTGTGTTTGCCATAAAGAGGGCTGGTCAGTGTGTCTTTGTGGAGATCAGGAGGTTATACCAGGGTAGGTGTAGCCAGACGGTGTGATGGGGGTGACGGAGGAAGTGAAAGAGGGCAGTGCTCAGCATGTGTCAGTGGTCAGAGTGACACTAAGGAGAGATGCAAGCGGAGAAATCAGCTGAACCTCACAATCCCAGCATCAATTTCTCCACTTCATTGCTCCTGAATCAGAAACATTTACTCCAAACAGTCTGACCTCCTCTCCACCTTTTAACTCATAAAGATGGTTTTGATCTGTTGAAGAAATTATTTAGTGGAATGTCCAAGCTGCTATTTTTCACACAGTGAAAGTGGATAAAAAAGTACTATAAAACCATCACATTGTGAGATATAGTCACAACTACAAGAAACTAAAAGTTGCAAATTTGTAAGTCATAATTACAAAAAAACGAAGTCGCAATTGTGCCATATAAAGTCACATTTCAAGATTTAAATTTACATTGTGAGATTTAGATCACATTGCAAGATAAAGACACTGGCACTTCCCGAGATATAAAGACGCAATTATAAGAAACAAAGTCACAATTGTGAGATATAAAGTCCCACTGTGAGATTTAAAATCACATTGCAAAATGTAAAGAAGCATGTAAATGTGATTGAGAAACAGTCGCATTTACCATATACAAAACTGTAATAGTGAGATATAAAATCACATGAGATACAGTCACACTGTTATAGTAGAATAACATTGATATATAAACTCACCTAAAGGATTATTAGGAACACCTGTTAAATTTCTCATTAATGGAATTATCTAATCAACCAATCACATGGCAGTTGCTTCAATGCATTTAGGAATGTGGTCCTGGTCAAGACAATCTCCTGAACTCCAAACTGAATGTCAGAATGGGAAAGAAAGGTGATTTAAGCAATTTTGAGCGTGGCATGGTTGTTGGTGCCAGACGGGCCGGTCTGAGTATTTCACAATCTGCTCAGTTACTGGGATTTTCACACACAACCATTTCTAGGGTTTACAAAGAATGGTGTGAAAAGGGAAAAACATCCAGTATGCGGCAGTCCTGTGGGCGAAAATGCCTTGTTGATGCTAGAGGTCAGAGGAGAATGGGCCGACTGATTCAAGCTGATAGAAGAGCAACTTTGACTGAAATAACCACTCGTTACAACCGAGGTATGCAGCAAAGCATTTGTGAAGCCACAACACGCACAACCTTGAAGCGGATGGGCTACAATAGAAGAAGACCCCATCGGGTACCACTCATCTCCACTACAAATAGGAAAAAGTGCTACAATTTGCACGAGCTCACCAAAATTGAACAGTTGAAGACTGGAAAAATGTTGCCTGGTCTGATGAGTCTCGATTTCTGTTGAGACATTCAGATGGTACAGTCAGAATTTGGCGTAAACAGAATGAGAACATGGAGCCATCATGCCTTGTTACCACTGTGCAGGCTGCTGGTGGTGGTGGTGTAATGGTGTGGGGGATGTTTTCTTGGCACACTTTAGGCCCCTTAGTGCCAATTGGGCATCGTTTAAATGCCACGGCCTACCTGAGCATTGTTTCTGACCATGTCCATCCCTTTATGACCACCATGTACCCATTCTCTGATGGCTACTTCCAGCAGGATAATGCACCATGTCACAAAGCTCGAATCATTTCAAATTGGTTTCTTGAACATGACACTGAGTTCACTGTACTAAAATGGCCCCCACAGTCACCAGATCTCAACCCAATAGAGCATCTTTGGGATGTGGTGGAACGGGAGCTTCGTGCCCTGGATGTGCATCCCACAAATCTCCATCAACTGCAAGATGCTATCCTATCAATATGGGCCAACATTTCTAAAGAATGCTTTCAGCACCTTGTTGAATCAATGCCACTTAGAATTAAGGCAGAAGTGAAGGCGAAAGGGGGTCAAACACAGTATTAGTATGGTGTTCCTAATAATCCTTTAGGTGAGTGTAAGTCACAATTACGAGAAACAAAGTTTACAGTCGCATTGTGAGATTTAAATCCCATTGCAAGATATAAAGTTGCAGTTATTAGAAAAAATAGTAATTATGAGATCTAGGGCCCTATCATACACCCGGCACAATGTGGCGTCAGACGTGACGCAATTGTGTTTTGCTAGTTTCAGCCCAACGCAGATATCATTTTCAATTACTGTACGACGTTGATTAAATAGCAAATGCATTTGCGCCCATTTGTGCGCCCATGGGTGTGCTGGTCTGAATACGAGGTGTGTTCATGCGCATTGTTGGCGTATTGCTATTTTGAGGCAACTGAAAATGACTACACCATTGACCAACAAAAACCTGGTCTAAAGTCAATGGCGCAATATTTTTTTTTTGTTATTTAAAGAGCGTGTTAGTAATATGTGCCTATAGGGGGGTGCACAACGCACATACACTCTGCTTATTGCCAACTGGCTTTTAAAGGGAATGGGAGATGAGACTCCCATGATTGGTTTATTGCACTTTAAGCCCAAAAACACTCCAATGACTCATTAAGAGACTAGGGACAACCCTTTTAGACCATGTGCCGGGTGCACCGACCATCTTTCCCGTCGTTAAACTAACAAAAGTGGATTCGGACACGCCCTAAGTGCACTTGTGCGGTGCGCTTTAGACCATGCACTTAAATTGTTCAAATAAGGCCCATAAAGTCACATTGCGAAATTTAAAATCACATTGAGAGATATGAAGTCGCAATTACGAGAAACAAAGTTGCAGTTGTGAGATATAATGTCACATTGTGAGATTTACAATCACATTGCGAGATATAAAGTAACAATTGTGAGATGCACAGTAACAATTACGAGAAAACAAAGCTGTAATTGTAAAATATAAAGTCACGTTGTGAGCTATAGTCACCATTGTTAGATGTAGTGAGATATAAAGTCGCATTTACGTGAAACATTGCAAGATATAAAGTTGCAATTATGAGAAACAAAGTTGTAATGGCGAGGCATAAAGTCACATTGCGAGATTTAAAATCACATTGTGTGATATGAAGTCGTAAAAAAGTCACAATTTGTGAGGTATAAAGTCATTATTGCAAGATACAGTCATATTGTGAGATTTAAATCACATTGAGATCTGAAGTCGAAATTATGAGAAAGGATGATGCAGTTGTGAGATATAAAGTCACTGTGAGATTTAAAATCACATTGCAAGATATAAAGATGCAATTATGTGAAACAAAGTCACAATTACAAGACACAAAACTGTTATTGCAAGATACAAAGCCACATTGTGAGAAACAAAGTTATACTATTAGATTTAAAATAACACTGCAAGATTTAGGCCTGGTTTCACAGACAGGGTTAAGACTAAGCCAGGATTATGCCTTAGTTCAATTAGGATATTTAAGTAGCTTTTAAAAATGTGCCTTAGAAAAAAAAAAAAAAACATTACTCTGGTATGCATCTTGAGAGAAAATAATGCCTCTGACATATTTTGAGATATGTCAGGGCAAGCTGCCTTCAGTTAAATCAGCTCAAACATGCATTTTAGTCTGGGACTAGCTTACGCCTTGTCTGTGAAACCGGGGGATAACGTCACAATTATGTGAAAGCATATAAAGTCACATTGAGTCATGAAGTTTCCTTTTTTTTATTCTGGAAAACATGACGGCACACTAAGCTGATGATGACATTAATATTTCCACTCTTTATTGACCCAGAGTGAGATCACTAAATATGACCTAAAATAGCTTTAGAGAGCTTATATATAGATGCAATTTTGTTGGTTTAATGAGTTGATTACACAGCTCTTTTAGTCTGGTTGAGGCCTGTCCATGCTTATTTGTTATGGTGAGTAAGTCGTGTTTTTGCATCATATGTGTGTCTGCATACATCCATGACGAAAGATAGACAGGTGCTGAGCTGCTTTAGGAAAGCCCCCATCTTGAGGAAGCCCCGCCCCTGCTTTGCATGTCTCATTTTAATGTATTGAGTGTGCCATCTGTAACCCATTCATCTCATTCAAAAAGCCGTTAGAAGAGCTCATCCCTCCCTCTTTGCCCTCTGCGGCTCATTAGCATAAACTCAGAACGACATGCACAAACACACTCCAGGCCTCCATGAGTGTTTACATATGCATTCGCGCTCACACACACACCAAACGGTGAGACATACCAAGCTGCTTATGCTAACTTGTGTTTTGAATTAAATTTGGTTGTATATATCACAGCAGGAAATAATGTTAATGTTCCTCATTTTCAAAATACAGTTTTTCAATATCTGTTTCAATGAGCCATTCCCCATTCTGTTTAATTCAATATATCGCATCAATAAACATTTAACAGCCACAAACACATACAAAATGCATTACCCCTCCTTTTTTTTCTCCAATCATTTTTCATAAAGCTCCCCGATCCCTCAGCAGAGCGTGCTAGTGTTGACTAGCCATTAATCACAAGTCTTATCTGCCACACTGGACACTGTTTTTATGGCATCCTCAAGTCAACATGACAGGTCATATCAGTGTTTCAGTCCCTGTTTGCTGCTGAAAGCTCACTTCTGCCTGTCTGCTCAAAGACTAGAAGGAGATATATTGTGAAACACAGCAGATAAAGCACCTCACCTCTTCTTTCTCTAAGTCTTTCTTTCTCTTCACGCATTTCTGGCAGGTATAAGCTCTGGACCAAAGCCCTAACCGGAAGCCAAGAGAAGAGAAATGGAAGTCAAGAGAAGAGTTTTTTTTTTTTTTTAAAGTACAAAAAAAAATTAAAATAAACTTAACTAAAATAAATTGAAACTTTGAAACTCAGAAAAAGCTAAAACTGAACTAAAACTATATCTTAGAGTAAACATAATAAATAAAAAACAAACAAATGAAATAGAAAAAAACAAAAACAAACATCAAACAAGTCAAGCTATACATACAGTCGCCATGTAGTTATAGTTGGGGGCGTGGTCTGGCGTGGCGAGGGTGGAGTCGGTGGGTGGGGGAAACACAGCGAACATCATGTGTATTTGAATGACAAAAATGTCATATTGCGAGTCATTGATGCCTGCCTACCGGCAATGGTACATTGCAAAATTAACTGCAATAGGTTATGATTGCCCTTATTTAATTAAAAACTGGGTCAATGACCCAACCAAATGGCCGGAGGTGTTGTTTCCAGAAATATTTTGTTATCTTGTTGAATCTCCAGGTAAGACATTGCGGTAGCTGTAGCGGCAACATTAGCCTATAACTCAGTCAACTTTCATATATGTTGCATACTATAACTCCATAAAACCATTTACCAATTGTACATATGCTTTACTCCAAACTATTAATCCTTTTGTAAAACGGTGATCAGTAGTACGAAGTTGCCGAGGGACTGTGCTGACAGTTATCCCTAGCTCACAGACTGCACTTTGTATTGAGTGTAGACCTTGAACTACTCCATAGGTTCATGGCTTGCGTCATTATGTAGCGATTGGCCTATCAAGCGAGCCTTCAGCTGATAACGCTAATGTGAATTAGACATCCCTATTGAAAAAAACTTTAGGAATCTTGTAGTATTTTGGGACAAAATATTATAGTAATCCTATAGGAATACTATAGTATTTTGGGACATACTATAGAAATACTATAGAGGTATTACAGAACATCACAGAAATATTATACACTACTATAGAAATCTTATAGGATTACTATAGTTCTTTTTCGTAAGGGATGTAGACAAATCTGGCCCACTGCTTAATATGAGTTTAACACCCACTACTATATCACACAGGGATCTACTCACACAGTAATCTCAAAAAGTCCCTGGAGGCTCACACCATTTTTACCAACGGGTTTGTTGGGGTGGTTCTACACCACCAAATGCCAGGACTCTTATGTCTCATGAGATGCGATGTAAAGCCATCATGGAGGGTAACAGACAAGCCACATAAGACCTGGATTGCAGTACAGCAGGACGGGGCCATCCTGACTGGTCACTGCGACTGTATGACAGGGTATGTAGTTGATTATACTTATACTGATTCTTTATATGTGACACTTATTAAATTGACTTGGGAGAGACAACTTACTGAAATGCTAATGAACTTATTCCACAACTTCTCTTGATCATCCTCACGCCTTATTGCTTGTAGCCATTTTGTCCTCCTTTCCGGTTCTGTGTGATTATTAGGAAGGATGTAGAACTTCAATTCATAATTTGTTTGTTTATTGGTGTAGAAAACAACACAGCAACTCTTCGGCATGATTGTTCCGTGTATTTCAATTAGCGCCATGGCAATGTTTTCCCCCACGGGCTAAATTCACATCACGTGACGGGGCGTTCCCGGGGGCGTTCCCAGACCAACTGTCTGCATGTATATATTTCAGTCAAAATGAAAGTCAACATTAAAGTGCATTAAAAGTGCATAAAAAGAAGAAAGATACAGGGAGCGAATTCCAAACAGAAGTAAGCATTGATACTTCAAATAACCATAAATAAATAATCCCTATGCTATACTCCCTTCGAAGGGCAGAGCACAACACTAACTCTGGTTGTAAGCCTAAACTTGAATTGAATGTATTAACTTTAAATGTGAATTGAATTAAATGTAAACATGCCCCTCAAAACTGTTAGGTTCATTGGAATGTTGTTCCAGGATCAATAAAGATGTTGATCTTGAAACATGTTGCACTTGATGAAATCAGGTTCTGTGGGCAGAGCCCATGAAGTGGGGACTAGTTTTGGAGCAGGGCACTTGTGTGTCATAATGTGGCTGTTTGGAATGCACTTAGTGAAGTGAGCAATGAAAGACAACGTATTTCCCTGTGTTGTCACCTGACAACAGAGCGTCCATCACCATATTAGCTGTTCTTACAACAGGAATTTCTTATTATTGCTGTTAATATAATTCTTGCAAATAAATAGGCCTATACATTTTATAATGAAGATTTTAAAATATGTGTTATATATACACCGATCAGGCAACATAATGACCACCTTCCTAATATTGTGTTGGTCCCCCTTTTGCTGCCAAAACAGCCCTGACCCATCGAGGCATGGACTCCACTAGACCCCTGAAGGTGCGCTGTGGTATCTGCCACCAAAATGTTAGCAGCAGATCCTTTAAGTCCTGTAAGTTGCGAGGTTGGGCCTCCATGGATCGGAGTTGTTTGTTCAGCACATCCCACAGATGCTCGATTGGATTGAGATTTGTTGTGCTTCTCAAACCATTCTTGAACCATTTTTGCTTTGTGGCAGGGCGCATTATCCTGCTGAGGAATCGTGGGCACAGACACAAATGAATCGTCCATATGATTTGTTCAAACATAAGTCCACTCTGCCCGAAGGTTTGCTACATTTTGATTGGATCTTAGTGGACTAACACAAACAAACTGTCCGAACGCCATCAGATAAAGATAATAGTACAGCCAGACACCTCTTAGAGGCCAAGAAGACCACCTGTGGTATCAAGCCCAGGAAGGACAGGACTTCTCATTGGTCCACAGGCAGTTTCTGCCCTTCACCCATCTAGAAACTAATCCCTAATGTCCTGGTGTGTGACTGCCATAAAAATTCCTCAGGACCCCAGCTCTAGTGGGTGAAACAAAGAAAAACCTCACAGAAACCGTGTTACACATGAACTGCATCAAATCAGTGATCATTGGCCTTGCATTCAAATAGCCTTCGACGGCATAGTTTTGTTAGTGTGTCAACAACTGATACACGTGACCATTATATATATATATGATATATATATATATATATATATATATATATATATATATATATATATATATATATATATATATATATATATATATATATACACACTACCTAAAGAATTATTAGGAACACCTGTTCAATTTCTCATTAATGCAATTATCTAATCAACCAATCACATGGCAGTTGCTTCAATGCATTTAAGGGTGTGGTCCTGGTCAAGACAATCTCCTGAACTTCAAACTGAATGTCAGAATGGGATAGAAAGGTGATTTAAGCAATTTTGAGCGTGGCATGGTTGTTGGTGCCAGACGGGCCGGTCTGAGTATTTCACAATCTGCTCAGTTACTGGGATTTTCACACACATCCATTTCTAGGGTTTACAAAGAATGGTGTGAAAAGGAAAAAACATCCAGTATGCGGCAGTCCTGTGGGCGAAAATGCCTTGTTGATGCTAGAGGTCAGAGGAGAATGGGCTGGCTGATTCAAGCTGATAGAATAGCAACTTTGACTGAAATAACCACTCGTTACAACCGAGGTATGCAGCAAAGCATTTGTGAAGCCACAACACGCACAACCTTGAGGTGGATGGGCTACAACAGCAGAAGACCCTACCGGGTACCACTCATTTCCACTACAAATAGGAAAAAGAGGCTACAATTTGCACAAGCTCACCAAAATTGGACAGTTGAAGACTGGAAAAATGTTGCCTGGTCTGATGTGTCTCAATTTCTGTTGAGACATTCAGATGGTAGAGTCAGAATTTGACGTAAACAGAATGAGAACATGGATCCATCATGCCTTGTTACCACTGTGCAGGCTGCTGGTGGTGGTGGTGTAATGGTGTGGGGGATGTTTTCTTGGCACACTTTAGGCCCCTTAGTGCGAATTGGGCATCGTTTAAATGCCACGGCCTACCTGAGCATTGTTTCTGACCATGTCCATCCCTTTATGACCACCATGTAACCATTCTCTGATGGTTACTTCCAGCAGGATAATGCACCATGTCACAAAGCTCGAATCATTTCAAATTGGTTTCTTGAACATGCCAACATTTCTAAAGAATGCTTTCAGCACCTTCTTGAATTAATGCCATGTAGAATTAAGGCAGTTCTGAAGGCTAAAGGGGGTCAAACACAGTATTAGTATGGTGTTCCTAATAATCCTTTAGGTGAGTGTATATCACTCCCAATTCATGTAATCATGTAACTATTGAATGAGTGAATGAAAATGCACCATGTCTGATATCTTTTTGTTTGTTTGTTTATAATTCAGAAGATGGCTTCAGTGAAATCTTTGTAGGACGTATCATGTTCTTATAAGAAATCAGGTCTAAATTTACTCTCTGCTTAGAGCAGGAAAATAAATGACCACAGATAACCTAATATATTGGTAGAAACTTGGGATTTCATAATTTCTCTCTCTTAAAACGCCTTATTTCCTCACTTTATTCCTTTCTGCAATGCGTGTGAATGTGTGTGTGAGTGCGTTTGTGTTAGAGTAATCATTAAAGTTTTGTTTGTATTTAAAGATAAGTGTTCTGGTGTTATGTGCTTACAAATTTAATGTCTTAAACTGCTGATCTAAGTTACCTGGCTGTTAAATAGTGTTTCACTATTCTGTGGATATTAAAATAGGCCTACGCTGCAGCGTTTATAGTTACGGCCCGTTCAAATGAACACCAGAGTCATTTGCTCGGTCGTAAAATAGACTCTTGTAAAATTCCCTATGAATTAATTAATTCATTAAATTGAGCTAAACATGTTTCCCTTATACAGAGTCCCTTAACACTGCTGAAAGAGGCCACAGCCACCAGGGAATACCGTTTCCATGAAAGGGTCTATATGGTCTGCAACAATGTTTAGGTTGGTGGTACGTGCCAAAGTAACATCCACATGAATGACAGGACCCAAAGTTTCCCAGCAGAACATTGCCCAAAGCATCACACTGCCTCCGCCGGCTTGCCTTCTTCTCATAGTGCATCCTGATGCCATGTGTTCCCCAGCGACACACCCAGCCATCCACATGATGTAAAACAAAACATGATTCATCAGACCAGGCCACCTTCTTCCATTGCTCCGTGGTCCAATTTTGATGCTCACGTGTCCACTGTTGGTGCTTTAGGGCTGTGTACAAGGGGTCAGCATGAGCACCCTAACTGGTCTGCGGCTATGCAGCCACATACACAACAAACTGCGATGCACTGTGACACCTTTCTATCAGGACCAGCATTAACTTTTTAAGCAATTTGAGCTACAGTAGCTCGTCTGTTTGATTGGGCCACACAGGCCAGCCTTCGCTCCCCACGTGCATCAGTGAGCCTTGGCCGCCCATGACCCTGTTGCCGGTTCACCACTGTTCCTTCCTTGGACCACTTTTGATAGATACTGACCACTGCAGACCGGGAACACCCCACAAGATCTAGGAGAAAATGGCGCCGCCGTGTTTGGTCGCCGTTCAGGTCGCTCCGCGAAGACTGTGCTTTTTATTTACTATTTTACTTTCTTTTACTCTCAGTTTTTACAAGTTATCATCTGCATTGATCTACTATGACAGCAAAACTCTTTTGGACATTGGTTACCTCTACACTGGACTGCTTCAGGACACTTTCACCGATCCCCTATGGACAGACGAGTCAACGGCGAAGAATCAAGAAACACCGTGGGAAACGCGCTGGTATCCGTAACAGACTGAGGAAAAGGGCATTCAGACCTCCTCTCCCGAGCATTCTTCTAGCAAATGTTCACTCCTTGGATAATAAGATGGACGATCTTAGAGCCAGGATAAGTTTTCAACGGGACATGAGAGACTGTAATATCTATTGTTTGTCCGAAACATGGCTCACGCCCGCGGTCCCAGACACAGCTGTGACGCCGTCGGAGAACTTCTCTGTTTTTCGGATGGACAGAACAGCCGAGGCCGGTAAATCCAAAGGCGGTGGAGTATGCTTCATGATCAACAAGAAATGGTGCGATCCCAGGAACATCACCATTCTCTGCTCGCCTCATCTGGAACATTTAACAATCATTTGTCGCGACCGCCGTTTACGTCCCACCGCAGGCAGACACAGCGCTAGCTTTATCTGGCCTTCATGATGTTGCCAGCGGCATCATAAACAAACATCCCGACGCGGCGTTCATTGTCGCGGGCGATTTTAACCTAAAGAAAGTCCTGCCAAACTTTCATCAGCACGTCTCCTGCCCCACACGAGGAGCAAACACACTGGATCATTGCTACACCCCGTTTAAGAACGCCTATAAAGCGCGGTCACTTCCAGCGTTTGGCAAATCGGATCATGCCGCCATTTTCCTCACTCCCGAATACAAACAAAAGCTCGTTCAGGAACCCCCGGTGAGGCGGGAAGTTAAGCGTTGGTCGCCCCACTCAGAGACCGTGCTTCAGGCAGCTCTGGATGATGTTGACTGGGACATGTTCCGAGCGAGTTCAGCCGACGTAAACGAGTTCACAGATGTGGCGCTTTGCTTCATCAACACGCTTACAGAGCAAGCCACGCAAACAATAACAATAACGTCCTTCTCAAATCAGAAACCGTGGGTGGACAATTCAATCTGCGCGGCAGTGAACGCACGCACTGCTGCTTACAACGCCGGTCTCCATTCAGGGAATATGACTGAATACAGAACGTCCTGTTATGCTCTGCGGCATGCGGTTAAAGCCGCAAAGCTCCGACATAAAGACCGAGTGGAGTCTCATTTCCAACTCAACGACTCGCGGCGCATGTGGCAAGGTCTGAGGTCCATCTGCTCCTTTGGATCTAAATCCTCTGCAGAGGTGAACGCTGACCCGTTGCTCGTGAACGAGTTAAATTCTTTCTACGCTCGCTTTGACTGTAACCGCGGTAACGCGACTCGCCAAGTGGCGCGTTAGAGGAAATTACTCAGAGCAGTAACAACCACGTGATCTCTGTCTCAGAGGATGAAGTTCGGAGAGCACTCAAGCCGTGGACGCCAGGAAAGCTGCCGGGCCAGATGGTATTTCAGGTCGTGTTCTGCGGTCCTGTGCTGATCAGCTCGCCGGGTTGTTTACATCTATCTTTAATGAGTCCTCGCTACATCTGTGGTCCCCACCTCCTTCAAAAAATCCATCATCATCCCTGTCCCTAAGAACAGTAAACCCTCTTGCCTAAATGACTATCGTCCAGTGGCTCTCACGTCTATAGTCATGAAGGTCTTTGAGAGATTCATTAAAAACACCATTTGCGCCTTCATTCCTGGCACTTTGGACCCTCTTCAGTTTGCCTATCGTCCCAATAGATCGACTGAAGATGCCATCTCTCATGTCCTCCACTCCTCCCTCACTCACATCGACAGCAAAAGTGGGAACTACGTAAGGCTGCTATTTATTGACTATAGCTCAGCCTTTAACACCATAGTTCCCACCAAGCTAACCTCCAAACTCCTGGATCTCGGCCTGAATCCTTCTCTATGCCACTGGATTGAGGACTTCCTCACTGGCAGGCCTCAGGTGGTGAGAATAGGCCAGTCCACCTCCACCTCCATCACCCTGAGTGTGGGAGCTCCACAGGGCTGTGTCCTGAGTCCCCTGCTCTACTCTCTCTACACGCATGACTGTTTGTCCACACACAGCTCCACCTCTATCATCAAATTTGCTGATGATACTGTTGTCCTGGGCCTCATTTCCAACAACAATGAGACGGCATACTTGGACGAGGTGGAGCATCTAACATCATGGTGCCAGGACAACTGTCTCTCTCTGAATGTTGGCAAGACCAAAGAAATGATTGTGGACTTCAGGAAGAGACAGCAACGGACATACTCCCCCCTCATGATCAGCGGGTCACCAGTAGAGAGAGTGAGCAGCTTCAAGTACCTGGGAGTAAACATCTCCGAGGACCTGACCTGGACTGCTCACATTCAGACACAGGTGAAAAAAGCCAGGCAAAGACTGTACCACCTGCGCCAGCTGAGGAAATTCAGGGTTTCACCAGCTATCCTGAAAACTTTCTATTTAGGGGCGATAGAAAGTGTATTAACAGCGTGGTATGGGAACAGCACCAGTCATGACCGCAAAGCCCTGCAAAGAGTCGTGCGCTTATCCGAGCGTATCTCAGGGTCAGCTCTCCCGTCTCTGCAGGACGTCTACACCAAACACTGCAAAGGTAGAGCTACCAAGATCATCAAGGACTCTAATCACCCTGCAAACCCTAATTTCACGCTGCTGCCATCTGGTAAGCGCTTCCGAAGCCTGATGGCCAAAATTGAGAGACTCAGGAGGAGCTTCTTCCCCCAGGCCATCAGACTCCTGAACTTAACATCACATGACTTCACTTCAGGATAAACATTGATACACTGTCATTGCACTGCACTTTCTGTTCTCGTTGTTACTGTGTAACAACCTGTTATAAACCTGTTTGCACATTATACTCTTTATACATTTGTTAACCACATATTTATAAGTCTACAGTTTACTCACTGCACAGTCTACTTCAATTATTTTATTCCACTTTATTCTTATTTTTTACTTTTTTTCTCTTGACTTTATTTATAATTTACAGATATATATATATATATATATATATATATATATATATATATATATATATATATATATACTATTTTTATCCTATTTCTATATAATTTCCTCCTTGTGTTTTTAACCGTGAATTTGCACTGTCCATGGAGCGGACCTGTTTACATTTCACTGCCGGTTGTATATTCTGTATATAACTGTGTATGTGACAAATAAAACTCTTGAAACTTGAATCTTGAAGAGCTGCAGTTTTGGAGATGCTCTGACCCAGTCGTCTAGCCATCACAATCTGGTCCTTGTCAAACTCGCTCAAATCCTTACGCTTGCCCATTTTTCTTGCTTCTACATATCAACTTTGAGGACAAAATGTTCACTTGCTGCCTAATATATCCTACTCACTAACAGTTGCCGTGATGGAGAGATAATCAGTGTTATTCACTTCACCTGTCAGTGGTCATAATGTTATGTCTGATCGGTGTATGTGTGTGGGCAGTATTCCCTCTCTTACCATCTCTTCTTTGGACCCTGCATGTAGTCACTTTTACCTAATGTATCTAACACATAAACAATAAAATGAATTCCCTACAAATTTTCATAATGAAATCCCTTAACTTTCATATATATATGAGAAAATTAAGTAATCTTTGATATACTATTGCAGTGCACTTGGCCATTCCAAACAAGAAGCTCTCCTCCATGTATAAAAAGGAAGCACAGGTGAAAGCGGTGGTCTGGACCTTTAAAGCAGCCTTATGATGAATGCGTTTGGCAGGCCGGCGGATGATAGAGTGGAGCGAGTGATACGATAGCGCCAGGCTCTTTGAAGCCTGGCAGAGCCTGAAGGCATGACTCCACAAGTCCTTCAGCCTCTCATGAGTTAATGTCCTAATCTGTTTTCAGCAGAGCCCTCACAAGCATGCGCAACAGCCAAGGGCAAAAACTAATGAAATGCTCTTTTAGCCAGCCATCATTAATTGGTCACAGTTAGAGAGGGAATGTCAACACCGAGGCTATTATCTGCTCTCAATCTCCACAGACATCCACACAAATGTTCCAGGGCTTTCACAGCTCCCTCCATCTTTGTCAAAACACCTCCATCTCCAGCCTTTCAGCCACTGAGAAGGTGTAATGACTTAGTTCAGCCACTTTATTTAGTTCATATATATGTGTGTGTGTGTGTGTGTGTGTGTGTGTGTGTGTGTGTGTGTGTGTGTGTGTGTGTGGAACATATGGTAATACTTTAGTTTAGGGTCCATTTCTCACTATTAACTAGTAGCTTATTAGCATGCATATTACTAGGTAATGTAATAACTCTATGTATAACTGTTTATTAGTACTTAAAGCACATATTAATGCCTTATTTTGCATGACCATATTCTACTTCCCTTAATAATACCCAATACCTTACTAACTATTCATAAGCTGTAATTATGAGTTTATTGAGGCAAAAGTTGTCTTCGAGGGAACTCGCACTGCGTCGTTGAGTGACGACACTCTGGGAACGCCCTCAGCATAGCGCGTCTGAAGCATGAATGAAATCTCTCCAACCCTGATTGGTGCTGCGTCATGACGTAGTAGATGACGGCATAAGCGGAAGCTACAAAGGGGACGCTGGCACACAACACATTAGCTTTTGCTCTTCAGCCCAGCACTCTGTGTTGAAATTGTCTGTCTATTTGGTGTTGTTTGTCCAAAAAAGAGAGTATTTTGTGAAGTCGGCAGGCTCGCGAGCCCCGTGGTTCTGTCCCGCGTCTGTTGAGGCAACGCGGCGGCTTAGATCATAGGGGTCGCGGATGGACTTGTCAGCGGGTCTCGAGACTGCTGAGGCACTTTCTCAGTCCTCGCCTGACAGTTCAGATGTTCTCCCTCCGTACGTGGAAGCCCACGCTGTGGCTTCTTCCCCCGGGATGGTGAACCCGATGCTTGAGCTTTCTGACTCTGAGGAATCAGATGTGCTTAGCATCGAGGCGGGTGACGTTAAAGTCCCAGACACGCCGCTTCATTAAGAGCACTCAGATAGCTCTCGAGGTGTTCTCCCTTCCCGTGCAGAAGCCCGCGCTGCGGCTTCTTCCCCCAGGGTGGCGAACCAGATGCTTGAGCTGTCTGATTCCGAGGAATTAGACATGCACCGCACCGAGGGAGTGAAGTAGTAAAAAAAAGAAAAAAAAAAGTCTGTATAAATAATTATTAAAACAGTATCGTCTGGTGATTATGGGGGATATTATCTGACTTTGAGGAGTTAGATATTATCAGCCTATCATCCAAAGCGTGTTCACTTGTCTGTATATTCATCTAAGATGGGAGCATGACATGCATGAGCAGTTTCCTGAGGGGGCTGCTTTCGTGCATTGTGAGGTTTTGCTCCTCCACGGAGCCCTCAGAGAATGTTGTTCTCGCTGCCTCGTGCGCTGCAGGACACATCGGTTTTCAGCCCGAAGTCGTTGCGGCCCTGTCGAGTTGCTAACTTAGATGAGGCTCCTGCTGGCCAGCCCCCCTCCCGGGTAGGAGCGATCGAGATCGCCTCCTCCATGGAGCTCTTTGGAAGTCGATGTTGTAATCCCGCCATCCATGATGCTCGGGCCACATCGATTTCCAGCGAACGCACGCTGCTCCATCCGCCTCTAGAAAGCGTCCGCACACACCGAAAATCCTTCTCGTCTTCCCCCTGCCGGTCAGCCGCTTCAGGGGGTCGGGAATGAGGCTCGGTTGACACCCGAGGCCAGCCTTGAGAGGCTGGTTACCTTCACAGATTATCTCGGCGCATGGTCATGCCTCCGAATATATCTGCATGGGCCCTGCGA
Organism: Paracanthobrama guichenoti; assembly: GCA_018749465.1. Lineage (NCBI taxonomy): Eukaryota > Metazoa > Chordata > Actinopteri > Cypriniformes > Gobionidae > Paracanthobrama > Paracanthobrama guichenoti. Next base: position 39,253,803 of record CM031947.1, read on the forward strand.
CTGTAGAAAAGGGATACAGACTGCAGTTCGGTTACTCTTCCCCGAAGTTTAATGGGGTGGTCTGGACTGTGGTGGTCGCAGAGCAGGTGGGGGTTATGGAACAGGAAGTTCACTCCTTGTTGGTAAGGAGGCCATACAGCATGTTCCTTTACCAGACAGGGAGTCCGGGTTCTACAGCCGGTACTTCATAGTTCCCAAGAGGGATGGGGGTTGCGTCCAATATTAGATCTGAGGCACTTGAATCGCTCTCTGAGGAGATTCAGGTTCAAGATGCTCACAATTCCAGCCATCGTGAGTCAGATTCAGTTCGAGGACTGGTTCGTTACGATAGATCTAAAGACGCATACTTCCATGTATCCATCCTTTCATGTCACAGGAAGTTCCTGAGGTTTGCTTTCAGGTGCGACGCGTACCAATATCAGGTTCTTCCTTTCGGCCTAGCTCTTTACCCCAGGGCATCCATTTACTGAATTCTATCGACGATTGGCTCATATTGGCTCAGTTTCGAGGAATGTCAGTTCGCCATTGAGGTGTCGTTCTGGCCCATATTCAGTGCTTGGGGCTGAGACTTAATGCCTTCCCAGAGAACTCTGTTCCTGGGAGTTGTATGGGACTCGACTACGATGAGGGCACAATTATCCCTGCATGTATCGAGGCCGCAGCCTCACTGTGAAGCAGTTCCAGAGACTGCTGGGGCTCATGGCAGCAGCGCCCAACAGAATTCTGTTCGGCCTGTTATACATGAGACCCCTACAGTGCTGGCTGAAAACCAAGGGATTTTCCCAGAGGGGAAATCTGTTCCGTATGTTCAGGGTAATGCACAGATGGCCTCGTTCCCTCATCATATGGAAAAAAACCTTGGTTTCTGTCCCAGGGGCCAGTGTTGGAAGTGTCATGTTGCCGGAAAACCGTTTCAACAGACGCCTCCCTCACTGGTTGGGACGTGGTCATGGAAGGCCGATTTGCGAGAGGTTTGTGGGAGACCCGGCATCCTTCCTGGCATATAAATCACCTGGAAATGCTGCCGGTCTACAAAGCTCTGATGAGCTTTTTCCTGGACCTCCGCGGCCACCATGTCCTGATATGATCAGACAATATGTCTGTAATTTTGTATCTGAATCATCAGGGGGGTCTGAGGTCGTGCCCTCTATGCAGACTGGCACAACAGATCCTCCTGTGGTCCCAGGGGTAACTGTCGTCTCTCAGAGCGATGTATATCCCAGGGGATCAAAACCAGGGATCAGACGTCCTGTCGAGGCAGAGGCTGAGGCCCGGGGAGTGCCGACTTCACCCAGAGGTGGTGAAGGCCATATGCGAGAGGTGCGGCCCAGTGGAAGCAGATCTATTCACTTCTTGAGAGACGTCCCACTGTCCGCTGTGGTTTTCCCTCACGCATCCAGCCCCACTGGGGTTGGATGCCATGATGCAGACGTGGCCGAGGCTGCGTCTGTACGTATTTCCCCCAATCGCTCTGCTCCCGGGAGTCTTGGAGCGGGTCCACCAGGAAGGGATCAGCCTACCTCTAGTGGCACCCTGCTGGCCGACCCGAGTATGGTTCTCGGACATTGTAGCACTGCTAGACAGCCTCCTGTGGCAGGTTCCTCTGAGGAGGGATCTGCTGTCTCAGGCAGGGGGCACAATATTCCACCCCCGGCCGGAGCTGTGGGAGCTCTGGGTCTAGCCCTTGAGGGGGCCCGGTACCTAGAGGCTGGCCTGTCAGCAGGGGCTGTCGAGACCTTACTCAGCTCCAGGGCTCTTTCCACCAGGAGACTGTACAGCCTGAAGTGGGATGTCTTTTCCACTTAGTGTAGAGATCGTGAGGTGGACCCAGTTAACCGCCCAGTGGCTTCAGTGCTGGAGTTCCTCCAAGATCGTTTCTCCACTTGTCTTACCCCACATACACCTTAAGCGTGGCTTAAGGTGTATGTGGCTGCCACTGGGGCTTTCCACTCGTTTATAGGTGATGGGCCATTGGGGAGGCACCATCTGGTTGTACATTTCCTCTGTGGGGCTCGTAGGATGAGGCCTGCGACTCGCTCCAGAGTCCCAACCTGGGACCTGGCGGTGGTACTTGAAGTGGTACTGAGGCCCCCTTTGAGCCACTGGAGTCAGCTGAGGCAAAGAACCTGACCTTGAAGGTGGCCTTTCTCCTCGCTATCACCTCTCTGAGGAGAGTGGGGGACCTTCAGGCCTTGGCTGTTACACCAACTTGCCTGGAGTTTGCCCCCGGCGGAGTTAAGGCCATTTTACATCCCAGACCAGGCTACGTGCCCAAGGTGCCATCTAATGTGGCATGGTCAGTGGTTCTTTACTTGGAGAAGTCTTCCCAGTGGAGGAAGTCAGACCCATTGTTGGTGTGCTTTGGCTCACCCAAGAAAAGGGGCTGCCTGCATCGAAACAGACAATCAGCAATTGGATTGTCTAGGCTATAGCCATGGCTTATCAGGTGCACATTTTGCCTTCACTGGCGTCTCGCTTCAGGAGATTTGCGAGGCGGCCGGGTGGGCCACCCCGCACACCTTCATAAGATTCTACAGTCTGTAACTCCCGGTGACGCCTGGTGCCAGGGTGCTCGTGTCCTAAGTGTGCCTGGTCTCCCAGCTTCACACTAGGACGGGCGTGATTACGGTGTGGCATAGTGGGTAGTTCGTTCCCAGAGTGTCGTCACTCGAAGGGGAACGTCTCGGGTTACGACTGTAACCCTTGTTCCCCGAGAAGGAAACGAGACACTGCGTCTCGTCGCCACACCTATCACGGGCAGAGCGCTCTCTTCATTGCAAATAAGCTAATGTGTTTGTGTGCCAGTGTCCCCTTTGTAGCTTCTGCTTATGCCGTCATCTACTACGTCATGACGCAGCACCAATCAGGGTTGGATAGATTTCATTCATGCTTCAGACGCGCTACGCTGAGAGCGTTCCCAGAGTGTCATCACACGACAACGCAGTGTCTCGTTCCCTTCTCGGGGAACTAGGGTTACAGTCGTAACCCGAGACATTCTTAATAGTTAGTTAATCGTGAGAATTAGATAGAAATTAGATGTTGATATTGACCATCTTTGCATATATGTACATTGTAAAAAGTACAATTTATTTGGGTACTCATATTGATTATTTCAAAGGCATGACCAAACATGACTAAAGCATGATTTAAAATGTGCTTTGAAATAAAACTTTTAATTTGACATTATGGAAAAGTGTACATTATAAACTGTGTACTTAAAGAAATATATAGTCATGAATGTATACTTTCAGTACACTTAAGTGGTTTTTATTACATATTACTGTACATTATATGCAAGTACAGGTTTTCACAAGGGTTACAACATGCAAAACAATTATTCAGAAATATTGTTTTTGTAGTCTACTGAATGTATTTGTCTAAATTTGTTGAAACATGCCAACCTGAAGAAAAGAGTTCCTTTAGCTTAATCTTGGTAAATAAATAAAATACAAACCCGATTCCAAAAAGTTGGGATACTGTACAAATTGTGAATAAAAAAGGAATGCAATAATTTACAAACCTCATAAACTTATATTTTATTCACAATAGAATATGGATAACATATCAAATGTTGAAAGTGAGACATTTTGAAATGTCATGCCAAATATTGGCTCATTTTGGATTTCATGAGAGCTACACATTCCAAAAAAGTTGGGACAGGTAGCAATAAGAGGCCGGAAAAGTTAAATGTACATATAAGGAATAGCTGGAGGACCATTTTGCAACTTATTAGGTCAATTGACAACATGATTGGGTATAAAAAGAGCCTCTCAGAGTGGCAGTGTCTCTCAGAAGTCAAGATGGGCAGAGGATCACCAACCCCCAATGCTATGCAAAAATAGTGGAGCAATATCAGAAAGGAGTTTCTCAGAGAAAAATTGCAAAGAGTTTGAAGTTATCATCATCTACAGTGCATAATATCATCCAAAGATTCAGTGAATCTGGAACAATCTCTGTGCATGAGGGTTAAGGCCGAAAACCATACTGGATGCCCGTGATCTTCGGGCCCTTAGACGGCACTGCATCACATACAGGAATGCTACTGTAATGGAAATCACAATATGGGCTCAGGAATACTTCCAGAAAACATTGTCAGTGAACACAATCCACCGTGCCATTCGCCGTTGCCGGCTAAAACTCTATAGGTCAAAAAAGAAGCCATATCTAAACATGATCCAGAAGCGCAGGCGTTTTCTCTGGGCCAAGGCTCATTTAAAATGAACTGTGGCAAAGTGGAAAACTGTGGTCAGATGAATCAAAATTTGGAGTTCTTTTTGGAGAACTGGGACACCATGTTATCCGGACTAAAGAGGACAAGGACAACCCAAGTTGTTCTCAGCGCTCAGTTCAGAAGCCTGCATCTCTGATGGTATGGGGTTGCATGAGTGCGTGTGGCATGGGCAGCTTACACATCTGGAAAGGCACCATCAATGCTGAAAGGTATATCCAAGTTCTAGAACAACATATGCTCCCATTCAGACGTCGTCTCTTTCAGGGAAGACCTTGTATTTTCCAGCATGACAATGCCAGACCACATACTGCATCAATTACAACATCGTGGCTGCGTAGAAGAAGGATCCGGGTACTGAAATGGCCAGCCTGCAGTCCAGATCTTTCACCCATAGAAAACATTTGGCCCATCATAAAGAGGAAGATGCGACAAAGAAGACCTAAGACAGTTGAGCAACTAGAAGCCTGTATTAGAAAAGAATGGGACAACATTCTTATTCCTAAACTTGAGCAACTTGTCTCCTCAGTCCCCAGACGTTTGCAGACTGCTATAAAAAGAAGAGGGGATGCCACACAGTGGGAAACATGGCCTTGTCCCAACTTTTTTGAGATGTGTTGATGCCATGAAATTAAAAAAAAATTCCCCTTAAAATGATACATTTTCTCAGTTTAAACATTTGATATGTCATCTATGTTGTATTTTGAATAAAATATTGAAATTTGAAACTTCCACATCATTGCATTCTGTTTTTATTCACAATTTGTACAATTCATGTGCATTGAATCAAATGAAATCAAATGTTCAAATAACTTTCCACAGTGTCAAATCACACAAACTGTTCATACTGAAAAATATATACTGAGAGATTCAAAATGTACAATACAATGTTTATTTTAAAAAAAAAACTTAAAAAAAAAAAAACTAAGCTAATATATTTTATTACAGATTAAAAGTATTAAAAGTCAACCAGCCAGCATTTAAATGCACTGCATGAAAGGAAATTATTAAAAACTACACTCTAAAAAATGCTGGGTTAAAAACAACCCAAGTTGGGTTGAAAATGGACTAACTCAGCAATTGGGTTGCAACCCAGCGGTTGGGTTAAATGTTTGCTTAAGACAACCCAATCGCTGGGTTAAAACAACCCAATCGCTGGGTTAAAACAACCCAGTTGCTGGGTTAGTCCATTTTCAACCCAACTTGGGTTGTTTTTAACCCAGCATTTTTTAGAGTGTATCCTGTCAGGGTTGTTCATGACAAATGGAACATAATGAAGTGTGGCCATTGTGTTTATTTGAATGTATGTCAATAGATATGATGAGACAGTATGTTCTTGTGCATGGGGTTGTGGGTTCCATGAACGCTGACCTCGGGCTGAGGTGTGAGGGGCAGTGGGTTAGTGCTAATGGAGCTGTAGTGAAGAACAGCTGATCCCAGAGCTGGAGAACACAGGCCTCTCTTCAGTGCTTTGTTAAGGCACTCTGGCTTCTTCAGGCCTGGACTGACGTGAATGCTCAGAACAAAACATCACAAATATGGTGGTGTCAATCGACAACAGCCTTAGGCCCCTCCAGAGTCCAGCTCAACACTCCTGTTCAATACATCACACAGCAGGAGAGAGCCAAAGGACTGCAACCAGCCCTCCAGCCTGCAAGAGGCCTGCAGGGACATGCATAAATAGTCATCAGCCTTGGTTTGTCTGTCATTGGGGCCGAGGGCAAAGCTTACAGAAGCTAATGAATGATGAATTATCCAAAACTGCATTTGTATTAATACTTTGCTTATAAAACTTTGCTGCATTTGTATTAATACTTTGCTTACAGTGAGTCACAAAATACAGGCTACATTTATTTAAAAATAATAATTATTCATAATATTATAATTATAACTGTGTATACATACACTACTGCTCAAAAATGTGGTGGCAGTAATATATTTTTAAATTATTATCATTATTAATAAATTATTATTTGAAATTAATACTTTTAGCAGTGATGTATTAAATTGATCAGAATCCACAAAGACATTTATTACAAACGATTACTATTTCAAATAAATTCTGTTCTTTTGAACGTGCTCTATTCATCAAAGTATCCTGATTTTTTTATCATGACTCTACAAAAGATGAACTCTTTTAAATATTGATAATAATAATTAAGAATGATTTCTGAAGGATATTGTGATACGAAAACTGGATTTATTTTTAAATAAAAATATTTAAATAGAAAACAGTTATTTTAAATGTTAATAATATTTTACAGTATACCTGTTTTTATTTTTGATCAAATAACATAAAAACATAAAAAATTATCTTACAGAACCCAAACTTTTGGACGGCAGTGTAGTACAGAAACCCCACAGCAAATGGAGTTGTCATATAATTCACCCGCCTTTAGTTATAAACTGACACCTTTTAATTTAATTATATCAAAATTAAAGTTCTGCTTTACAGACAGTTTAATTTCATAAGCTGTAAGTAAGTTCCTATTAAATATTCTACAGATTCCCTACAAATGAGTGGTAGAAGTCCATCATGGAACTTTAATAGAAAAGTATAATTACTTATCAGAGTGAATTATCTTTTACAGGGCACTAGTTATCAAAAGTTATCTAGCCATGGCTGGCAATTATTAAAGCCTTAATCAAATATGGATGGTCATTTGTTAATTGAATTATTGCAGACCATCAGAGCGCGTTTGGGAGGTGAAAAATGAGCTGTGAGACAGAAACTGAGATCTATGCTAGATATGAGCTTGAGACCTGTGTGGCACTGAGCAGTTATAAACCTGTATAGAGAAAATTTACAGGAAATCAAATGTGAGAGGCTTGATGGATCGAATGTTGAGTTATAACTTCATTTAGATTTGCATTTGGCAGAGACTTTTATCCAAAGAGACTTATACATTACAATGTATGCATTTTATCAGTTCATGCATTACCCAGGAATTGAACCCGTGACCTTGTTGATGCTAACGCCATGCTCTATTGTTTGAACTACAGGAACATTTTATGTGAGTCTTATGAAACTTTTTCTTTATCAAATGTAGTTTTCTGTAGCATGCCATTTTTTTCCTTCTCGTATGACATCACCGCATGCAGTGTGAAAATTACAACAGTGTCACATGTCCAGCTCTGGTTTACACAGTTTTGATCTCAGACACGTCTGTGCCTCTGTGACTAACTGACACACACTGATGGGCCAAAACAAAGATAATCTAACAGTGATTCAGCTGAGTAGCAAACACACTCCTGCTCCATACGTCACTCGCTTACTCCCAACTCTCTCTCGCACACGCTCAGAGGAAATGGAAGCAGGCAGTGGAACAGCAGTAAGAGATTCAGAGGGGAAATGAGAGGCAACAGCTTGGAGCAGCACTTCCTGCCTTTGCACTACAGAGAACATATGAAGTATATGCCCAGTCCTTAACAGTAGAATACAGATAAATGCAAAAATATCTTGTGTGTGCTTTTAAATACACCAGACTGGATTTTTCATTTGCATGTCCCCTTTCATCATCTTTACATTTTAATGCACTGTATAGAATAAAACAAAATCTATTGTTATTAATCTATTTCCTAGTATTATTCCTCGTCTTCGTGTGCTTCTATACCACATTCCTTAACAGAAGAACCGACCGATACCATGTCAGCATGGATTTACTTGCTGTGCAACTGCTTTTCTTAGAGCTGTTTGCATCGCAGAGGGAATATTAGTGAAACTCGAAGGTTCGAAGGTTAGCCCCGCCCACACTCCTCTCACTGTGTGAGTCTGAGATGGTCCCTGAAGGATATTTGGATGAACTAAAGGACTTCTTGACCTAATAAACTGGTTTGAGAGGTGATACCCAAGCCCCCTGTATCTCCAGTGGTTCCTGTATCTCCAGCACCCCCTGCATCTCCAGCGCTCTCTGTATCTTCAGAATGCCTGCCCAGCCTCCCTCTCCCACCTCCTCAAACAGCCTATTCCTCAGCACCGCCAGTATCCTTCAGCCCTTCTGCATCCCCCTCTTACTATGAGGATCTGCTGAGTATCTACAGGCCACCAGATCCATCCAACCTGATGGGCTTTGCCTCCAGCCTCTGGGCCCATCACTCCTCCTCCGTCTGTCAACACTTCGGCTCCGCCTTGGCTCGCCCCTCCCTCTGCTTCACCGGAAACCATCTGCCATACCACTGGGCTCCCTTGTTCCTCCGGCTTCACTTTGGTCAGACCTCGTCCTGCCTGTATCTTCAGCTCCGTCTGGCTATGCCGTCCCCGCAGCTTCGCCTTTGTCCTCTGCTTATCCGGCTCCACCTCAGACACTCGTCACCACGGCTCCACCAGGGTCTCCATCTTCATTCGCTACATCTCTTTCGGTCGTCCCCAGGGTGTCGTCTTCTATCGAGTCGTCGTTACCATGGTTTCTTTCTTACTCCACTCTCTCCTCCAGAGCCCCCTCCCTCCTCAGTTGGACTAGTTACGGCGGAAGCATAATGTAATGTATGTTCTGTGCACCCGACCCTACCCCCATTGTTTTTGGTTCTGTCCTGTGATCTATTTTTCTGCAGTCTGTTTAATTAGTCATTTAATTCACCTGTATCTTGTTAATCAACTTATTAGTTCCCTTTGTTTGTTCATGCTTATAAGCATTCAGTTGCTTGCTTGTAAGTGTTTTTCGGTTCTCGTTAATGTGTGTGTTTCCTCAGAATCTGTGCAAAATTCCTTTTCGAAATCCTAGACAGTGGATGATTGTGCATACATGCATCCCCACTCAGTCTCCTCCACTCCTAACCATATAATGGAGTTTACAACACCTAGTTTGACTATGCATAACCTCATCTGTATATAATTTCCATATGCATATTCCCATCCATGTGATACTACCTTTAATGGTAGCCTATAAGACAAAAACAGACTGTACATTTGGTTTGCGCAATTACCTTGCTAAAAATCATTCAGTTTTCTTGTCCTTTAAAAAAAAAAAAAAAAAAAAAAAAAAACAGACATCCAAATATCCTTAATAATAATAAAAATTAAAACATCTGAAAATTGTATAAAATACTTTTCACGGAAAATTTGGTGTAAAAATCATTGCTGTAAGTATAGCCCAGAATATAAAGATTGTCAATGTTTGTGATACTATTTGTTTTGTGAGTTTCTTATTTAAGTATCAAACAAATATCATCAGTGCAGGTATATATTCTGTCCTTCTCTCTATGTACACAGCTTGTCCAAATCTGTTCTGGAGATGCAGATGTAACATTTGTCATGTCAATAAAACTATTTGCACTGAATTGATTAGCTGTAAGGCTGAGGGGCTCCCTGTGGACTTTCTGACAAGAGAGAGTGAAAATATGTGTGTTTGTGTGTGTGAGAGAGAAACAGGGAGCAAGAGCTGATTCACTAAACACAGATTGTATCAGTCGTGTCGCTGCTGACGGGGCTGCGCTGACTGTGTCTGGGCCAGTGCTGTTCAGGGCTGATACTGCACTCTGGAGATAGTCCAGATAACAGCACTGACATCCTCTCTCATTCACACAGCTGCGGGGGTGGACAGCCTCTCCCCTGGGACAGAGGACCGCTTCACCGAGGGGCAGGAGGGGGAGCCTGAGAAAGGGAAACTGGAGGGAGAATGGAAGAATTTAAATAATCTACATTAGGTCTGAAGTTACCAATTAGTAATGTTTAATTTGTGAATAAATTGTTATTTATATTGCTACTTTATGTAGTTGAACTTGTACTTGTACTTGTAGGCTTTGCAAAGCTATTGACTATAAGGGAGGGCTTTGTTTGGGAGTAAAATTTATCTGGTAAAAATTCATAATCAGGAACGTCTCAGTTACTGTTGTAACCTCCGTTCCCTGATGGAGGGAACGAGGCATGGTGTCAGTGACTGACACTAGGGCTCGCACTTGGGAGCCCCAAACACCTCTGATACTTGAGAAAAGGCCAAAGAGGATTGGCGAGTGGAATTTGCATGTGCCACTCCCCCAGACATACATGTATAAAAGTAGATGGCGTGCATCCACTCATTCAGGCTTGTGCTGAGGAGCTGAGAGAGTGTCCCGCCATCCAGTGGGTAGACCAGACCCTTGTGGCAGGAGGGACACTATGTCTTGTTCCCTGGAGGTTACAACAGTAACCAAGACGTCCCCTATCTGTCAGTCACTTCAACGTATTGAGGACTGACATTAGGGGTGCCTATGAACTGAGTTACGAGATATTGGCAATGCAGATGCTGGCAAGACACTGCATGTCAGGTGCAAGTGCACTTGCTACATCATAACCTACCTAGGGCCCTACATAAGCCATGTAGTCCTTCGTACCACTTAGGGACCGAAAGGACAGTACTTACAATGGGAATAGGTTGCTTCAGCCAGACTTCCTTTTGGCCTTTTCTGTTCTTCTTGTTTTTTTCTTCTTCTTTTTTTTACAGCTGAAAGGTAAGATACGTTAAGGGTTCACTGGTCTGGGGTACTCACGTGGACAAAAAAGCATACGTTATTACCGCAGGGAGGGGAAAGGTTCTGTATGCAAGAGTACTCGGCCAGTTGCCCACAGCTTACCTGATCACACCTGACAACACACGGGACGAAACTGGCTCAACCCAGAGATTGTAAAATCTCGCAAAGATATTGGGTGTCACCCAGCCCACCGCTCTGCAGATGTATGTTAGAGAGGTTCTGTTGGCTAAATCCCAGTATGATGCAACACTCCTCGTGGAATGTGCTCGATCTCTGAAAGGGCACGGAACGTTTCAATGTGCTGATATGCCAAGGCAATAGCATCTGCGATTCAGCAGGCCAACCTATTTTTGCTGTTCCCAAAACAGACAAAGAGCTGCTCAGAGCTTTTAAAGTGCTGCGTGTGGTCCAAGTAAATACGCAGAGCGCGTACAGGACACAGCAATGATAAGGCGGGGTCTGCCTCAGCTCAAGGCAGCACTTGCAAGTTTATCACCCTAAATGGGTTAGTGGGAACTTTAGGCACATAGCACGGTCGTAGTCTCAGGAGTATAATGGACCGAACTCAAGACATTTTTCACTGACAGAGGATGCTTGCAGGTCCCCAACCTTCTTGATGGAGGTGAGCACGGTCAGGTGTGTCGTCTTCAATGAGACGGACCTAAGCTCAACTGACTCCAGTAACCCCAGCAAGACTACAGAAAGATCTCATGAGGGAAGAAGGCATTGCCTAGGATGATTCAACCTCCTGGCACCTCTGAAGAACCTGATGATCAGGTTGTGCTTCCCTAAAGACTTCCTTTCTTACAGGAGGGAAAGCACTGATGCAACTGCACATCTCAGTGGGTCTTCCCCTCAGCAAGCACACCAGTTAGTGAACAGACTCCACTTCAAAGCATAGGCCTGTCTCATGGAGGCCTATGCAACTCTAGCCTGAGTTATTGTGTCTATCACACAGTCAAGTCTTCCATGTTCCATTCAGGGACCAAATATGGAGGTTCCAGAGGTCTGGGCACAGGTGCCAAATTGTGCACTGTCCCTGAAAAATTAGGTCACTCCTAAGGGGGATTCGCCAGGGAGGGACTGTCGCAAGCACCATGAGCTCTGAGAAACAAGTCTGTGTGGGCCAATACGGCACAAACAATAGGACAAACAATAGTCCTTCCTGACTTTGCACAACGTCTGTGCAATGAGGCTCACTGGGGGAAATGCATATTTGCGCAGGCCCCAGGGCCAGCTGTTTGCCAGTCTCCATTCTACTTGGAGCGTCACTTGTGACATAAATGCACCGCAATCCCACGCTCCACCTGAGGAACCTCCATGTACCCCCTGCCTGTCCCACTTTTGAGGGTAGTGAGGGAACTTTGGTTAATGGGAACGGTCAGTAAACTGACTTTGAGCTACTTATGCACTTCCAGGAAGAAAGGCACAGGGACGAGTCACACTTTGAGCCCATACCAATCATCCAACCACGAGTGCTCAGGACAGGGCAGAGGATTCCACTCCAGCCCAATGTTCACTGCGGCCTGGGCAAGTGTGGCCACCAACTCCGCGCCATTCTCAGACTGGGCTACTGCACCCAAGCTGATTCTTCTGTGTCAGACGGCACTAGCCCATGCTCCGATGCCACTATTGACAGCTCATCCTCATCCGGAGCTCCGAATGGAAAATTAAGCTTGCATTGAGACACCTAACTCATCCGAGAATGGGAGGCCTGTGGGGATTGACCTGGCGGAAACGCTCCTGTTGTCAGTGCTAGCTGTGGCCTTGCACACTGCACAAGGACCAGTGTAGGAAGCTGCTGAGGTGACTCCTTCTCTAACCAGATAAGAGAGTCATGACCACAATGTTGCCATGGTCATGTTCTCGCAGAAAGAACAAGAAACATCCATGAAAGCTTTCTCAGTGAGGGTATAACCCAAATGTACAAGGCAGAGATTGTGGCCACCCGAAGATGATAGATATCGACCACATCCAGAAACAAACATGGCAGAAAGGCATTTTTACAAAGACACTCTCCATCTGTGCTTTTTAGAAAGAAAACTGCTCGTTTGAGCTGAAGTGGCCAGGGGAAACTCTCTCTGCATGTATCCGTGCCACTGCGAGAGAGACCACGGTGATGTGCAAATTTTCTGTAGGCATGAAATACCTGGATAGCCAACTACATTTTGCCAAAATGTGCAGTATGAAACAGAGCACACTCCCTAACTCCCTAGGTAATTGTGCTTGAATTGACTTACCATTTCCGAATGAACCTTCTTGACCCTACTTGAACCTTCTTGAACGTACTTTTCTACAGAAAAATTTAATGTCACCTTAAAATAAAGTGTAAAATGTAATTAAAAATGTAAAATGACTTTGGTTTTCAACATTTATTGCAACATTTATTATCAACATTTATTACCTCAATCATGGATATATGGATAATTGTGTGAACATATGCCTAAAATGTGTCCAAGAAGCTGCTTGAATAAAAAGCTGTGAAAGCCCATCATGACCCTTAAAACACTTTGCAACAAATAATGCTCAGGAAACACCAGAAAGACAGCTAAGTAAATGATCTTGCCATAGGCACAAGTTAGGAAAGAGCCGATAGTGGTTTTCCATAGAGAATATGATATTGTTGGATCCACAACCTCACATTAAGTCAGATGTAAGTAACAGAACAAGCCTGTTCTTGGCTTGTCTCATTCATCTGATTATTTATAAAGACAGGCCAATTCTTCTGCTTAAATCTGTAACTGCCCACAAAATGAGTGTCTGCCTTTGAATTTAGAGTGTTCATTAATAGGATATTATGTGCAGCAGGAGTCCATAGTAATAGAATATTACACACATGGTCTGTGGTATCCTCACTGTCTCTGGGGTTGATGAAATATCAATATACTGAACTTCACACATTGTAACATTTAGTCCACTGAAGGCAAGTGTGAAGAACCCAAGTGCAGTTTTTATTTAACAAAAGATCCAAAAACAAAGGACTTGACTTGACTTGACTGTGACTTTGCACCTAACCAGCAGGTTACAACTAATGACAAGGCAATGAACACCTGTGAACAATGATTAAACAATGAACCAATGACATGACACAACACATGAGGGAATGGGATTCACATGACAATGGAACACATGACAAAACCAGGAAGTGCATGGCAGAGAACAAAACAGACTAAGAAACAAGACAGTGAACATGGCAACCTAAAAACATGAAACATAACCAAAACCACCCTGTGACAAACATGCTATTTTAATTTGATCCATCCATATAGCACTTTTTTACTGTACAGTTTGTTTCAAAGCAGCTTTACAGTAATAACAGGAAAATAGCAAAGTTTGTTTTGGCTGTACAACAGATCTAGAAAAAAAAAATTGGTTCTTAATCCAGCTTCAGTTCAGTGATGGAGGCAGATCAATAATACTGTTGAATATTTAGTGTTCCCAGCTAAACAAGCCAAAAGCGACAGTGGCAAGGAACCAAAACTCCATCAGGTGACAGAATGGAGAAAAAAAACATTGGGCAAAACCAGGCTCAGTCAGGATGCCAGTTCTCCTCTGGCCAATGACAATCACAATCAATGATTATGATTCAGGCCACATTACAGGTCAGAAGTCAGATTGGATTGGCTTATTGGAATATTTAATATTCAGAATATGTAATAATTGTGTACTGTGTACTCCTATATAGTGATATATATATATATATATATATATATATATATATATATATATACACACACACACTCACCTAAAGGATTATTAGGAACACCATACTAATACTGTGTTTGACCCCTTTCACCTTCAGAACTGCCTTAATTCTACATGGCATTGATTCAACAAGGTGCTGAAAGCATTCTTTAGAAATGTTGGCCCATATTGATAGGATAGCATCTTGCAGTTGATGGAGATTTGTGGGATGCACATCCAGGGCACGAAGCTCCCGTTCCACCACATCCCAAAATATGCTCTATTGGGTTGAGATCTGGTGACTGTGGGGGCCATTTTAGTACAGTGAACTCATTGTCATGTTCAAGAAACCAATTTGAAATGATCTGAGCTTTTTGACGGTGCATTATCCTGTTGGAAGTAGCCATCAGAGAATGGGTACATGGTGGTCATAAAGGGATGGACATGGTCAGAAACAATGCTCAGGTAGGCCGTGGCATTTAAATGATGCCCAATTGGCACTAAGGGGCCTAAAGTGTGCCAAGAAGACATCCCCCACACCATTACACCACCACCAGCAGCAGCCTGCACAGTGGTAACAAGGCATGATGGATCCATGTTCTCATTCTGTTTACGTCAAATTCTGACTCTATCATCTGAATGTCTCAACAGAAATCGAGACTCATCAGACCAGGCAACATTTTTCCAGTCTTCAACGGTCCAATTTTGGTGAGCTTGTGCAAATTGTAGCCTCTTTTTCCTATTTGTAGTGGAGATGAGTGGTACCGGTGGGGTCTTCTGCTGTTGTAGCCCATCCGCCTCAAGGTTGTGCGTGTTGTGGCTTCACAAATGCTTTGCTGCATACCTCGGTTGTAACAAGATATTATTTCAGTCAAAGTTGCTCTTCTATCAGCTTGAATCAGTCGGCCCATTCTCCTCTGACCTCTAGCATCAACAAGGCATTTTCGCCCACAGGACTGCCGCATACTGGATGTTTTTCCCTTTTCACACCATTCTTTGTAAACCCTAGAAATGGTTGTGCGTGAAAATCCAAGTAACTGAGCAGATTGTGAAATACTCAGACCGGCCCGTCTGGCACCAACAACCATGCCACGCTCAAAATTACTTAAATCACCTTTCTTTCCCATTCTGACATTCAGTTTGGAGTTCAGGAGATTGTCTTGACCAGGACCACACCCCTAAATGCATTGAAGCAACTGCCATGTGATTGGTTGATTAGATAATTACATTAATGAGAAATTGAACAGGTGTTCCTAATAATCCTTTAGGTGAGTGTATATTTAATGAACAATCCAGTTCCTAAATTCCTTAATTGTCTACCCTCCTTTTTTAAATATCAAGCATATATAAGCAATGTTCTTAGATACATAAGAGATAATGTCATGTAGTTCAGTTGATGTTTTAATATTTTATCACAGTAAATTTAAAAAAAAAAGAACAAAACTTTTCTTTCAAAATGAACAGAAACCTTCATCTGATGGTGTTAAATACTAACAGAGTTGACAAAAACTGATGGTGTTGACAAAAGTTATAGGGTTAGGTTAGTTGTGATGGTTACAGTAAGACGCTAGGGATTTCATTACATTAATGAATGTCCTTACGAAGACAGCCTTACAAACAGGTGTGTGTGTTTCTTCATGTTTGCAAGTCTGCAGTAGATGTAAAGTTGTTATGTGTAGGGGAGACTGGGGACTGTTGTAACACGGGGTTAGATATAAGTTTGACAGGTGAGAAACAAGCTGTAGTCAACGCCATCTTCTTTTAAAGTTCACAGGAGAAATTGCATGAGACATTGCATGAAACAGTTTATTAAAAATGTTACAACCAACCCTATGATGATTCCAATGAGTGTCAAATCCTCTGTCGAGGCAAAATCATGCACGTTTTTTGTTGCTTATCGGGGGATTTATTCAGTAAATGTGTTTCCATCATAGTTTATGCTCATGTCTTCTTACCAGCTAAAAATGATCTGCCTCAATTGAACGCAAGTTTTTGTGCACATTATTAGAATGCGGATCTTAATGTTTCCATCCAGCGTTTTTTATGCAATATCTCAAAATAGTATTTTAAGTATTTAAGACATGGACATGTGTATGATATGTAAGACATGTTTTATCTCTTATCTATATCGGTGGCCGAGAGATCTCAGTGCTCTGCAACAGAAGAAAACATGCAAATAGCAAACAGACAAAACAGCAGCAAATTAAGAAAACATCTTCATTAGTTTAACATGTGCTGCAAATACTCACAAAGCAACTAAATACAGAATTGCACTGCAAATACAAGGCACATATGAGCAAGATGTTAAAATAAACAAAAAACTCACTTTCAGTTCATCGACAACACCATTGATGAGTAGACATTGAACAATAAGCGGCCCCAGCCAGGTTCGTCACTTGTTGGGGTCCCCTTGAAACATTTCCATTGTGGTCTGTGCTATTTGCAGTGCTTTTCTATATTTGGCTGTGTTGTGCGCATTTGCAGCACGTGTTGTCAAACTGATGAAGATCATTTCTTAAAGGGATAGTTCACCCAAAAATGAAAATTCTGTCATTAATGACTCAGCCTCATGTCGTTCCAAACCCATAAGACTTTTGTTCATCTTCACACACACACACACACACACACACACACACACACACACACACACACACACACACACACACACACACACACACACACACACAACTGAACACCTTAGCAATCATAGCAATGTCCTGGCAACCAACTACAACACCCTATAATCATTCAGACAACTTTTGTATAGGGAAGCACCATATTTCATGTTAATATTTGGTATTATATTTCCATATGCTCATGCAGACAGTATTTGATTTCTCTTACTGAATGGTAGTTCAATTCACAGCATATCTGCAGTAGACAGGCGGCCTTTCTGCCAGCCAAAAGACAGGTGATAGCCAATAGACAGGTGGAGAACAAATGGAGAACAAGGATTAGAGAGCCTCTTGAAAAAGAGGGGAGATGTGGAGGGAGGGTGGATTTGGTGAAGGGCTCTCTGATTCCCAAAGGACATGTGAATATCAGTCTATCTGGGGATAATTCATGTCAGAGCATGTATCTCACATCTAAAGAAGGCCTGAGAATGAGCCTGCAACGAGCCTGATGACTCTTCTTTACACTGATTCTTGCCCACCTTCCACATTTAAATGCCTCATGTCGATGTCAACAATCAAAATGAAAAAAGGTGCTACTGGTACAGAAATATTACAGTAGCTATAAATTAAATTTGCATTTTTGCTCTCTAAACATGACTGCAATCTAAAACATCCTATCTACAATCCAATATCAATGATAATGTTTTATTTTGTGTTTATAACTTGACATCAAAATTAATTTTATAAATGAGTGCAATAAAGCCCTGTTTCCTCTCCCGTATTTTTTTCAGGCTGGGCAGTATGTAGGCTGGATCAAGGGGAATTCTGGGTAATGGCACTGTGAGTGTCCTAGTCGTTTGAGAATCCCTCACTAAATGACTTGTGAGGATAGTAATTGGAGAGGAGGGAGAGAGGTGCATAATGAGCAGTGGTATCACACAGAGAGCAGAATAGAAGTCAATGTAAAGGCAGACACACAGGACGCACAGGCAGATTGCATTCATAGAAAATGGACATGATGTCTTGCTGAGGAAATTAAGCAATTTTAGAACAAAAACTCTTGATCAGACTTTAAAAACACATTTCACCAAAAACTGTTAATTATGTCATCATTTGCTTACCCTCATGTTGTTCCTGTTCGACTTACTTTCTTCAGTGGAACACAGAAGGACATGTTCATGCTGCGCTTTAAAAGACTTAAAATACAGCATATAGACAACTTTAATGGAGCTTTATGGCAGTTCCTAACTGGCTTTGCTTTAGAGCTTGAGTTGGATTTTACATCCAACACAAAGAGGCAATCTGGTATCTGCTTAATGAATTAGCTTCTTCCAAGTGACACATGATTCGAGTCAAATACCGCTTGATTAGATGTACAACAAGAATGCTTCCTATACCTTTTGTTGTTGACACCATTCCCTTTCGAGGGAACTCGCACTGTGTCAATGATGCTTTGGGAACGCCTCTGTGTGAGTGCATCTGAAGCACGTGTGTTAACTTGTCCAATGGCGAGATGGAACATCACGGGTGGGTGACGTCCTGACCAGGAAAGCATAAAGCACATTCAGAAATGACCAGAATTAGCTTCTGCACATCAGCAAGCATTCTGTTTCAAAACTGTCTGTCTCAATATAAAGAAAATTATGGCGAACAAGCACACAAATCATGCGTATCACCACCCACAAGGGCAGGGAGAGCCACGCGATTTGAATGCTTGTTTGTTCGCCATTATTTTCTTTATATTGAGCTGTACTATATCACAGCCAATCACATGCCTTGAAACATAGAGAAACTGCGATTCACTTCTCGCAAGAGAATCAGCAATATTATTTTCTCTCTTCTGACTCTTTTGTGAGAAGTGAATCGCAGTTTCTTTATGTTTCAAGTCATGTGATTGGCTGCTTGCTACTGATGTCACGCTTTTGTGTGATTGCGCGCCATGAACTTGAAGTTGACAGAGAAAGTTGATGATCAGTGTCATAGTACCAACAAAGTGTGACTGAATTGGTTTGGTTTAATCAACTTGAAACTAATCCTGTAAACCTGAGTTTGTTCAACTATACTATCATTGTACAAAGCCTCAGATCTCTGATTGCTCTGATCTGATTCATGTGAAAATCTTAATTTAAAATCTTCATCAGAGTGAGGAATTAAAGAGTGGCCCTACAATAAAAAGAAGTGAAGAGGGAGAGTGAAGTGAGTTTAAGTACCAAGCTGAGAGTGGTGTAGGTGAAAAGAGACAAGGCAGATGGCAGAAAGCTGAATACCACTGTCGAATCTAAGCCTATATTCAAATGAGCCACCTACCTTTGATTTTCAAGAGGATTACACCTTGTGCTCAAACACACAGAAGAGTGGAGACAGAAGGAGAATGAGGAGGTGCAGAATGCATTGAATGACTGCTTAAGGAGATCTTCATTCATACGTAATTCCTTACGTCTCATTAACACTAATCCTTATTAGTCTGTGAGTAAAGCAGGTCTGAATGGTCCCATAGTGGATAGGCAGACATGTGCCCCTATTGTTATGAAGCGTAGGGGGTTAATCTAGCTCTTAAGGCTTGGGTTGAAGAGGAGAAGCCAGGTTACACCCATCCCCCTATTTCCCCCACCGAGGTCAAGGAGGAAAAGGACACTGCAATGGTGGTTGGCATAGTAACAGGCATGTGTAGCTCCAAACGTCAGTGACATACAAATATTGCCATGAGGTGATGTTAAGCTAGTTGTAAATGCTATAGGGAATTTACTGTAAATAAAGGTCATTTCTGTCACACTACAATTACTAAATGGTATTGCAAAAAGTAATGTTTTCAAACAGGTTTCCCAAATTCTCTCCCTGTCTGCCAAACAGGTAGCCCCGCCCCATCTCATGCCACTGGTTGCCAACTTGAAATTGTTCAAACTGGACTTGAAAGTGTGACACAAGCTAAAGGGCATTGGCCTTTTTTTGGGGACTTGGAAACGTCCCAGCCCAAGTGTGTGATGTAAAGGGTAAAATCAATGACCATATAATACATGAAATAATGGCAACCATATAATATTTGTACAATACTTTTAAATCAATGACATTTAAAACAATCAGTGCAATAGAACGTCACTTGAAGTTCAACAGAACTTTTAAAACCAGACTTTTATTTATTAGAAATTTCCATCCATTTAACAAAATAATAAAACCAAATGTGATGCATAATTATAAAAACAATAAAAACAAATGTGATGCATAATTGTCACTCCTACATATGAAACTGGTAAGAATTCTGCCCAAAAAAAAAGAAAAAAAAATCATTATTATTGTCATGGTGGTTGCAGCAAGGATGAGTTTGAGCAGGATCTATTTGCAGCAGTAAAATTATAATAAACAATAAATCAAAATAAACACTCAGGAGATTATTAGAGCACAGGAAAGGGGTGGCTGGGGTCTGGGGGCTGACAGAGAAACCCACCACAGAAATGGAGGAAGGAGCTATGCAGGAGATGATAGAGGGAGGAACCTGAGACTGATCCAGAACAGAGCCATTATGAAGGTCCACTGTTGAGCCAATGGAGGGATGAGCCTTGGTGGAACTGCTGGCTCGCATGACCGAAGTGGAAATGGGGACTCAGCATACTGAGGGAGCGAGGACAACGGTGGAGCTGGAGGGAAGGAAGAGCCCAGTGGAGCCAAAGGGTTGGAGGGATGAAGCATTGCTGTAGGACCAGAAATCCATGGCACAACCAGGGTGATGACTGACCAAAGCGAAGCCGGAGGGACGAGCGAGCACAGCAAAGGGAGGGACTGTGGAGCCAAGGTGGAGCTAGGATTGATAGGAGTCCGGGCTCGGAGGCTCAAGGCAAAGCCAGGGGATTGACACATCTAGATAGAGCTGGCAAAATGGAAGCCCAAGGCAGATCCAAGCTGCATAATCTGGCCAACAAAAAAGGAGCTGAAGGGCTGAATGGAGCCAGCGGAGCCAGGGCTGAGGAACTGGACAGTGTTGGCAGAGGAAGAGGGAGTGGGAGGCTGGGCAGGACCATCAGTGACAAAGGAGATTTGGAGCTGAACTGGACCAGTAAACACTTGCTGTCTTTTCACACTTTTGTGATGTAACGCCGCTCTGACTGACGGAAAGAAGTCTACTGCGGAGCTTGCACCAGTCTGAAAACTAAAATGACAAATGGGACACTCTAAGGTCTCATGGACTTAACGGACACGTGCACGTGGCAGCCATTATAAGTCCACAAGACCAAAAGTGCATATGAAGTGTGCCATTTGGGACAGGGCTTTTCAGAGATTTGCCAGTATCCAGATCATTATACCAACTTGTAGGGACTGGAATCATCTCACCCTCAATGGCAAGAGTATGGGCAGGGCTCCACTCCATGCCCTTGAACTCCACTAACATACACTCTGGGATGGACATTGGTCTTCAACGTTACCTCATTCCAGTGATCCTGATGGCGAAGTTCAATGAAGTTTTCCACATAACCAACCAGTGAACATCCCCTTTGACAAAGGCCATGTCCACACTAATACGTTTTTATTTGAAAACGCATCTTTTTCTCTCCGTTTTTGGCCTTCTGTCCACACTGAGACAACGTTTTAAGTCAACGTAAACGCAGCTTTTTGAAAACGCTCTCCAAAGCAGATACATTTGAAAACACAGTCTTCGCGTCGTAGTGTAGACTGTGAAGACGGATGTATTTGAAAACGATGACGCATGTTCAGTCATGTGACATACCAATGTATATTTATACCGCTATTGTGCCAGTTATGTGCTATTCACTTTCACACTGTTGATAAAATATGTTACTTTGCACACTTCATATCACAGTCCTTCAAGGATGACAGAAAATTTACTTGCATTTGCTGTCCTATGACAAAACACAAGTTGCGTTTTAGACCAAACATGTTTGATCGAGTGCGACCTGGACGCATCAGTGAATGGTGAGATATTTTGCTAAATAAAATGATCCTGCCAGAAGAATTGTATCATAACTTTATTATGTCTATATCATCTCAGTGAGCTTTTATGAGGTTTTATGCATGCGCAGTAAGTTGAATTTGGCGTTTACTGACGTTTCAGTGTGGATGAAAAACTTTTGGAAAACGTTAGTGTGGATGGAGAGTTCAAATCTATCCGGATTAATGGATGAAGAGGAACTGCTACTAGATCCATATTTATGGTCTGTTAAATTGCATTTATTCAAATTGCTTCAAATCAGCACAAATTTGTTCATTGTGAAAAAATACATGCATTCAGTTAAAAAGTATAAACATGGTAAAATATGTTTAGCTATGGAATAAAAATATTCATCAAGTAAAAATATTTGAGATTGAAACAAATTGGATTGGTTGATTATAAATATATAAACCTGGTAAATCGCACCCGTTTCATTTATGTATGACTGACATAAATGAAACCGACTGCCATTTTACCATTCTACCATTGCCATTTTATTTCTTTATAGAATATCTTCTTAGAATACTCAAGAAAAGACTGTAAAAATGTTAATATAAAGACATTTTCTGTATTGATTTTGCGCTTGCATTTACCCGTATTTTGAATTGCACGTTGCATTTGTGTTCTGCTTTAAAGTAAATGTATGTAAGCTTAAATGATAATTTCCTGGCAGAAAATGATCTGTACCTTTTTCTTTTCTGCTGTGTAGGACAAAATAAATATAAGACAATACAATCTGGAGATATCAATTTGAACTATCCTACATTTGACTTTGAATGGAACACAACATAAAACCACTGAAAGAAAAAGAGCCACATGGCCTTTACCCACTTTTAGATACCATCTGGGACCTGGGGTTCAACCCTTCGGGCTCCTCCAGAGTTTTCACCAGACAACCTTGTTAACACAGGTCAGAAATTAGCACCTGCTGTTCTCTCGTTAGCGTTTGAGAGTGAGGTGTTAATGAAAGCCTAACCTGTTGAAAGATTCCGGCTGTGAAGTAAAGCAGAGATGGATAAGGTGAGAACATTGTACATTGTTAAAAGTCACTGATTATGAGGACTTCTTTCAGTGTTTTTCTTCTGACAATATTCTAGATAACTAACTCTGCATACTCAGTAACGTAACTATGTAAGGTTAGACAGAGCAGGGTTTTTGAACTGTACTTGGAGCCTCCCTACTGCACATTTTGGATGCCTAATCAACCCAGCTGAATTAAATCATCAGTTGATTGAACAAGTTACTCTGAAGCTGCATCCCAATTCGCCTACTTATACTACGCCCTAAAATATGTACTCTTTTTGTGAAGAAAAAGAACATACATTTAAGTGTGTAGCAGAAGAGTATGCAAGCTTTGGGACATTGTTATCTTTCGTCACCTTTAACGGACGCTCTGTCGCTTAGTTACGTGCATCCTGTCACAGTTTAAACTGTCCTGTCAATCATCTTATCACAGTTAAAATCCTCCACATTCAGTTTAATTTAATTTCCTACCATATCAGAGAGAAATGAATAAGACATTGATCTGCCAGTCGTGGGTATTTCATGTGGAGAACTCTCCTCATGTTCAAGATTCAAGAGTTTTATTTGTCACATACACAGTTATATACAGAATATACAACCGGCAGTGAAATGTAAAAATTTTAAAATGTGTTTAAAATTTAAATATAATGATGCATTATATTGCAAGTTAATGGCTAAACGTAACATAATGTGGATAACATTGAATAAATATATTTTCGTCAGTTTAGATACTGATTATTATTCACTCAAACCCCTTTATCTAAACCTTTCTAACCGTTGAACTTGCACATCCGTCATGTTTGTAGTTTTTTTAACACTTTTTATCCGTGTTTGTAATTCTAATTGATTCCTCATCCAACACGCAATGGGTTGTGGGCAATACTAGCCATTAGAGTGAGCATCAGTCTGCACTTCGTACTCATTTCATCATACGATTTGGAACGTACTAATTTTCAAATACTATTTAGGACGGATAGTATGCAAATTGGGGCGCACAGATAGTTACCATGGGCTGAGCTGTGTTGGTCCAATAAAAGAGAAATGTGCAGTGTTGGGAACGCTCCAGGAATGGTTTGAAAACACCTCCAGCACAAATATTTTTGTGGCCAAAAATATGACCAACACAACAGAGCAGTCTTTCATTTGGGATCACAGTACTAATTAATTTTCACCACAACTACTACTGCCAAGTGCAAATTACCACAATTTACAGCATAGGGGAACGCGGGGCACAACTTAACCCGGGGTTAATTGTAACACGCATGGTTTAACACTTTCCACACATGCCAGGATGACGAAACTTTGTGTATTTACTAGTTGCCATATCAACATTATTTAGAGAAAAAAATCTTTGGAAGATATCACTGAACATTTATTTAACCATAACAAAAGTAAATTTCTTACTCAAGTTAATTTTTCATCTCTGTTTTTTGTGTTTATTTAAAATAAGACAAATCTGATATTATTGTAATCTTATATCTGTTATTTAACTGTTGATATCGTTCTTTAATGCTGATCTAACAGCAGAAGACACGAGCCGGGTTAAATCCCAGTTGCTCAGGTGGGGCATGTTGTCACACTGCGTTACAATGAGCCCCTGTTAGAACTGCGCTATTATATTCTATACTTTTATGAATTCTTTTGAGAAACCATACATGAGAAAGGAGTGAATAATGACTGAGAGTCAATGTTCAGAAATTATTCATTATTAATATGTTTCTAACTCTGCTGTAGCTGTATTTAGCGATGTGTTTGTTGTCAAACTCAAAAAATTGTTTATTTTTAATTATTAAAAATGCCATTATATATATATATATATATATATATATATATATATATATATATATATATATATATATATATATATATATATATATATATATATATATATATAGTATTTTATTGACAAAATATTTTTGTTTGTCATGGATATTTGTTTGATTATATCAGGTAATATTTTATGCTGTCATTTGGTGATGTGACAATGTACCCCACCTATGGGGCATGTTGTCACATTTCACTTCCATTCTTTCGGGGTAAATCAAGAAAAAGTATACACTGTGTTAATGAAACAAAACCACATCATTGTACTAGACATGTGTGAAATTAATGTGGGGAAAATTAAATACTCATGAAACCTTTCAAAAATGGGTTGTTCCCAGCCAGGTCATATTTCAACCCATAACCAAAAGAAAATATAATTTTCTGCATAAAGAAAATGTATTCTGCTATTCAGATAACTTTGTGTTAGTGACATTATATTCTCTTTACTGTATTGTATCTGGTGTTGTATTCTCATTCTATTTTAATGATAATTATGATTACTGTAATAAAGTAATTGCAGTAAAATAAAATAAAAATAATAGTAAGTTTGCAATTTTTACAGAAAAAAAGCTAAAACCTGCTCTTTGTGTACAAACATAAATGTGACAGTATTTTACAGTAAAATTACATAAAGCAATGTTAAACTATTTGTAGTTTTCCTGTATATGGTAAACAAAGTTAAACAGTTTACAGTAAGACATCAATGTGTCGTCATGAGCCACAGGGTTTAATATGGATTCGTATGTGTATGTTTTTTTTTATTTGTATTATTCTCATAACTCTCATACTCTAAGATGTTACCATTGGCATGCATTATACAACTATATAATAGGCCGGACTGCAACGGTTGGAGTTAAAAATCTTCATTTGTGTTCTACTGAAGAAACAAAGATACCTACATCTTGAATGCCCTGGGGGTAAGCAGATAAACTTCAGATTTTCATTTTTGGGTGAACTATTTACCCTTTAAGGACAGACACAATTTGTTCAGTAAACCACTGTTTAATAAAAATAAATAAAAAGCAATTTTATATTTAGTTTTCTCTCCCCAGCTGTACCGAACCCGTACCGAACCATGACCTTTTAAAACCGAGGTATGTACTGAACCGTCAGTTTTGTGTACCGTTACACACCTAGTGCATGCCGAGTCATTTTCTTACAAATTACTGTGAAACAGCATGATGCTGACATCACAGTACTTTACTGCTCGTTTTACTGTGAATACACATAAAGTTTGTTAAAACAATGACAAGCTTGAGCATATAAGAGAATTGAACTATGTATTACAGCATATTCTACAATGATATATAAATACTTTTTTTGTAGTTTATATAGTAATATTTTTGTTAAGTTTTTAAGTACAAATTGTGAATAAAAAAGGAATGCAATAATTTACAAATCTCATAAACTTTTATTCACAATAGAATATAGATAACATATCAAATGTTGAAAGTGAGACATTTTGAAATGTCATGCCAAATATTGGCTCATTTTGGATTTCATGAGAGCTACACATTCCAAAAAAGTTGGGACAGGGAGCAATAAGAGGCCGGAAAAGTTAAATGCACATATAAGGAACAGCTGGAGGACCAGTTTGCAACTTATTAGGTCAATTGGCAACATGATTGGGTATAAAAAGAGCCTCTCAGAGTGGCAGTGTCTCTCAGAAGTCAAGATGGGCAGAGGATCACCAATTCCCCCAATGCTGCGGCCAAAAATAGTGGAGCAATATCAGAAAGGAGTTTCTCAGAGAAAAATTGCAAAGAGTTTGAAGTTATCATCATCTACAGTGCATAATATCATCCAAAGATTCAGAGAATCTGGAACAATCTCTGTGCGTAAGGGTCAAGGCCGGAAAACCATACTGGATGCCGTGATCTTCAGGCCCTTAGACGGCACTGCATCACATACAGGAATGCTACTGTAATGGAAATCACAACATGGGCTCAGGAATACTTCCAGAAAACATTGTCGGTGAACACAATCCACCGTGCCATTCGTCGTTGCCGGCTAAAACTCTATAGGTCAAAAAAGAAGCCATATCTAAACATGATCCAGAAAGCACAGGCGTTTTCTCTGGGCAAAGGCTCATTTAAAATGAACTGTGGCAAAGTGGAAAACTGTTCTGTGGTCAGACGAATCAAAGTTTGAAGTTCTTTTTGGAAAACTGGGATGCCATGTCATCCGGACTAAAGAGGACAAGGACAACCCAAGTTGTTATCAGCGCTCAGTTCAGAAGCCTGCATCTCTGATGGTATGGGGTTGTATGAGTGTGTGTGGCATGGGCAGCTTACACATCTGGAAAGGCACCATCAATGCTGAAAGGTATATCCAAGTTCTAGAACAACACTTGCTCCCATCCAGACGTCGTCTCTTTCTGGGAAGACCTTGCATTTTCCAGCATGACAATGCCAGACCACATACTGCATCAATTACAACATCATGGCTGCGTAGAAGAAGGATCCGGGTACTGAAATGGCCAGCCTGCAGTCCAGATCTTTCACCATAGAAAACATTTGGCCCATCATAAAGAGGAAGATGCGACAAAGAAGACCTAAGACAGTTGAGCAACTAGAAGCCTGTATTAGACAAGAATGGGACAACATTCCTATTCCTAAACTTGAGCAACTTGTCTCCTCAGTCCCCAGACGTTTGCAGACTGTTATAAAAAGAAGAGGGGATGCCACACAGTGGGAAACATGGCCTTGTCCCAACTTTTTTGAGATGTGTTGATGCCATGAAATTTAAAATCAACTTATTTTTCCCTTAGAATTATACATTTTCTCAGTTTAAACATTTGATATGTCATCTATGTTGTATTCTGAATAAAATATTGAAATTTGAAACTTCCACATCATTGCATTCTGTTTTTATTCACAATTTGTGCAGTGTACCAACTTTTTTGGAATCGGGTTTGTATATATTATTTTGGGTGTAAAATGTGATCTGGAAAACTTGAAAAAATAACAACATGGCAATGTTTGCATTTGTTTTACAAATGTGGGATTTTCAAAAAAAAAAAAAAAAAAAAAAAATACTGTGATTTACATACTGATCTCTGCAAACATTTGCTGAAAAGGTTATTATAATATAGGCTAATGTAGAAGCTTAAACCAGTAAAATGTTTATTTTCTATACACACAAGGTTTTATTATTTATATCAGCTTTTGTGAGTCAATGAATGTTTGCTGGACTTCAAAACACCATCCTTCTGCGCATTCCCTTCATTTAGACTATCACTGCCTCAGTAAAATCACCCCTGCCAGAGTTTAAACATACACTGCAGCACACACACACTGCACCATATCAAAATGTAATTAAATTATGAAGTGATATGCATCAGAGCGGTCACGCTTATTTGTTTCTCCATTATTAGAGAGGGAGCGCTTCATGCAGGGAATATGAAGTAGCATTTGTGTATGACTCTCCTCTCTTTGCTGTGCGCCAGGGGCGAGACATGCTCATGCTGGGAAAACACATCTTCTGCTGGGAGCTCTGTTCTTAAATAGTTTTACCCTCTCTGCAGAGCATACGCTACATTATCCGTTGTGCTAATTTAATTGTGGGGAATCTCAGTGAGGATATTAGACTGCATGTGACAACAGCAGTATAATTAATGCTAACAAGGCCGGTCAAATTGTAATTGTTGGGAGAAATACATATGAAACTTTGATATTAATTGACCAGAGACCTCCAAAAAAGCCCCAAAGAGTAAAAGAAGAGACGTTCAAAACTCTGATATCACAGAAAATCCTGGAACGATGAGGAGTTTTGAAAATCTCTTCTGCCCAGTGTTATGTGCCATGCTATTGACACTTTATGTTGCAAGCCTTTGTGTATTTTACACTCTAAAAAATGCTGGGTTAAAAACAACGCAAGTTGGGTTGAAAATGGACACCAGGGATTGGGTTGTTTTAACCCGGAGGTTGGGTTAAATGTTTGCCCAACGTGCTGGGTAGTTTTATTTAACTATTGAACTATTAAACTAAATTACTGTATTGCTTGCTTAAAATGAACCCAAAAGTATGTTGAAATTAATATTTATTAATAAATTAACATTATTAATAAGTTTTATGAATAATAATTAAACAATAAACATTTATGAAATTGCTTATCAATAAATATTCACCTTTTAATTATTATTGTTGCCTCTAGTACTTATGTGTGTGATTTTTAATTTCCAACCTATTTTGGGCTCATTTTAAGCCAGACATATGGTAATTTTTAAACAATAGTTTAAACATTGGGCAAACATTTAACCCAACCTCCGGGTTAAAACCCAATCACTGGGTTTGTCCATTTTCAACCCAACTTGGGTTGTTTTTAACCTGGCATTTTTTTAAGAGACAAACTAGAAATGCTCTGCTTAGAAAGTGCTTAAGAATATGCTTGTACAACGGGTTAGTTAAACATGACAATTTATGATTACATAAATATTATTTGGTATATAAACATGGATTATATGCACATTAAATGGATTATGAGCACGTGACTGACTTCATGAGAAGCACACTTCCAGGTAAGTCGAACGGACAACAGAACTTCTTTCTCTTCAGTCTATTACTTACCATCTGGATTCATGGGTTTTTGTGAAATTTAATAGACTTCCATCGAAGTGTTACGGTTCCGCAAGGAAGAGGATCTATTCTAATCTCTAGGACAAACACAGAAACGCAACAGCTTCACAACAACACCTGAAAAAAATGAAAAAACTGAAACAACTGAAACTCGGAGGCATAATACACTGCATAACAAGAGGCAAGGAACAGGTGTGGGCAGTGAATTGTCAAAGGGTAACTAAGCAAACAAAGGCAAACAGGAACTAACCACAAGAAGTAAACAAAGGGGACAATGGAAACAAAAAAATACACTTTAAAATAAAAGCCCTAGAATACAGAAAACACAGGGGAAATCATGACTCTAAGAAAAAATATCCAAACAGGGCTAAAACCCCCAAATATGATATAAACCATAGAAGGAAAAAAAAGTGTCAACACATTTGAGGTCTCTGTGTTTGGGTATATTATGTATATCTGTTGTTTACACAATATCTACTGTATTATTTATTTAAATGTTCTAAGTAAAGCATACACTTTATGTGGCTTTACATGGCTTTATTCACAAATATATTGATCGAGTAAAATACTTGAAACAGAGCATTGCAAAGTAAACTTCAATAGTATATATTACTTAAATCCATATGTGAAACTTAAAAATATGTGTGCAAAAACTTTTACATTATATACAGTCATGCACAAAATTATTCATACCCTTGGTAAATATGACCAAAGAAGGCTGTGAAAATAAATCTGCGTTGTTAATCCTTTTGATCTTTTGTTTTAAAAAAAAATATAAAATTCTAACCTTTCATTGGAGAATAAGAATTTATTTAAAGGGGTCCTTTAAAATTCTCCAGATCCTTCAGATTCCCAGATCCATGTTGGTGCTTCTTCTCTTCAGTTCACCCCACTCATCTTCTATAGTGTTCAGGTACGGGACTGGGATGGTCATGGCAGAAACTTGGTTTTGTGCTCAGTGACACATTTTTCATTTTACACATGGGGTACTTTTTTAAACCCATCTTGAGTGTTTGGTGACAAAAAGCTCTTTTTTTTGACCACAGAACGTTTGAAAATTAACTGACACTACTGGAACTTCAGACAGGACCTGGTTCTGTGGTCAGATGAAAAAAAAAAAAGCTTTTTGTCAGCAAGCACTCAAGATGGGTTTAAAAAAGTACCCCATGTGTAAAATGAAATACTCTGCTGTATCTTTAATGTTGTGGGCCTATCTTTCTTCCAGAGATCCTGGACATTTTGTTCAGATACATGGTATCATGGATTCTAGCAAATACCAACAGATAAAAAATGAAAACCTGACTGTCCCAGCTAGAAATCTTTTAATGGGCCGTGGTTGGATCTTCTAACAGGACAGTGATCCAAAACAAACATCAAAATCAACACAAAAACATGTCACTGAGCACAAAACCAAGTTTCTGCTATGACCATCCCAGTCCCGTACCTGAACACTATAGAAGATGAGTGGGGTGAACTGAAGAGAAGAAGCACCAACATGGATCTGGGAATCTGAAGGATCTGGAGATATTCTGGATGGAGGAATGGTCTCTGATCTCTGGTCAGGTGTTCTCCAAACTCATCAGGCATTATAGAAGAAGACTCAGAGCTGTTATCTTGGGAAAAAGAGGCTGCAAAAAGTATTGAATAAAAGGGTATGATTAATTGTGAGCAATGTGTATTAGAGAATTTATTTTATAAAAGTTTTTCCCCCCATTTAAATTTCTTATTCTCCAATGAAAGGTTAGAATTTAATATTTTTTTTTAAACAAAAGATCAAAAGGATTAACAACGCAGATTTATTTTCACAGCCTTCATTGGTCATTTACCAAGAGTATGAATAATTTTGAGCACAACTGTACCTTTACTTATTTTTATTTTTATTTTTTTTAAATCTACTGCTTAGATAATTAAGTCACCACCTCACCACAGTGAGAGATTATAAGAAAAAATATTAATTTTGCACTACTTGTTGTTGACTTTTGGACCTAGACCTAAACATATATGAGTCTGCATTTCTAAATGAAAACTGAGTTTGAACAATTTTGTTTTTTGTTTTGTCCTTTTCCAACAAATTGGACTGACCCTGTAATTACATTGGCTATTTTCCCAGAATTTTCCCAGAATTTTCCCATGTCATATTTATAGCACACGGCAAATATCGCCCTAGTTCAATCCTTTTGACAGAAGCTGTTTTGTTGGCATCTCCTTTGTTCGCAAGCTGAATCTCTGTGGCTTTGTTGTGTAGATAAATTGGTATATTACATTTTATGCTTTTTGCCTTTTCAAATTGAGGACACATTATGGTATATGGGACTCACAGCGAGCACCACTGAGGTGAGGGCAATTCATAAAACGCTCAGTGTTTAACAGCTTTAATGACCTCCAATGGGTGATGTCTGTACTGTTTAGAACGTGTCTGAATCAATATGAGGCATAATTGGCTCTGATGGGACTTTATGACATGTTAGTGGTGGGACATGACAGTGTAAACGCTCATTTGTCTAAAGGAGTCTTTCTGAACACAGTCAGATGGTGGTGAAGGTACACGTGAAGAGGAAGTGTGGAGAAATACAGCAATCTACAGTAATCACCTCTCCATTTGCTAAAGCAGCTCTTTATTCCAATCTGTATTTTGGCAGCGGCCAAATTGAGGCTGTTTGCTTACTTATTAGCGTGCTTATGTGCTGTTTGTTTGGTGGTGCTTACAAAATCATTGCATTTTATTTTGCTTTTTATCTAGAAAATTGAGTCCAGCAGGTCATTTTGAGACATTAGCATACTACACCATCTTATTTTCATTGATAGATAATAAATCATAGCTTGTTTTTGTCATGCTTAGTTCCAAGAAAGACGGAGAAGGATTAGTGTGACAAACAGGGCGGGCGAGAGCCGTGAGAAAGCGGCGCGAGGCTGGTGAGTGATTGAAGATGAGCGCCAGCTGCACGTCACACCGGTCTCGAATCCTCTCACGAAGGAGCTTGGAAGCATAAAAGGAGGAGTGACGACAGTGAAGGACCAGAGAGGACCAGGCCTGGACTTTATGTTGTGTTTTTGTTTACGTTTTATTATGAGTGTGCGTGCAAGTCGTCCGTGAGGAGGCTGTCGTTTTTACTTTCAGTTTGTTTATTTATTTATTAAAGTTTGTTAAATGTTTGAAGGTTTCCGCCTCCTTCTTCCCATATCTACATACCCCGTTAAATTGGTGCCGAAACCCGGGAGGAAGGAGGGACATGCTGTCGGAGAGCCCTCGCTGCTGAAGGGGTTCACGGTGCTGAGGAGGTCGGGCAGCGTAGAAGAATGAAGACCGCAAGTGGCTGCCCGAGGCGGTGGTGCTGGAGCGAGTGAAGACCCGGTGAGATGGAGAGCTTGCTGCTGTGCTCCTGGGTTGAGGTGGGGTGGCTACTATCTGAGAGGGAGCAGAGGAGTCGCCAGAGTTTGCCGTGGGCCAGAGCCTGCTGCCGTCTGCCATGATGGGGAGGAGCAGGGAGCGCAGGACTCGCTGCCATCTGCCCTCAGCTGGAGGAGCCATCGCCGGCCGCCACGGGGCTGAGGATGATCGAGCTATCCACGAGGAGCGTCCAGTACCATCGCATCGCACCGTGAGGAAGAGCCTCTCTGTCCCTCCTTTTTTATATATGTAATTAAAATACCAGTACATAAATCTTAGTCATTTAAAACTTAATCGTTTTCGAGTGACAGGTGAAATGAAACACTTTGCATTGCATTTGCTGTTTGTTTACATAGACATATAGAATATAAGCTTATGAAACTCATCAACTATATAAAATCATTATGTACTGCCAGATTTCTAGGTTTAAGTCAAATAGTAAGAATGATAGTTTTGAATATCGCTGATGTTAGTGACATAAGCAGCAATTTTTCCTAAACAGTACAAAATACAATATTTTGGCTGTTAAGAAATATTTATGACTGGTCCGTTTCCACTATTCACCCGCTATGTAGCTTGCAATCTTATATTACAGTATGGACAGAGCAGATTTTAGCATCTAAAAATTAAGATTCACCCAAAACTCTTTGTTTTGATTTGATGTATTCCGTCTGACATGTAAAGCTGTGGTGAATGTGTATGTGAAGTGGATGCACAGTATATCAACATTACTCTCGTCAGCCCCTGAAATCAATTCAATCTAATTAACAGAAAGGGCTCTCCAGTATAGACACTGTCTCATTGACATGATGATGCCACTCAACCTGATACAAAGTTACCACAATTATGGCAATTACATGTGGATGATTGCACTCAAACTGAGCAGAGCTCTGAGAGACTCTCAGCTCGATTATCACTCTATTCCTACAAGCTCTCTGATGGAGGCCTGTGCTGATGACACATTAGGGGCCCTCACAGGCCCTTTGACACACTGGCCAACATTACTCAGGAAATACAAAACACAAACATATTGCACTTTATTACACTAATATTCAGTGGTCGCATGGTGGTTTACTTTCAAAATTTCAGTCAAAGTACTCACAAAAGTTCTTTGTTGTGAATCTGTTTCAAAACCTAGTACGTTTGCTTGCTGTTTAGGCTACTGTCTACTAAAATGAATCTTCATAACTGACTAATTAGGGCTTTTCACAAATGAAATATTTAACTCTGGGTCATTCTAAACCATGGGCAAATGGAATCTTGGGTTATCTTGATTCACATTTCACACTGCTCATAATTTACAATTACCAGTAATAAAATAATGGGTATTCAAACTGATGTCTCACGCTGTACATTCCTAAACTGTTTTAATGTTCTTATTTGCAGATTTGTGGTGTCGGTGTCATTCAATGCATGAATGCAGCACCCGACTTGTTTACACAAAAACTCTAGCATGTAGCATATCCTCATATTTTTTTATTACCGACTGCACTTTTTGGTTTTTCCTGAATGGACTTTTTGGACCATAAAGATAAGAATGAAATGGTCTCTTGACTCCAGTTGATGTGTTTTCCATCACCATTTGACGTTTTTCTCCTCAAACGCTTGTGTAACTGTTGAAATATGTGAATATGAGGCACGTGATTGATAGCCGTAACATTCTAATACCACATCGTTTCACACTGTACAAGTTTGGCACCTCATTGTGGTTTTAACAACATGAAACCTGTTCCCTGTTCCCTAACCCTGTTCCAGAACAGGGCTTCATAACCCCAGGTAAAGAGCGGTGCTTACTCTCACTTCTGAAAGCATTGTGAAACATGGGGTTAAAAACTGAGGTTAGAATGATGTCGTACATCATAGTTTCCAGGTCCAAATACTCTATCTGATCCCAAAAACAACAAGGCTAAGGTACACTCAGAGGCTGTGTCCAACCTAGGCAGATGACTCGTTGCCTCACTGAAAATGTCTGATAGCCATTGCCTATCAGACAATGGCTTGTAAGGCAGCGTTTGTGCATGAAGACACCTCACAAAGCTGATTTCAGACAGACTTCTAAGGCAGTGTAATAGTTTAATGATCTACAGCTAAACAGAGAGAGCTTTATTGAGAACTAAACAAATATGTAATTACTACATTAATAATTTCTTGTTAGAAATTACATCAGAAGTGGAAAATGTTGGTAAAGAATGCACATTTACACACAAACTGGCCCTCAAATGCAACTTTCGGATGGCATCTTTTTTTCCCCAGCTCAACTGTCACAGAATGGAAAGCACAGGATTATGGGATATTGTGCGAAGGATTATTTATTTGCAAGTAATTTACCAATAATTGGAATTTAATAAATATTTTGCTACAAATTGTCTATTAATCTATTAGTCTGCCTTTACATTACTTTAATGCGTTACTAGTATTTTAACATGTCACCTTCCTGAGAACCAGAAAAAAAGTTTTATGTTTTATGAATTTTGATTTTCTTTTCCTCCGGTCATTATTGTTTGGAGCATATAAATGTGTGTGTGTGTGTGTATATATATATATATATATATATATATATATATATATATATATATATATATATATATATATATATATATATATATATATATACTCACCTCACCTAAAGGATTATTAGGAACACCTGTTCAATTTCTCATTAATGCAATTATCTAATCAACCAATCACATGGCAGTTGCTTCAATGCATTTAGGGGTGTGGTCCTGGTCAAGACAATCAAAGCATTTGTGAAGCCACAACACGCACAACCTTGAGGCGGATGGGTTACAGCAGCAGAAGACCCCACCGGGTACCACTATCTCCACTACAAATAGGAAAAAGAGGCTACAATTTGCACAAGCTCACCAAAATTGGACAGTTGAAGACTGAAAAAATGTTGCCTGGTCTGATGAGTCTTGATTTCTGTTGAGACATTCAGATGATAGAGTCAGAATTTGGCGTAAACAGAATGAGAACATGGATCCATCATGCCTTGTTACCACTGTGCAGGCTGGTGGTGGTGGTGGTGTAATGGTGTGGGGGATGTTTTCTTGGCACACTTTAGGTCCCTCAGGGCCAATTGGGCATCATTTAAATGCCACGGCCTACCTGAGCATTGTTTCTGACCATGTCCATCCCTTTATGACCACCATGTACCCATTCTCTGATGGCTACTTCCTTGTTGAATCAATGCCACGTAGAATTAAGGCAGTTCTGAAGGCGAAAGGGGGTCAAACACAGTATTAGTATGGTGTTCCTAATGATCCTTTAGGTGAGTGTGTATATATATATATATATATATATATATATATATATATATATATATATATATATATATATATATATTTTTTCCTATGTTATATGCTATATCAGCTGCTCTGTAGGGGACACCAGAACCCCTTTATTGAGAAATTAAAGAGACATGAATAGACAAACAATGGGATCATCAATTTTTATGCTTCAAGATTTTTTTATCCAAACTTTGTATAAAGATGATTCTTAATGTCATGAAAGATACAAAAAAAATATATATATATATATATATATATATATATATATATATATATATATATATATATATATATATATATATATATATATATATATACCATTTTACTTTATGCAACATGTGTGTAAACATGGCCATAAATGCCATTCCCATTCTAAGCAATGCATCTATACACTGTATCTAATACATATGTGTTTTGGGACAATATGTAATGTAAAAAGACGTGTAATAATATTTTCATAAGAATGTCTTATATTTCATATGAATATCAGACTTAAAACTGTGTGTGACTGTGTATTGTCAGAGAAATTTGCTAAATAATGTCCTCTACAGAGGCAAAACCTCTATTCTGGGTCTCAGGAGGATGTTTCTATCTTGTGCAGAGTGGAATTTATATTATTATTATTTATATTATATTATAAATGATATTTATAATTTAAATGTAGATGCTCGAAAAGCGAGCCAAGATCGCTATGATCACTAAAATGCTGTTGTTTTGTCAGTTCATCGCGATCTCACAAATTTCCTCTCAAAAATGAAGTTAACAATAACTTGTTTGTTAACTTGCTTGTTTGTTAATGAGAGGTTTCGCAAGCCTGCATTAACTCAGCAATGAATAGCCTAAAAACTCAGATCGCATTCGAGAGATCAACAACTATATGTGATTGGCTACATCACTCACCGCTGCAAAAACACGCTGTAAAAACATTTGACGCTCTCCAGAGCTCAGACACAAATGTGCAAATCTGCCAAATCTGTTTCGCCAATATTATTACAGTGTCAACTAAGGGTGCTTTTGCTTGCGTTTGAGGGTGCTTAGCACCAGAACCGGGCCTGATCTCAGAAGACAGGAAGTGAAGCTAACAATAGATTTGGACGTGCCTTGATGCCTTCCTGCCTTGAAATGTGTCCTCCGAAGGCAGCATTTTCCAGTTTTCGGACGCTGCCAGAGTGTGCTGCAATATACTGAAAAATCACAATACTTATCTTTATCTCCATACCAAAATCTAAGATGGCCAGACTGTGATACATTTTTTATGAAATGTTAAAATATTGTCTGGGATGCCATGATCTTGGAAACTATAGTGTACACTGAGTTTTCAAAAGAGTAGCATAAATGTGTGATGAAAAAATAGTGCTCATGACTGTTGAGATACTATTCTCAGTTGAAACGAGTAAAGGCTTATACCTGGAAACAGTGTTCCTTCCCTCACGACTTAACAAACGTTAGTGTGTTGCTAAACTAATAATCAACTCTAATGGATTCCAACAGCACTTGCTGTTGTATTGTAACTCTATATGCCTAAAATAGCACACTCATATTGAATAAAATAGTCCAACTATTTTTATTGACATTTTTTGATAATGAATGAAATAATCAATACATCAATAATAATAAATACATCAATATTTCTCTCAGCTCATCTACCATCTAGGTTTTGGCACATAGCTAGCTTGCTATGAAGCCCTACAACAAGATTTCAGACTGAATGTGAGAATAATAGCATTTATCACTTTTTTGCAATTGTGTATGGGCAGTTGGTTGGCAAGGATATTGTATATAACTACAGACAAACAAACAAACAAAAAAAAACAATATAAAAAGGCCCTTAGTGATCTGGCTTTCTGACAACAACAGTGTTTATTAGTTAAGAGGCTGGTTCGGGTTAATGAAGCATTGAGACAATAGGTTGGGCTCTAAAGGGAGAGGGGATTTATGGTTAATGGGTCATAGCTGCCAAATGCTGGCAAGTCTTCTTTAGCTACAGATAGTATAGCCATCTTCTCAAGTTGGCAGCTCCCACCCAGAATCCTATCATGTATTTAACACCTAATCACCATAGAGAATAAGCCTTACTAACACTGTTATACACAAAACATTGATGTCAATTACAATGTTGTAATTGTAATTGCACATGGAAAGTGAGTGACAGTGAATATTATGAGAAGGTGAGTTACTATTTAGCTACTAGCAGAGAACAATGCGCTAGTTTTGTCATAATTTATACATACACTGTCACTATAAGAATACAAATAGAAAATATAAAAGGTACTGGTAATGTTCTGCTAAGACATTATCCATTAAATTCACTGACATTTCCTTTCACCCTAAAACACAACAAAATGCAACAAATAATCAAAAATTACTGGTATAATACTCTATGAAAAATTCCATCATATTAACATAGTACATTGGGCAAAGTATACTAATTTTACGGACTTTTCAATGTACATATTTAAAAATAATTATTGTATTTTCCTGTATTGTATTAAAAGAATTTGAATGTATGAAATAAAAAGTGCATATTTAAGGAACAAATATATAAATTTATAGGAAACATTCATATTGAAAAACACATTTTGAGGTTTAAAGCACATCACACCTCTCTTCATCAATTTGCTGCCAATAGCCACTCACATCAAATTCAAGGCACTGATGTTTTCCTACTGAACAACCACTGGCTCTGCACCCCTGTACCTAAACTCACTACTTCAGACCTATGTGTCCTCCAGAAGCTTGCGTTCTGCAAGTGAAGGGCACCTTGTGGTGCCATCCCAAAGAGGCACAAAATCACTTTCACCTTTACCTTGATCGTTCCAAGCTGGTCTAACTCAACCCGAGCTGCTGAGACTTCAGTCATTTTCAAGAAATTGCTAAAGACGCATCTTTTTCGTCAACACGATCCATTATTACTAACTCCTTGTCACGATTCACCAGTGTGAGTGCCCGTGATTACCACCACTCCACCCCGGACTGTCACTCCATCAATCATTTCCCATAATCCTTTGACTGGACTCATCAGCACTCATTGTTTACACCTGTGTCTCATTTACCTCATTTCCTTAGCCTACATAAACCATGTTGACTGTCATTCACTGCGTCTTGTTTAGTGGTACACTGCATTTCTGAGCATTTTCCCCGGTTTCATGTCTCTTGGTTCGTTGGAAATCTTGCCTGTTTCCCAGATTACCCTTTTGCCTCTGTCCCCTGCTTTGTTTGTTTGTTTGGACTGCCTACCTGTGTTTTGACCTTGCCTGTACTGTTGACTACAATTGTGGATTACCCTTTCAATAAAGCTGTGTTTGGATCCTCTACCTGTGTCTCTTGGAGCAGTACGTTACATAAAACCACACAGATCCAGCAGCCGAGTGAACGTCCATCCACAAATGAGTCCAGCTGCACAGATCACGCATCTTTGCCAGGGAGATCGCCCGAATGAGGAATATACCATGGAGTTTATTGAGTTGGCACACCTAACTTCAATGGACACGTTATGCCTCATGATATTTTTTCGAGGGGGATTATCTGAACTGTTCAGTTCACTCATGCCCTTGCATGAGGCTCATTGGACTTTAGAATATTATATTTTACTTTGCATTGCAACTGAGTAGCTCCGCTGTAGGTGTCTTCAAGGCCGTCTGCACTGCTTTGGTGGTTGTCTGCTCCGCCATGGGGTTCTTCAAGACCATCTGCACTGCTGTGGAGGCTGTCTGCTCTACCATGGTGATCAGCCCTTCTACCCTGGTCATTACCCATCCATGGAGGCTGGCCCTGAAGGGTCTATGCCACCATGGCTTCCTGAACTGCCCGAGCTGCCCGAGCTGCCATGGTTCCCTGAAATGCCCGAGCCGCTATGGTTCCCTGAACTGCCCGAGCCACTATGGTTTCCTGAACTGCCTGAGCTCCCATGGCTCCCTGAACTGCCCGAGCAGTCATGGTCCCCTGAGCTGCCTGAGCCATCATGATCCATTGAACCACCTGCACTGCTGTGGTGGTTGTCTGCTCCGCCGTGGGGGTTTCAAGCCCATCTGCAGGCCTGTCTGTTCAGCCTGCTCTACCT
The DNA here is from genome assembly GCA_018749465.1 of Paracanthobrama guichenoti. NCBI lineage: Eukaryota > Metazoa > Chordata > Actinopteri > Cypriniformes > Gobionidae > Paracanthobrama > Paracanthobrama guichenoti. The sequence continues at coordinate 39,293,878 of CM031947.1, forward strand.
GTGCCACCCTGGTCATCTATCCAGTCTGTGCCACCCGGGTCATCTGTCCGGTTTGCGCCACCCTGGTCATCTGCCCAGCCTGCTTCGTCCTGACCTCCTGCTCTGCCTCAGTCTCCAGTCCATGAATTTCATCTTCATCGACTACAGCAGATTTTTGTGAGATGTTACTCTACTCCTTCACCATGGCGGGACATATGGTTGCACATGGTATGGCACTGCAAGGAAAGTTGTCCTTTCAGTCTCCCTGTAGCACTGTCTTAAGCGCTTTACTTTACTCCGGATATACTCAAGATTCAAGATTCAAGATTCAAGAGTTTTATTTGTCACATACACAGTTATATACAGAATATACAACCGGCAGTGAAATGTAAACAGGCCCGTTCCATGGACAGTGCAAATTCACAGTTAAAAACACAAGGAGGAAAATATATAGAAATAGGATAAAAAAGTACTATCTATATATATATATATATATATAATGTCTATATCTGTAGAATTATAAATAATCAAGTCAAGAGAAAAAAACAAATAAGGATAAAGTGGAATAAAATAATTGAAGTAGACTGTGCAGTGAGTAAACTGTAGACTTATAAATATGTGGTTAACAAATGTATAAAGAGTATAATGTGCAAACAGGTTTATAACAGGTTGTTACACAGTAACAACGAGAACAGAAAGTGCAGTGCAATGTCAGTATGTCGATGTTTATCCAGAAGTGAAGTCACGTGACGTTAAGTTCAGGAGTCTGATGGCCTGGGGAAGAAGCTTCTCCTGAGTCTCTCAGTTTTGGCCATCAGGCTTGGAAGCGCTTACCAGATGGCAGCAGCGTGAAATGAGGGTTTGCAGGGTGATTAGAGTCCTTGATGATCTTGGTAGCTCTACCTTTGCAGCGTTTGGTGTAGACGTCCTGCAGAGACGGGAGAGCTGACCCTGAGATACGCTTGGATAAGCGCACGACTCTTTGCAGGGCTTTGCGGTCATGACTGGTGCTGTTCCCATACCACGCTGTGATGCACTGAGTTAAAACACTTTCTATCGCCCCTAAATAGAAAGTTTTCAGGATAGCTGGTGAAACCCTGAATTTCCTCAGCTGGCGCAGGTGGTACAGTCTTTGCCTGGCTTTTTTTACCTGTGTCTGAATGTGAGCAGTCCAGGTCAGGTCCTCGGAGATGTTTACACCCAGGTACTTGAAGCTGCTCACTCTCTCTACTGGTGACCCGCTGATCATGAGGGGGGAGTATGTCCGTTGCTGTCTCTTCCTGAAGTCCACAATCATTTCTTTGGTCTTGCCAACATTCAGAGAGAGACAGTTGTCCTGGCACCATGATGTTAGATGCTCCACCTCGTCCAAGTATGCCGTCTCATTGTTGTTGGAAATGAGGCCCAGGACAACAGTATCATCAGCAAATTTGATGATAGAGGTGGAGCTGGAGCTCCACCTCAGATTAAGCATAACATTATGACCAGCTTCCTAATATTGTGTTGGTCCCCCTTTTGCTGCCAAAACAGCCCTGACCCATCACGGCATGGACTCCACTAGACCCCTGAAGGTGTGCTGTGGTATCTGGCACTAAGATGTTAGCAGCAGATCCTTTAAGTCCTGTAAGTTGCGAGGTGGGGCTTTCTATGGATCGGACTTTTTTGTTCAGCACATTCCACATATGCTCAATTGGATGAGATCTGGGGAATTTAGAGGCCAAGTCAACACCTCAAACTCGTTGTTGTGCTCCTCAAACCATTCCTGAACCATTTTTTGCTTTGTGGCAGGGTGCATTATCCTGCAGAAAGAGGCCACAGCCACCAGGGAATACCGTTTCCATGAAAGGGTGTACATGGTCTGCGACAATGCTTAGGTAGGTGGTATGTGTCAAAGTAACATCCACATGGATGGCAGGACCCAAGGTTTCCCAGCAGAACATTGCCCAAAGCATCACACGGTCTTCGCCGGTTTGCCTTCTTCCCATAGTGCATCCTGGTGCATGTGTTCCTCAGGTAAGCGACGCACCCGGCCATCCATGTGATGTAAAAAAAAAATGTGATTCATCAGACTAGGCCACCTTCTTCCATTGCTCCGTGGTGCAGTTCTGATGCTCACGTGCTTGGTTGGTGCTTTCGGCGGTGGACAGGGGTCAGCATGGGCACCCTGACTGGTCTGTGGCTATGCAGCCCCATATGCAACAAACTGCGATGCACGTTTTGTCCCTTATTTGTTTCTCTTGCTTGTCTTCCTCTTCTTCTTTTTCGTTTTTCCACTGATGGATCTTAAGAGGAATCCCATGTCTTTTGGTATTTTTCTATTATTATTTATTAAAAGAAAAAGTACACCAAGAAATGCTCTCATAATTTACTAATCTTTTCGTATCCCACCAACTGTTACCAGCGCGTGCGTGAGTAAAGAAGCTTCAAGCTTTCATGACATTCTCGCGCTTTTCATCTGAAACACACTCAAGAACTGGCGTCTCTGTCTTCTAGTCTTTTCTCATTGCTATTATCATATATTATGGTATTGTTTGTATACTGTTGTGTGCATTAAAAAAACAAAAAGACATCCAACACAGCATCTGACATCCGCATGACCAGAGTTTCTCAGCACGCTTCACGTCACGCTTCAAGTTACGTCAAGCGTGAACTCAACCCTCACATGCACCCGCAGATGAATTCTGGTCAGAAGCGATAGTCTACAGTTTAAAAACTGTAAAATATTGTTATTTTTCTTACAAACACTTATCGTTTCACTTCAGAAGACATTGATTCATCCATTGGGATCGTATGGATTACTGTATTTATTGCTGTATGTGCTGTTTGATGCTTCAACTTTTAGGAACCCAAATGAGTTTTCATTAGCAGAGATTATTTATTTTTTTGTGTTCATATCTCGGATGGCATGAGGGTAAAAGACAAGTAAACGGTGAGGACATTTCTGCGTGCACTGTATTTTCAGTGCAACGGTTACATAATACAGAATACTAGCTAGAGACATAGGATTCCTTCTTAAGATTAATCTGTGGCAATGATGAAAAAGAAGAGGAACAAGAGGAGGATGAAGCCAAGCAAGAGAAACGTGTTGTAAATGTATTTTATTGTACTTACCCTGTAACTACATGAAACAAGAGGGGAACAAACACCACTTTAATTTACAGCCCGTAGATTCACACTTACCCTGTAACTACATGAAACAAGAGGAGAACAAACACCACTTTAATTTACAGCGTGTAGATTTGCACTTACCCTGTAACTACATGAAACAAGAGGAGAACAAACACCACTTTAATTTACAGCTTGTAGATTCACACTTACCCTGTAACTACATGAAACAAGAGGAGAACAAACACCACTTTAATTTACAGCTTGTAGATTCACACTTACCCTGTAACTACATGAAACAAGAGGGGAACAAACACCACTTTAATTTACAGCGCGTAGATTCACACTTACCTTGTAACTACATGAAACAAGAGAAGAACAAACACCACTTTAATTTACAGCATGTAGATTCACACTTACCCTGTAACTACATGAAACAAGAGGGGAACAAACACCACTTTAATTTACAGCGTGTAGATTCACACTTACCCTGTAACTACATGAAACAAGAGGAGAACAAGCACCACTTTAATTTACAGCCCGTAGATTCATACTTACCCTGCAAGTATAAATAATTTGTTAAATTTCCTGACAGTTACCCCTTTAATCCCCCAATATTACATAATTGTTCACATAATATATTATAACTACACATACTTACTTTATAGTTATTATAAAGTAAGCACTATAATTACCGAAAGTTATGCTGTAAATTCGCTTTACTTGTGCAGTACTTTCCAGGCCGTAATCTAAAGTGTTACCAAAATAATTAATTAAAACACATTAGCATCCCATATTTCTAAAATGTAACCACTGAAATGAGAGCTAGGGTTGAATGGCATATCTATGAGAAAATATTGCATGTCATTAACAGGCCAAGCATCTGAGTGTCCAAATGAGCTGAAACACCACAGCAGATTAAAGTCTATTGGCAACCTTCCACCCCACAGCTTGACCTTTCACACTGTTACTCATCTCACACAGTCTTGACTCGCAGCGGTAGGTTTTGGTGACACTGGCGGCCAATGTGGCCTGTAATTGGGTGAAAGGAGAGGCCAGCAGCCCCTCTATTAGTCCTTGGCACCTCTGTGCTGCAACTCTGCAGGAGACGCAGTAATTGGACCTGTCTAGTCTCTCTCCAGTCACCAGTTCAAGTTTAAAGTGATAGAATTAGTAACACACAAAGAGAGAACACAGAAGTATATCTTGACCATGTTGAATGTAAAATGCAATTATTGATCCCAAAAAACTAGACAATCTGAGTGGTGTTGGACCATTAACTCATTGCTAACTTACTGCCCTGATTCAACCACCAAAGAGAGAAAAAAGTACACCCCTTTCATTATTTATATATACAGAATCCAAAAGCAGAACAGCCAGAATGTAAAAAAAATATATATATTTTAATTTTATTGTTAATTTTATTAACAAAATGATCATAAAATAACCAAAACTGGGCAAAACAAGGCTGTAAAAAACAAAGACCAGTGATAAGGCAAAACTAAGCAGAAGCCATGTGCTGAAACATCTGGGTTACAACTGTAACCCTGGTTCCCTGAGACGTGTTGAAAATGTTGAGGAATGCCTCTGCATGACTGCATCTTGAAGCACATGTGAAATCAATCCAATAGCATGGTGGGAAGTCATCCGATATATAGCATGTGACGGCATGAAGCTGTAAAACACACCTGAACCAAACAATGTCAGCTTCTGATTAGCCGAAGCAAGTCGATCACAGGCATGCAGGGCATATGGTCGGGTGACGCAACATCACGTTCCCTTCTCAGGGAACCATGGTTACAGTCGTAACCGAGATGTTCCCTTTTGAAGAAACTGCACGCTGTGTCAGATGTTGATGCTATGGGAACATTAATACCCAGAACACAGTACTGACTAGTACCTGTCCTAGTGTGAATCATGGCGACCACAAATCTAGGACAAAAGCACCTGAGACCCCGGTGTGGAGTCCAAGTTTAAAGAACCTCACAAATGTATGTGGAGAGGACCGCCCCCCCACCGCATCACACACTACACTACACAACACTAAATATTCAACAATATTATTGATCTGCCTCCATCACTGAACTTACTTAAGCTGGACTATGACACTGTTTTCTTCTAGATCTGCTGTACAGCTGAAACAAACTTGTTGCAAGAGTTCAAGAGTTCAAGAGTTTTATTTGTCACATACACAGTTATATACAGAATATACAACCAACAGTGAAATGTAAACAGGTCCGCTCCATGGACAGTGCAAATTCACAGTTAAAAAACACAAGGAGGAAATTAAATAGAAAGAGAATAAAAAAAGTACTATACACTCACCTAAAGGATTATTAGGAACACCTGTTCAATTTCTCATTAATGCAATTATCTAATCAACCAATCACATGGCAGTTGCTTCAATGCATTTAGGGGTGTGGTCCTGGTCAAGATAATCTCCTGAACTCCAAACTGAATGTCAGAATTGGTAAGAAAGGTCATTTAAGCAGTTTTGAGCGTGACATGGTTGTTGGTGCCAGACGGACCGGTCTGAGTATTTCACAATCTGCTCAGTTACTGGGATTTTCACGCACAACCATTTCTAGGGTTTACAAAGAATGGTGTGAAAAGGGAAACACATCCAGTATGCGGCAATCCTGTGGGCAAAAATGCCTTGTTGATGCTAGAGGTCAGAGGAGAATGAGCCGACTGATTCAAGCTGATAGAAGAGCAGCTTTGACTGAAATAACCACTCGTTACAACTGAAGTATGCAACAAAGCATTTGTGAAGCCACAACACGCACAACCTTGAGGCAGATGGGCTACAACAACAGAAGACCCCACCGGGTACCACTCATCTCCACTACAAATAGGAAAAAGAGGCTACAGTTTACATGAGCTCACCAAAATTGGACAGTTGAAGACTGGAAAAATGTTGCCTGGTCTGATGAGTCTCGATTTCTGTTGAGACATTCAGATGGTAGAGTCAGAATTTGGCTTAAACAGAATGAGAACATGGATCCATCATGCCTTGTTACCACTGTGCAGTCTGGTGGTGGTGGTGTAATGGTGTGGGGGATGTTTTCTTGGCACACTTTAGGCCCCTAAGTGCCAATTGGTCATCGTTTAAATGCCACATGCACCAGGAGTCGTTGAGTTGGAAATGAGACTCCACTCGATCCTTATAACGGAGCTTTGTGGCTTTAACTGCGCATCTGAGAGCATAGCAGGATGATTTGTAGTCATTCATATTCCCCGATAGGAGACCGGCGTTGTAAGCGGCAGTGCGTGTGTTCACTGCAGCGCGGATTGAATTGGACAATTCAACAACCCACGGTTTCCGATTTGAGAAGGACGTTATTGTTATTGTTTGTGTAGCTTGCTCTGTAAGCGTGTTGATGAAGCAAAGCGCCACATCCGTGAACTCGCTGACGTCAGATGAACTCGCCCGGAACATGTCCCAGTCGACGTCATCAAGAGCTGCCTGTAGCACGGTCTCTGAATGGGGTGACCACCATTTAACTTCCCGCCTCACCAAGGGTTCCTGAACGAGCCTTTGTCTGTATTCAGGTGTGAGGAAAATGGCGACATGATCCAATTTGCCAAAAGCTGGTAGTGACCGAGCTTTATAGGCGTTCTTAAACGGAGAGTAGTAATGATCCAGTGTGTTTGCTCCTCGTGTAGGACAGGAGACGTGCTGGTGAAAGTTTGGCAAGATTTTCTTTAGGTTTGCTTTGTTAAAATCGCCCGCGATGATGAACGCAGCATCGGGGTGTTTGTTTATGAAGCCGCTGGTAACATCATGAAGGCCAGATAAAGCCAGCCCTGTGTCTGCCTGTTGTGGAATGTAATCGGCAGTGGCGATGGCCGAGGAAAACTCCCTCGGCAGATAGAATGGGCGGCAAATGATTGAGAAAGAATAGTGATGTTCCTGGGGTCGCACCATTTCTTGTTGATCATGAAACACACTCCACTGCCTTTAGATTTACCGGCCTCGGCTGTTCTGTCCATCCAAAAAACAGAGAAGTTCTCTGACGGCGTCACAGCTGTGTCCGGGACCGCGGACGTGAGCCATGTTTCAGACAAACAATAGATGTTACAGTCTCTCATGTCCCGTTGAAAACTTATCCTGGCTCTAAGATCGTCCATCTTATTCTCCAAGGATTGGACATTTGCGAGCAGAATGCTCGGGAGAGGTGGGCTAAATGCTCTTTTTCTCAGTCTGTTGCGGATCCCAGCACATTTCCCGCTGTGTTTCTTGATTCTTTGCCTTCGACTCGTCTGGCCATTGTTCAACTCGGCGTTCCGATGAATCTCAGATGGCCACAGAGGATTGGTGAAAGTGTCCTGAAACAGTCCAGTGTAGCGGTAACCAATGTCCAAAAGCATTTTGCTGTCATAGCAGATCAATGCAGATGATAAATTTGTAAAAATTGAGAGCAAAAGAGAGTAAAATAATAAATAAAAGCACAGTCTTCGCGGAGCGACCTGAACGGCGACCGAACACGGTGGCGCCATCTTGATGCAATGCATTATTTCCTGTTATCACTGTAAAGCAGCTTTGAAACAATCTGTATTGTAAAAAACACTATATAAATAAAGGTGACTTGACTTCTTGAAAGGACACCCCTGAAAATAAGGCTTCCGAAGCTGCTACAGTATACTATTTGTCTATCACTTATTATTAAATTTATTTGACATGGACATAACAGTTAGCCTAGAAATCTAGACACACCCTAGCGGCAGCAAATCTAATTTGACGAGTGTAGTCTAGCAACTCTCGGTAGACCTGCGAGCTGGAAAAACCAAACTCTAGTCAGGCCAATGACATTGTGTATAGAGTCGGTGGGCGGGCTTAACATAATGATGGCAGAGTTGCCGAGGTTCCGCGTGCTACTTAAAAACAAAGAAGCTGGTGAACAGTGGCCTTTCGAATCGGCTTTGGCCATGACTCTGGGAGACTTGTTAAGCTTTTCTTTGAGAAAAGAACGGCACTGAAGTCATTCAGAGAAGAAAGGAAGATGTGTTCAGAGTTTTGCCAACTGGGTACGGTAAAAGTTTAAGCTATCAAGTAGCTCATCTTCACCTTCATTGCTCTAGTTGGTTGTAGCGCTATCCTATTGCATGTAGAGGGACTTTGAAAGACAACCGTTTATCCCGCCTCTCGGATTGAGCCCTGCCAATGGAGAGTTCCCAGACCCAACATCTCAAGTGATATGGGTCTGGCTTGTCAGGCTGCATAACAGTTACATTGGACGAACCATATGCATTTGCTTAAGTGTTTTAGCACACATGCTAGTTTTCAACACCTGTGTTGTGATTCATCAGACTCAGTCAGATCCATTTGCAACAGTTTATTAATCAAAGTCAACAGGCAAGGGTCCAGTACCAGTGTAGGCAAGGCATAGAAGGGAGCCAGGCAAGAGGTCAGGGGCAGGCAGCAGACGACACGAAATCCAGGAAACAGGCAGAAGGTCAATGGGCAGGCAGCAGACAATCAAAGAGAGAATTACAGCAGAAGCCGTAAACACAGGCAGGATAACTTTCTGGAAACCGCTCAGCGATGCACACAACAGTGAAACAAGACTTCACACAGAGTGTGCTGTGAGTGTGGTTTAAATAGGGCTGGGAATGAGTAACAGCTATGTGTGTGATCATTACTCACAGGTGCAATTGGAATCAGTGCTAGAGTGAAGAATTATGGGATTTGGAGTTCGGGAGACAGTCAGTATTCAGGCGAGGGCGCCCGTTGATTGTTACTGAGGGAGATTGCGGGACTGGTAGTCGTGACAACCTGGCTTTTTTAAAAATAAAATAAAAAACTGACAAAACAATGTCGGAATATTTGGTTTCAAAACTAAATATAAAAGTGCCTCTTTGGCAATGTTTTGGATTTAAACCCAATGCTAATAGGGAACCTGCAAACATTAATGAGGCAATCTGTCTGTTTGCCTGATGAAAGTGGCAGCATCCGGAGGTAAACTTGTTAATAAATCCATCTTCTCCTGTTAATAAAAGTTCTATGTTTAATATAAGTGAGTTTGTCATTGTACTGTTTTGTTGTTGTGTTTTTCATTAAGAATAATAATGAACCCACCATGCAAGCAATTGCCACCCCCGAATTGGTGCTAATTTGAAAAGTAAAATGCGCATGGGCATTCATAAGTGATGTAAAAGTGAGGTGGAAAAGAGGGAAAAACTCCAGTGCCGCCTGCTCCTTTGTCTCCTGAAACCTCTAAACAACTGAGGTGACAGTGTCGCCGAAGACGCCAGGAGGGGACAGCAGGGTGTCTAGGAGGAAGGATTTGACCTTGCCTTTTATATCAGACAAATTCAACAACAGGTGTCTTTCTGTGGCCACCATCTCCTTAGTGGCATGGAGAGACAGGTCAGTGGCCTGGCACAGCTCTTTAATTGCATCTGGGCTCACTCCCTCGCCTTCATCCAGGTTCTTAAGCAGGTCAGCCTGGTATGGCTTCAAAGATGGACATTGTATGCAGACACGCTCCAGCTTGACCTGCTGCTGTGTAAGTTTTACCCACCAAGGCCAAAGTTGTTCTACTAAGTCAGGAGAGAGATAGCTCACAATGTCTCTTCCACCTCAAGCATTGCCCCATACCATGTTCATTCAACCCCAATACTGACTATAGTTCGATGAAGACAGGCAGAAAATGGTTTATTCCATGATCTCGACACCTTGGTGTAGAGATGGGGAAAAAGAGAAGCCCCTTTTGGTCTCACAACCTATTCGTACTTATTTTACGAGGTGGCTAATTCGTACAAATTTATACGTTTTGTCTAAACCCCAGTGACGGGTAGGTTTAGGGGCGGGGTTAGGGGGAGGTCATTCGTATGAATGATTAGCAAAAATTAGCCACCTCGTAAAATATGTACCAATTGCTGTGAGATCGGCTTGGTTTTATTGTCTCGCATCTATTGTATTGTATTGTCTCACGTCGCACCGCCTGCGTCAGTGAAGACACAGTTTTGCACTTTATCCTCATCAAGCCCAAACAGACTATTATGTGCCCAGTGAATATCATCACCAAGTCATGTGCTGTTATATTCCCCATTATTTCCCTACCATGCATCAACGTTTAGGAAGGTTAAAACATACTTCATTATGCATGCTATGAATCTGAGATCAGGTGTTTCTGTAATGATTTGGTATCTGTGCTGGTAGAGGGCTTGAGTGAAATCAATAACTGTGGACACCTGTCTCCAGCACAGCCGAGAAAGGATCTATCATAGTAGAAGCGTGATTTATGCTGTTAGAAGACAGATCAGGAGGACAGGCCACAGAGACAGATGCGGGCGGATGGAGAGATGCAGATAACGATAGATGCACATCCTTCTTTGCCAGAAAGTGTCAGGGAACAAGACTGCTGTGTTTTTTTTTTGTGTTTTCCTTTTCCCACCAGCAATGAAAGGTCTGTAACCATCAGTGCCCTTTTATCTCAAGCAATATATGTGAATGTACATGCATTACTAAAAGAGAACTGCTAGTTAAGACACAGTGATAAATGGACAAATCATTGCAGCAGGTGAAGAAATACTACATGCTAGAATTGAAGTGGAATTGTATGGCAATACAGTCTAACTATTATTTATGTTTACTATTATTGTGATGCATTAAAATCTGTGGTCACTCTTCTAGGACATCTGTGTGAACCTGAGGAGAAATCACTTCATACATCTGCTAAAAATTGCTGACATCAGTTGGTTAAAAGTAATGGTAAAGCAAAAAGGTTCAGAAAATATTACAGTACATTGCAAATGTTTAATACTACAGCATATTGCAAGTAGTATTTCATATTACAGTATATTGCAAATGCATGTTTTCTACACCATTTGGAGAGCAAAACTTTGTGCCACTTTCTAAGGCTCTGTTATGGCAATGTGATCTCATGATTTCATACACACTGAAATGTACAATATTGACATACTGACAGCACTAAAACATAAATTATTGAATAACTTTTTCAGAAGTACAAATCCTTATTCATGAATATTAAAATCATGAATATTAAAATCATTAATATTTTGAAACTATTGTATTCTCAGGAAAATCCTGTGTTGTGACTGACAAAAGAACCATAAAATACGGTAAAAACGCAATTTTATTTGTTGTATATCCAAATATTTAGAATTCATACGTTTGAGAGTAATTGAGTACATTTGGATTAATTGAGTAATCCAAATTTTATCTTCATCTCCATTATCAGCAGCGACTGCAAATGTCAAATCCCGCACTCCATATTCAAAAAGAGCTGCCCCAGGAAGCTTTAATAAAAAAAAATGTATGGCAGTGATATCAAACGCTCATTGGCTCTCACCTGCTACGTCAGATTGTGACATGCTGTGTTTTGGGTGATGTGCATTTAAATGAGAAATGGGCCCTGTCCCAAATAGCACACTTCATGTGCACTTCATATGGCTGCTGCATATGTCCATGAGACCGTAGAGTGTCCCATTTGTCTTTTTTGGGTGTCAGAAGGGTGCTCGCGAGCGCACCCCTTTGTGGTCAATATGTTCTCTCGATGTGCACTTTTGCTGAGCCCACACTGAAGCGAGCTCCGCAGCAGACGTCTTCCTGACAGTCAAAGCGCTGTTACTAAAACGGAACGTGCAGACTTGTAGAAAGACCACAAGTGTTTAAGTTGCTTCTTTTTTGCTTTTAGGTACAATGCAGAAGAATAAACCAGCCTTTACGGTGCCATTTGGGACAGGGCCATGTGCGCCTTCACAGAGTGGAGCGATTTTCAGCAACTAAAGGTGTGTTCATGCCATGTTATAATTACATTATTCTGAACTGTAAAAAGCCTTCAAGGGCTTGTAGAACTTGTAATTACAACATGTAAACCGATCAGCGTATGACATCAAAGTACTACAAGAGCGTTTAGAACATGCTTTCCACCGAAATTACCTGGAAAAATTTGTCCCAGGAATTTATTACCCCCCAGCCCTGTTGCTCTCTGTGTTTCCATAGCAGTCTAAAGTACCATGAAGATTAGGCAAATTAGTCCGTTGACGTAGGACTGCGCACGACTTTCCAGTTCCCGCTGGATTTCATCCTCTGCATATAAGCTTAATAAAGCCTGAACCTCGTTGTCGGTCCATCTGTCATATTCTTTAAGCTCCATTCTTGATTCGAATAGCAAACAACTCTTACTGCACGCACCGCAACAGACTTTTAAAAATGGTAGTTGAAATAAAATGCTGCGTGGAGTCAGTCAATCAAAATGCTGTGTGAACTCAACCAATCATCATATTCAGCACCCAAGTCCCACCTCCTACATGGGTCATGAATTTTGAAAAAGTACTACCTCACGAGCAGGGACTTTCTGAGGGGAAATTTTTTATTCGAAACTACATTTAGACCCTTGTCCCTGTGGTCGAAACATACAGAGTACCACCCCAAAGTTCCTAGATCCCAGGGAAAGTTCCTTGCGGTGGAAACGCGGCTATACAGAGCTTTCTCTGTACCTCATACAAAACTATTATATACAACCACAGAGGACTGCGATTGCAACACATCACCGCTTGAACTATAACGCTTTTGACATTTTTGCAATAAATAAATTATTGTGATTCCACTTGTGTCTGTCTATTATGTTTTTCTTTATAACTGTACATATTTTTAAGAAATGGTTATGGGTAGGTTTAGAGGGAGGAGTGGGATTAGCGACTCAAAATATCTTTTTAATGCTATATTTGTTATTAAGTGTCCCTCAATTAATTAACAGGTTTATGGTTACACTTAGTATACATTCCAACTCGTCATTTCTAGTATTAGGTTTATTATAGTAGGTAGTATAAGATGATGCATTTACTATTGTTTTTGTTAGTTTTTTTTTTTTTTTGAGAAAGAGGCCATTTACTTGGTCCACAGATAGGAAAAATGAGGTTTGCAAGGGTCCTGTACTGGGAATATCATATAGAAACTGGCAAGCTGTGAGCAAGTACATGATGTAAATGCAAATCATTTACGGCACAGTCTGTCTCCTCCTGGCTCCGTGCCATAGCAACCACAGTCTCATTTCAAATGTGTCATGCTGCATTATCATCATACACACATGCAGGCATTCACACACACAAGCTTACAGTTCAGTATTCTTTGTCATCTTTTGTCTGACACTTTGACCAGAAGCCAAACTGAATGACAGAGCATATCTGATGTCTTCCTTGATTTTCAATTAATTTAAGTAGTACCAATTGTTTAATAAAACAAGAAATATATTTTGTAAAGTCAATAAAGAACACATTACAGTAATGAGCATTTGTTCAAGTTTCCCCACATACAAGAAAACAAGATCATATAACTGCACTAAGGATACACTTAAATACTTAAAACTAATCCAATTGAATTACATCTAATTACATTTAAACATTTATAGAGGACTAGACCTATCCACATAGGCATTAATCCAGGCAGTATTTATTTATATGTCTTTCAGTAAATTGGCACATTGAATAATTATGGCACCTAGTTTCCCTCTAGGCACATTACAGAGAAAGTGAGGATGAAAGGGAGGGAAAGAAAATTGATGAATGCCACTGACTTGTATTTTGTTACAAATGGATTCCCTTAACTATAGATTGAAGTGACAGCAAACAAAGCAGGTCATTCGACTATTTAATGCAAAGTCTTCAAATATACACTTATGCAGTATCACTTGCATTGTAGTATTCTACAAGACAAAAAGACAATGCAAATCACAGTTTGTCTCAGTCGCTTTGGTACGTTTCTCAAATCACAACTGAAATTCTCAAAACTATTTGTTCGACCTTCACATCTAGTTACTTGTGGACATCATAAAAACAATTTCTCATTCTTTTGAACAAACTGTAAATGCTTTGGTACATTCATGCAATTATGTACAGTTGTCTGCTGTTTTCGCCATTATCAATTGTCATGTTGCTCAAAATGAATTGCACATATGTTAAATAGTCTTACCCCTCAACACATAGGCATTGGTTCATTAGTCATTAAATGCAAAAATGGCTGAACTAGGTTTCATAATGTGTCAAATATATTTTCTATACATTTCTATTAGACTTTTTTGTAAATGTGTCCTGAATTGATGAATTGTGCAGATGAATCTTGAATTTCACTAATGAAGGGGGATTTAGATCAACCAATGATTCAACCAGCTCAGAGATGCATGTCATGAATCTTCATTTGGAATGCGTATATAGACAGAGCACAACACAGAGTTACAATTTCTTATAAGAACAGCAAGCAAACAAACAGGGTCAGCAGACGGAAAAAAAAGGGGTAAGGATGCAAAACAGGAAGATGTAAAAGAAAGGCATGTTTATGATGAAATAAAGGACCACTATTGTGGACCATGTTCTCAATCGTGACCTTACAATGGCTGAGGCGGGTGAAAAGGTGCAGCCGAACGTTGGGAGAACAACTGCTTCCTCACTCATTTCATACATAGAACAGGTATGCATTTCAACAATGTGCACTGTACTCGTGCTGTAATACTTCATTTTACAGTATAGTAAATGCACTTTATACAGATACTATAATCACAAACACATATAGTGCATTTATATATTTGTCTCTTTTATACATCACAATGACATTGTTACATAACAGAAGGGACAGAGATAAGGAATACAAGTTAGTGATGTTTATTGAAAAGCCAGAGTGATGAACAGAAGTGCAGGTGAGTGATCTAGAAGTTTGTGGAAGTCAAATGAAGATATCTGAACGACACACAGTCTTTGTACTTGCAGATGTAGCGGGCTGGAGACAGGACTGGATCGAGGGAGACTCCGGAGAATCACACAAGACGAGGGAACACGATGGTGACTTGGAAGAACACAGGAGGCAGGTAAGTAGATCGTAGAAGTCCTTGAGGTAAGCATCTATGTGCTAACGAGACCGGACATTGAATGTGTGAGAGTCTTTTTTTTACACTGGGTGATTGCAGTGCTAATGGGATGCAGGTGTTCGTGATTAGTACTCTGGTGAAGGAGTGTGTTGTGATTGGATGACGTGGGAGCCTGGCATATCTGTGACATTACAGATATGCCATATCATTACAGATATGCCGGGTGTAGAATAATGCCCAGCGGGCCTGGCGTGGATTAAGTTGCTTGAAATCTCTGAGAGTTTCGTGATCTGTCAGAACCAGGAATGGATGTTGGGAATCCTCCAACCAATGCCTCCACTCCTCCAGAGCCATCTTAAATGGCGAGAAGCTCCCTGGTACCGATATCATAGTTTTCCTCCGCCAAGTTGAGTTTGCGGGCGAAGGCAGCATATGGGTGGAGTCTACTTGGGGTCCCCTGCTGCTGCGACAAAACTGCTCCCACTCCTGTGGTTGAGGCGTCTACCTCAACTATGAAGGGCTTGTTTGGGTCTGGAGGCACAAGGAGGGGAGCAGTGGTGAAGGCTTCTGTCAGGGTTTCGAAGGCTTGAGTGGTCACAGGGTTCCAGGACAGAGACTTGGAACTATTTCATAGGAGGTGAGTAAGTGGATTTGAGATGATGCTGTAATCTTGGATGAAACGGGGGTAGAAATATGCTAATCCTAGGAATCTTTGGAGCTCTTTGATGGTTGTGGGTGTGGGCCAGTTCCGGATGGCTTCCACCTTCCCCTCGTCCACCAGATGCCACTGCTATTGAGGTTATACCCAAGGAACTGCACTGAGGGCTGGTGGAAAGAGCACTTCTTGGCTTTGAGGTACAGCTGGAACTCCCTCAGGTGTTGCAGAACCTCCGCAATGTGATGGCAATGTTCGGCCATACTCCAGGAGTATATCCGGGTGTCATCTATATACACCAATACAGACCTGTGGAGAAAATTCCAGAGTACCTCATGTATGAAGTCCTGGAATACAGCGGGGGCACTGACCCGTCCATATGGCATGACAAGGTATTCATAGTGCCCAGTAGGGGTCACAAAGGCTGTCTTCCACTCGTCCCCCTCACGTATCCGGATGAGGCTATAGGCGCTGCGGAGGTCCAACTTGGTGAAGACCGTGGCACTACGGAGATGTTCCAGCGCTGTTGGAATGAGAGGAAGGGGATAGTGGAATTTAACAGTGAATATTGTTGAGGGACCGGTAGTCGATACAGAGCCGCAAGACTTGCCACAAAGAAGCAGCTGGAAGCAGCAGGGGAAGTAGACAGACGGATGTATCCTTGATCGAGTGCCTCCTGGATGTATTCTTCCATGGCCTACTCCTCCGGTAGTGACAGAGGGTATAGCTTACCATGGGGCACTAACTTACCTGGAAGCAGATTGATGGCACAGTCTCATGGCCAATGGGGAGGCAGCATGGAGGCTCGCTTGGGGAACGAACTTGTCTTTGGCTGAGGGGTTTGCCCGTTACCGAGTGGATCTGGTAGGTGGATGGCATAGCGGTGGTCGAGGAGGGCACAAACTGGAAGGGTGACACCAGCAGCAATTAAGTTCACTATAGTAGTGAGTGGTTTCATTTTATGGGCAGAAGGAAAACTAGCACTCACCATGGGATGAGGAGGATGAATGGGACACTTTGATATGAAGTGCTCAGGAGGAACCACAGTACTTTATATGTAAAGACTCTGGGTCAGCCGCCTCGGCCGTTCAGTCTGGGTATCCAGAAAATGTGCAGTCTTGTGCATTTTTAGTCATTGTCATCAAAAATGTAGCCATAGTTTACATCTGAAAATACTGACAGAGTACACTGTTATATTGACAGCTAAGCATTTTGACTTGATTTGATCTTGTTTGTGAACAATGTCACAAGGACTTGTCATTTTGGTGGCACTGATATGTTCATTGATATAAATACTTTACTTTCAAAGGTGAACAAAGGATTTTGAGCAAGTTACAGGCTTTTGCAGGTAATCCATTGTGTGGTGCCGTTTGTATGAATTGTTTCAAGAAATAAACTTACTGGAGGAATGTACCCATGCGAATGACAAAACTGTAAAAAAAAAAAAAAAAAAAAAAAAAAAACTTTTATTTTTTGTTATTATTTAACAATATACTTGACAAAACTCAACTGAACAATACTTTCAGTTGTCCTATTCAAAATTGTTGTGTAAATAATATTTTAGAATAACTTTAAAATGTGCTCATTGTTTTAAGTAAAGCACAAATTCAATACTTATACATTAGGCTCCACATTTAGCCCAGTCATAGCACACCAGCTCAGTCAATTTGGCCTGAACTTTTAATGAACAAATTAGCTAATAACTCACCATCTGTAATGAACTAAAACCCTGTCATACAAAATTTATGAGGAATTTTCATTTGTGCAATGGACTTGCCTCATTTAGTACACAGAGCAAAAAGGAGGGTGGTGGAACATGAGCGAAAAAAAGTGATACAGATAGATAGATAGATAGATAGATAGATAGATAGATAGATAGATAGATAGATAGATAGATAGATAGATAGATAGATAGATAGATAGATAGATAGATAGATAGATAGATAGATAGATAGATAGATAGATAGATAGATAGATAGATAGATAGACAGATCATTTCACCATAAGACTCTTTTATACTGTACGTGCTAGAAGAACTAAGAAATTCCCTCAGCCTTGACCTCCAGCTATCAGAGCTGGCAGGCAGCTTTTACGCTCGGCTGTTCCATTACTTTTCTCCTTTCTGTGGCATATTAAACAGATTAATAGAACTGCACTCTGGGGAGGGGGAAATGCCAGTCAATCTAACCTGCCGACACAAAGGCGAGAAAAGCAGACACGCCCACGACTCATACTGAGAACTGATAAAAGAAAGACAAATGTCACATGAGAGGAAAGTGGAACTCTGTGAATGTTGACTTTCAGCTTCAATTTTGTAAGCAGAGGAAGAATCTGAATAATTTTCTCAATGAGTAAGTACCAGTGAGAAGTGGAGACTATTAAGGGTTCCTGCTATGGCTAGCATCAGTATCGCTATTGTTCATACTTCTCTTAGAGATTTGAACAAACCACAAACCACTTTGGTGTGTAAATAATTCCACACCATTTGATCGGAAGATCAAATGCATTTATTCAGAATCAGCTAAAATTATTGTGAAAATGTATTCAAAAAAAAAAAAAAAAAAGTGTGAACATATTCAAATGTAAAATGTGTAAAATATTCAATTAGTTAAAATGTATGAGATTAAAAATGTGTTGATGATAAACCATGTTATTATGTATTTAAAACACATTCAGTTTATTAGTACTATTACAGAAATCTTACGTTTCTTGCCCATTGTATATAACTGACAAATATGCATCATATTTATCTTATTAGTTTGTTTGCGCTATCCATGTAAATGTTATAGGCAAAAATCCCATAAATGCACATTAAGCCATATCTAGGAGCCAGACTCAAGGAACATTATACCAACCAAGAAGAGCAATGCCCTAGTGTTTACATGGGCAAGCAACAGGGGTCTTAATCACTGTTTCCCAACCAGAGGTACATGAACACACACACACACACACACACACACACACACACACACACACACACACACACACACACACACACACACACACACACACACACACACACACACACACACACACATTTTGAAGAGTGTTGGTAAACAAATAGTTCTGGTTACCATTGACTTCCATTGTAAGGACAAAAAAAAAAAAAAAAAGTCAGATTTGGATTGACAGAATTTTTTTATCCCTTCAAAGAGAGCTAAAGTTTTACAAGAACAAATAACACCATTCCAGAGCATTCCAAAGACGAAGCCCCATAACAGAGAATGTCCAATCACCAAAATAGTTTTAGATGAGTTTGAGATATTGTATTTTCCATTTCCGTTTTATCAATTTTATTGTGTGTTTGTTACTTTTATTTTATTTATTTTATTTTATTTTTTTACTTTGGCAACTTTGCCAAAGGCAAGGTTTATTTTTATTTACGTATAATTATATGAAGTAATGGAAATGTTCTTTTACGGTTTTAGTTTAGGTCTGAGGAACACTCAAAAGTATGGAATTACCTTAAGGGAGCAGAGTTCTCCTCCAATCATGTCCTAAAGCAATCAATAACCTAATACATGTAGCTAAATAATTTTATATTACTCAAATCGAATCAAAATGCTCTGGAAATGCAATGAAACTCTGCTAATTTAACAACTATCCCCACACTCCATGAACACATCTCTGTTTAATGCTGAAGAAAGGATGCTTGAGCCATTCTGTTTGGGTTAAGAGGGTACATAAAACAAACAAGGTTGGAATTCAGTGGTCTAAATTATCTATTTTAATTACTAATATTACAAATCCACAGATCTGTCCATCTAACTATTGGAATTATTAACAAATTGTCTGGTTGATGAGACACATCAGCATATAGCTGTTTCTGTCACAAAGACCTTCAGATCATTCTTCCCTGTAAAAACAATAGAGTGCTTCATTACATTCAATCTCATCTAATATCTCCCTCTCCCCTGCAGCTATGGGTAAAATGAAAGTGATGTCTAACTGTCTATAGTATTAGCAGCTTAATCGTCCTGTCCTGCTCCCCACAGGCGTGCCAATTGTGCACATTTTAGTTTAATTGTAAACCATCTTGGTCCATAACCCGCAGTCAGCACCTCGCTGTGAAGCATGAAGGGAAATGGAGGTGTGAGATATCTATTCAGTGAACTTTACGTAAATGCTGCTAGATGTTACTGGTCTAGCACCAGCCTCTGTGTGTCAAGCCCTCATCTTAATTCTCACAGGAAAAAAAATCAATGCTGATATCTACTATAGCCAATGCAGAGGTGTACCTACTAATGTGCAGTGCCACCTGCTGAACCAACTTAAGTACTGCTGATTAGATGGAATACATGTGGCCTATTTATGCTTGGCATACACCGATCAGACATAACATTATGACCTAATATTGTTTTGGTCCCTTGTTTAGTACAGTGAACTCATTGTCATGTTCAAGAAACCAATTTGAAATGATTCGAGCTTTGTGACATGGTGCATTATCCTGCTGGAAGTAGCCATCAGAGAATGGGTACATGGTGGTCATAAAGGGATGGACATGGTCAGAAACAATGCTCAGGTAGGCCGTGGCATTTAAACGATGCCCAATTGGTACTAAGGGGCCTAAAGTGTGCCAAGAAAACATCCCCCACACCATTACTCCACCACCACCAGCCTGCACAGTGGTAACAAGGCATGATGGATCCATGTTGTCATTCTGTTTACGCCAAATTCTGACTCTACCATCTGAATGTCTCAACAGAAATCGAGACTCATCAGACCAGGCAATTTTTCCAGTCTTCAACTGTCCAATTTTGGTGAGCTTGTGCAAATTGTAGCCTCTTTTTCCTATTTGTAGTGGAGATGAGTGGTGCCCGGTGGGGTCTTCTGCTGTTGTAGCCCATCCGCCTCAAGGTTGTGCGTGTTGTGGCTTCACAAATGCTTTGCTGCATACCTCGGTTGTAACAAGTGGTTATTTCAGTCAAAGTTGATCTTCTATCAGCTTGAATCAGACGGCCCATTTTCCTCTGACCGCTAGCATCAACAAGGCATTTTCGCCCACAGGACTGCCGCATACTGGATGTTTTTCCCTTTTCACACCATTCTTTGTAAACCCTAGAAATGGTTGTGCGTGAAAATCCCAGTAACTGAGCAGATTGTGAAATACTCAGACTGCCCGTCTGGCACCAACAACCATGCCACGCTCAAAATTGCTTAAATCACCTTTCTTTCCCATTCTGACATTCAGTTTGGAGTTCAGGAGATTGTCTTGACCAGGACCACACCCCTAAATGCATTGAAGCAACCGTCATGTGATTGGTTGATTAGATAATTGCATTAATGAAAAATTTAACAGGTATTCCTAATAATCCTTTAGGTGAGTGTATATATATATATATATATATATATATATATATATATATATATATATATATATATATATATATATATATATATATATATTTATATTTTTATTTATTTTTATTTTTTATTACTTTTTTATCTAATCCAGTCTTCAGTTAATTCAGAAAATATTCTAATTTGCTGATTTGGTGCTCAAAAATATATATTTAATTATTATTAATGTTAAAAACAGTTGCTTAAAGCTTAAGTTCACCCAAAAATTATAATTCTGTCATAATTTATTAAGCCCTCAAGTTCCAAACCTGTATGCGTTTCTTTCTTTGCTGAACACAAAAGTCAATATTTTTAAGAAATTCAGTAACCAAACAGTTGATTGGCCCCATTGACTTCCATAGTATTTGCCCCATACTACTGAAATTCAATGGGGTGGCTCAGCTGTTTGGTTACCCACATTCTTCAAAATTTCTTATTTTGTGCTCAGCGGAAGAAAGAAATTCACACTGGTTTGGAACAAATTGAGGGTGAGTAAATGACAGAATTATAATTTTGGGTGAACTATCCTTTAATTCCTATTATTAATTATTATTATATCTTCCTATTATTATTATTACTAATGCATTATTAAAATCAAGTTAAATTTGTAAACATTAGTTATTGTGAACTTACATTAACAAACAATGAACAACTGTATTTTTATATTAACATTAACAAAGATTAATAAATATTTTAACAAATGTATTGCTTATTGTTAGTTCATGTTAGTTAATACATTAACTTCTGTTAACAAATGAGACCTTATTTTAAAGTGTTACCATTTAATGCATGCTTGATGAATAAAAGTATTAATTTCTTTTTTTTTTTTTACTGTCCCAAAACGTTTGAATGGTAGAGTATATATAGCACTACCCCTACATTTTGACCCTTAAATGTTAACATGCATGGACAGCTCTTTAAATATATAAAAATGTGTAACATTTGCTTCTTTATTGTCACATGTAGGGGTACTAGCCCCAAAAGGCATCCTACAAAGCTCAGAGATATGGATTTTTATATTTGAAGAGTAAACCGTAGTTGTTGTATATTCATGTTGCTCAAGTCAAACAGAGTGTGTAGCAACTTAGCAACACCAAGGTCAAAGGTTTGATTCACAGGAAATGCATGAACTGACAAATCCATAAACAAAAATGTACAGCATGGGTCAACTGGGTATATAAACTGCAAATAGTTTTTCAAAGAATTAGCAATAAACATAACCATAAAAAAATTAAAATAACATGATTTTTAATTCATTTTAATGTGGCAAATGCTTACAGTGATAAAGCACATTAACTAATTACCATGTTTCATGAATAAGATGAATAATTAAACATTACACCTCTGTTTTTAAAAACACGATTTCCTAGAGATGATAGAGACCCTGCAAAGTGCAGGTCTTGTCTTAAACAAGGTGGTCATAGTCGGTAACTGGACCAGAATGCATCTACATCCTCTCTTTATCTGATCAATGGGCCTCTCCAGACTCTCAGACTGTTAATTGATGAAGTAATCCAGTCATTAATCACTGTAGGGGGCTAATGAGAGACGTCTGAGTAAATCATGCTGCTGCCTTGTCGTTGTTGCCATCATCATCATCAGCTTCCTGTGCGTGTGGACAGAAGAGAGTGCAGCAGGATGCCTAGAAGAAGGAAAAACAGGAAACACATTAAAAGGGAGCAACTGAACTACATACAATTATGTTTTTAATAATCCTTTTGTTCAGTTTATATTTATATTCATAAATGGAGTTCTGGTCACCATGATTTTGCCAAGACAGACATGTTCCTTCCAACATATTTTGTTGATCCTTGTCTTAACCATTTTCTTACCCCAAAACCTAACCCTACCCATAAGTTATCCCTAAATTCAGAGGGAAATGATAGGTTGAATAACACTGATGTAAAAGTACCTAACCCTGGTTGTAAGCCTAACTTGACATAAACTGTAAACTTATTGGAATGTTGTTCCAGGATCAACAAAGATGTTTCCCCCAGGATCAACAAATCACTTTCATCATGTACATATATATTTTATATTTGACATTAACACCCCCAAATGTGGGTGGATTTCAGCAGTGGCGTGTAATGCAGTCACTCTCACTAGCCACTTTGGTGGGTTGTTTATATTATATTATTTTATTATATTATTTATATATACATTTTTCAATTGTAGTCTCTTTAAAAGGCATCTCAAATAAAGTGCAATGTAGTGTTGTCAAAAATATAGTTTTTTCTATACATATTGAGTCAACTTTTTAGCTGCTTATTGAGCTTAAAGAGTCAAATACAATATAATGTTGGTCTTGGCGAGTATTCACATACAGTTAGTTATGTTTTAAGTGAACGTAAACAGTTGAGAAAAAAAAACGCATGTATAACTATAATGAGTCCGTGTGTCAGGTCTTAAAGTGACAGCAGCCTAATATACCCAGGGTTTTTCCTGCATTTAAATTTTCTTTTGGCAGCTGCAAAAAAAAATGTTGTCCCACCAAAGCCTTATTTGATCAATTATTGTGATTTATGAGTGATGTAGATGACTGCTGCTCTTGTGATAGGGCGCATGTTAACTGAGTGACAGAGAGAACGAGCAGAAAGCCCCTCCCCTGCGCGCTGTATACGCTGATCAGGCGTAACATTATGACATCCTTCCTAATATTGAGTTGGTCCCCCTTTTGCTCCCAAAAAAGCCCTGACCCGTCGAGGCATGGACTTCACTAGACCCCTGAACGTGTGCTGTGGTATCTGATGTACCAAGATGTTAGCAGCAGATCCTTTAAGTCCTGTAAGTTGTGAGGTGAGGCCTTCATAGATCAGAGTTGTTTGTTCTGCACATCTCACAGATGCTCGATTGGATTGAGATCTGGGGAATTTAGAGGCCAAGCCAAAACGTCAAACTCGTTGTTGTGCTCCTCAAACCATTCCTGAAACATTTTTGCTTTGTGGCAGGGCGCATTATCCTGGTGAAAGAGGCCACAGCCACCAGGGAATACCGTTTCCATGAAAGGGTGTACATAGTCTGTAATAATGCTTAGGTAGGTGGTATGTGTCAAAGTAACATCCACATGGATGGCAGGACCCAAGGTTTCCCAGCAGAACATTGCCTCACACTGCCTCCGCTAGCTTGTCTTCTTCCCATAGTGCATCCTGGTGCCATGTGTTCCCCAGGTAAGCGACTCCAATGCACCCGGCCATCCACGTGATGTAAAAGAAAATGTGATTCATCAGACCAGGCCACCTTCTTCCATTGCTCCGTGGTCCAGCTGTGATGCTCACGGCACGTGATGGTTTTAATGGTTTTTTCACTGTTGACGCTTTTGACGGTGGACAGGGTATGCAGGGGTCAGCATGGGCACCCTGACTGGTTTGTGGCTATGCAGCCCCATATGCTACAAACTACGATGCACTGTGTATTCTGACACCTTTCTATCAGAACCAGCATTAACTTCTTGAGCAATTTGAGCTATAGTAGCTCGTCTGTTTGATCGATACTGACCACTGCAGACCGGGAACAGACCAAAGTCACCATGAAATCAAAATGGGCAGTTCTTGTTTTATCTTGTTTATCTGTGCACATTATATTTTAAATTCATGTGTCCTCATAATGTCCCCTCCCTCTTGCAATGACATTTCTTATGTTCTCTGATGACGTCTTTTTGGCCGTAAAAGCGGGACAACCTGCCACTTACATGACATCACAGCAATAGCAAACCACAATGATTCAATCAATTCTGTTCATCAAAATCCTTAATTTTTTCTCATTCGAGAAGCAGTTTCACTCGGATAAATGTCATGATAGGCAAGAAAAGACTTCAGCAAGATTGCAACTTCTGCTTCATGCTGAATTTAAACCAATAATAAACCTTTACAGGTGATTTTTAATTTAAAATCTGTTTTTTATATATTTATCAAATATCCTCCTGGGCTGTGGTTAATTTCTAACAGGTAAATGTTAAGTAAATAGCAGTAATTCAGAGCAATATTTACACAAAGAAAAACATACCCGTGGCTACAGACACATTGAGTGATTCTACTCCAGGGTGCAGGTGTCTGCGTGGAGGGATGGTTAGCAGGACGTCACACAACTGACGCAGTTCTGGAGACAGACCGTCACCCTCTCCACCTGATAGCACAAACAGAGACAGACTAGCGTTTAAACAACACATAAAGAACAAACTTATCGGTCCAAATAAGTTTGAACACATACCCATTAACAGCAGTGTAGGTCTGGACATCTTGAAATCTGAACATGGTATAACAGGGGATTCCGGATTGCCTTCCTCTAGCCCAACAGTGCCGACTACTTGCCAACCTTGTTCTGCTTTCACCTGTGTCGTCATGAAAAATTGGTTATAGACATTAAATCATGGAGAGTAAGATGCGTTTCTCAAAAGGACTTGACAGACAAAAACCTCAACCTCAATGGTTTTCTTTAAATGCCCTCTATATGGCTACATATGGAAAGACTGTTAGAAAACTTGGGGTTATAAAGGGGAGAAATTCTTGTCAGAAATTCCATTCATAAACTAAACCAGGGTTTTTAAAAGGTTTTGATGTCCTGTATGATGAACACCTTGCAAATGTATCTCCTTCCTAAAATATAAAGACAAATAAGGTATATGTTATAATATAAGCTACATATTTTAATGTAATGCATAAAAATATGTACAAGTAATATACCAAGTGAGATATTATGAAGATATTACATTAACTAGCTTTTATACTGTCACTGATTGAAGATTTGTTTTATTTGTAACTGTGAAACAGTCCCACCATGATTTGACTTTCTGGTTTTTGGGGTCTTTCAGGACTTCTTTACAGTTGTTGTGTCCCAAAAAGACGAAATTAGCTTTTCTCAAATATTGTGGTGATATTTGTAGCAATTCTGTGTTGATTTGCAGGGGAAAAAACACCAATAATCATTATTTACATAATTAATATAAGTGACAGGAGCTGTTACCTGTAAACTGTTTTAATTACTAAAAATAAACTGAACAGGTTAAAAAAACAACAACAGATAAGCATAGATGGCATGGCAAATGCATAATTTGGAGAGATCATTTGGAAATATTAAATATTACCAATAGGCCTGCCTCTGAAACCAACCTTCCTTTCCTTTTAAAACACCACTTCTTATATAACCTGATGGGTGTCAAAGTCCCAGTGCCATGTCTTGCTCATCCATCCCTGCTCATTTTACAGAAGAATTAACTTGCAATTGTTTGGGCTCAGAATTATATTTTGATTAGCTAGTATTGCTTTTCCCCCTCAAGTGGAATTATGATAAGCTGTTGCAAATGATGCAGCAGTTAGTTTGCATTAGAATTTGCCGTTTATTTTTGCGATCGCACAAATCTGGATGGCTGATCAAAAACTTTGACTGTCACAAGAAAATTATTATGCTCATGAATTCCAACCAGTATTTAGAAAGCAAACCTTTTTTTAAATTTTTTTTTTTAACTTTTATTTCTCCAAACAAAAAATCCTTGCGGCCCCCTATTTGAATCCATGGACCCCAGTTTGTAAAACTTTGGACTAAACCACAATTGTATTCTTTAACTGCCCTCTACAGGCCACACGTGTAAACACAGTGAGGTAAAGTGGAGGAATCTACTTCCAGACCTTTATTATATCTTTCAAGTTGCTGTAGCCAAACACCTCCATGACCTCCATCACACCAGCGCTGGCTTTACTCACTGTGGGCGTCAGAGGACAGCTAACAAAGAGAGCAATCAGAAACAAATATCAATGGTTCACACAAAGTTAAAATCACATTTTAATTTAATCATAACCAGGCTAATATGACTAAATATACAAATATTATTTGTCCATTTAACAATGTTATAACACAGAAGCCTTTTTTTCACTCCACCTGTTTTGAATGCTGCTGGCAATCCGATCCACTCCCAAGAAGTATGCAGACCGCAAAATGGCACCAAGATTCATCGGATCCTGCACTCCATCCAAAACCAGCCATAATGCTCTGTGATTCCTCACCTCATGAGATGTTAATGGTCGTTCCACAGTGATAAACTCAAGAGAACTTGCCTGCAGACACAATCCCTGGTGCACCTTTCCACCACACATCTTGTCAAGTGTTTGCTTACTGACTCTCTGTATCTGCACACCACGAGTGACAGCCTCCTGACATACCCTCAAAATCGCATCTCTCTGTAGCCCCTCACCATTCTTCACAAAGAGACGACTCGGCCTCCTTCTACCTTGAGTGAGGGCCAGCAGACATGGGGCCACCCCGAACACAATCTCTAACTGTTCTTCACTTGACTCAGAGTCTTTTTGGATATTCCTCAAAGTCCTTCTGGTTTCTGACTCACTGAAATCCTCAAACCTCAGTTTCTTGAGCTCGGATGACATTTTTCTCTCTGTAATTGAAGACGGGGCTGCATGAGATTCTCTCCTCTGTGTTTTTGTTGATTTGGGAATATCATCTCTGGCAGCATTATATTTATGCGGCTTAGACACAAATGTCTTTTTGAGTTTCTTAGAGGTAAATCTCTCATCTGACTTTGAAACATCGTCTCTCGGGAAGAAAAGTGCTCTTGTGCAAGTATAGGCTGCATGTTGTGTTAAAGATGCTGGTGTAATATATAATTCATTCAGTCCAACCAAACATCTTCTATCCCTAGTTCGGTTTGAGACTCGGAAGACTTGAATACTCGTTTTCCATACCTGCATATTTGCCTTTAATAACTTGGTAAGGTATGCCTCAATAAACAACTTAAACCAGCTTACGGTTGTTTGCTGGTTTCAAAGTCTGGCTTGATGTTTTTTTCTTATCAATTGGTCAGACCAGTTGACTGACACGCAAGACTAGCTGAACACCAGTCTGGTTAAGAACAGCAAACCTGGTTTAAGAAGTTGGTTGCGGATGCTAACCAACAAGCTAGCATGCCCTTCAGTATCAAAGTATCAGCAACGTTATTTAAAAATGAAGCAGAAATGTCTATATTAGTACAACGCGATATCAAAAGAACCGACCACAAGCCTATCTAAACCACTAACTTCGTTACAAATACAACCATGTGGAACCATGCACTCCATTAGCAGTTGTCAATGTGGGTGTGAAAAGTGTTTTTACAACCACTTCTGTTCCCAGGTCAGTTGTGACTACATGCCCTGTTGCAATCTACTGCTGCAGAAAGCAGCGCAGGCTGATTTGAGAACAGCGTATTTATATCCATACCGAGCATGCGCACAATTGTCTTCCGGCATCTTCCGTTTGTGTTACCATGCAACGAGACGCTCTTATGTGTAGTATTAACTTCCTACCCGAGTATTATTATGAGTAAATCAGTTAAAAACTTCTCAACTTTTCCCTGCTTGGCGTGAATGTTTTTTTTTGTTGTTGTTGTTGTTTTTTTAATAGTAACCGATGCAAATGGTACACTAAAGCTTAAGAATTGTATCATTTTGAGGCTGAGTGTCAGATATGGCCGACGGCTGGTGCACTGACACCGGGGAATCGGTTTACCGTTCCCGGGATGCAGTAAAAAACTTACGAATACGGTAAGTCACGTCTATAACAAAACTATACCCAGTATTAAATATATGATAATGTATTTTGGACATGGCAGTATCGTGCTATTCCTGGAATTACGTTAACGTTACCTTGTAGTACCATGTACATACCATGTTAAACGAATTTCAGTTCCATTGTAAAGTATATATCGAAGTACCATGTTTTTGTCACCTCTACTGAACCACAATACTACCAAAATCTCTTTACTATGATTCTAAATGATTACTAAATTGTTTACGTACCATTGTATTTAAGTAGCTTAACTGTTACCTGTATTTTTACATTGTACTCCAAGTCACTAAAACAATACCGTTGTATTATGCCCCAAAAAAACATGGTATTACCATGGTACTTTTTTGTTACTTTTTAGAGTGCGTATACAGCGTGTGACCTCGACAGCTGCTCTGTCTCAACAACTCCATCAGCAAATGATTTCTCAGCAGGAAAGAGGAGTTATAGAGCTGGACACCTTCAGCTCTCAGATACAATCAGCCTCCAGTATGTGAAAGACATGGATGTAAACCTGTTTAAAAAGTAGTCACAACGAATACCTTATATATAGATGTGGATAATACTTTTCCCTCTCTCATTCTAACACAGCCACTGATGAGGAGGAACTGGTGGTTGGTTGGCAAGAGAAGTTCTTCAGTCAGGTAAGGCGACGTGTGTGAGGGCAAAGTTGTGTGCTACTTTTCAAGGGTGTATCTGATTAGTTCTGCTTGTTATTCATATTATGCAGTATGAAGTGGATCTTTACCAAACAGAGTCAAACTGTCAAACACCACTGGAGCGTCAGTATCACAGAGATATCACGGCAACTGAAAGATCCAAAAGAAGGCAAAACCAGCGCATTTTCACCTACACAGACTTTGATCGCTTTTCCAAATGGGAAGAGGTTGGTTGACTACTATTTTCTTTTCTTTTTCAAACCTAAAAAAAAAACATACGTATGTCATATTTCACCACAAAATTTAAAGAAAAAAATAAGAAATGTTGGTAGCACTTTATTTTACAGCCCTGTTCCACATGTACATAATGTGTACTTGTATAATTACTTTTATATAATTACAATAACTAGGTAATGACCCCTAAACCTAATCTTAACCCATTTACCCACAATATAATATATTATCCAGTTAATATATTATATATTATCAGTTAATATATATATATATATATATATATATATATATATATATATATATATATATATATATATATATATATAATATATATATATATATATATATATATATATATATATATATATATATATATATATATATATATATTAAATATATATTATCCCTTATATTATCCAGTACTTTCTTAGGTATGTACACTGTAAGTATTCATAAACTGTAAAATAAACCCTTGTGATCAACCCTTGGGATCAGTTTATTTTAAGGTGTCATTGTTACAGTGTAATTGTATATTTAAGTACTGAGTAATATTGATTAACTACATGTACTTGTAGGATTAGGGTTTGAATGAGGGTTAGTTGCATGCAATTATGCATAATTTACTGTTATTACTACTATATTATACTATACTATACTATACTTCTAATACTATGGTAATTGCATGTAACATATGTAACGAGGGCACTGTAAAATAAAGTGTTACCCACTTTTTTTACACTTACTGTGTTTCTGTTACACATCTTACGTGTATTTTTGTACAAACAATGGAAGTCAATGGAAATCTAAACAGTTACCAACATTCTTCAAAATGTCTTATTTTGTGTTACACAGAAGAAGAAAAAAAGGTGAGCTATCCTTTGAAGATATTTTTCATTGTACATTGCATTGTCATGGCAATATGAGAAAATTAAGAATCGTCATAATGTCACAATGCAGATTATCTTAATGTTTCTAAATTAGACTTTATTTTCCTTAAAGTCAACATGAAACCAATTTATGTAATACTCCAGTATTTATTATAAATGACCTATCCGTGCTGACCTATCCAATGATGTTTTTGTTTTTGTTTTTTTCACTTCATGTAATCCTTAATCAAAATAACTTCCCCTTCCTCTTGCCATGACATCTCCTCTTTTTTTCTGTTCCATCCTACATTTCACTTGGATATAGGTCACAACAGTCACAATTAATAAATATATAAATACATTTTTGGGGTGAAATATGACCCAGACATGATTTTGACATTTGGTGAGATTCACCAGTAGATATATAGACTACATATGTTTTACAGTTTTCTGAAGTTGTGATTTTATTGGCAGCAAGCTCAAAGTCTGCTGACCCCAGCTCAGTCAATGCCAACCTTCTTAGCAGAACGCATGGCCAATGTTAGACACAGGAGACAAGAGAGACGTCCTGTGTAAGTGTACCTATAAGCAGTTTCTGTAAAACATGTATCATATTTTGGAAGTTTAGGAGATTTACCTGTACATTTTTTATTTTTTTAATATAATTTAGAGAGTCCAATGTTCCCAAGTCACGTTTAATCACATGGGAGCCTTCAGAGGAGTTCATAAAGAACAGCCACATCATCAACACACCAGTGCAGGCCATGTACATCATGGGAGATCTTGGCCCTTCAGGGAAGTAAGTGAGAAAATGATACTCTTAAATAGCCACTTAAAAAGGTCATATTATACATTTTATTATAATTAATTTCATTTGAGGTCCACTTATAATGTTATTCAAGGTGTTTTGCATCCAAAAATGCATTATGTAGTTTAATATCACCATTTTCCAGCAGCGGACCAATTTTTCTGCTCCACCTTTAAGACTTCTATGCAAATAATCTTCAGAAAAGTTACAGAAAAAACTCCTTTATTTCACTCTTAAATTCAAGAATTAGAATTTTATAATATGACACCTTTTTACAGTAATGTGAAATAAACAGACAATGGTGTCCAGTTCACAAGAGAATGAGATCTGATCTATCAACTGACTGAGCTGACTGTGTTTTATAGGTTGGGCCTGAAAGAGAATGAATATGTATTATGCACCATAAAAGCGGACGGTAATGGAGTAATCACAATAAAACCAGACTTTAACAACAACAGAGGAGCCTACAGGCAAGACCCACCAATTTATAGCAATTTCTCTTAAGAATAATGTGGGGATGAGATCATTGTGATTACAAAAAGTCAAAATGTATTTGACTGTCTTTCACTCCAGGATGGAAACAGAAGGGGAGAAGAGGGAAGTGTGGAGGCTTTATCTGGAAAATGCCTCATCAGACATTCATGCAGAGGAGAAAGAGAGAGAGCAGCGCATGTACAGAGATGTATGGCCAATTGCCTATCCTGCTCCTGGAGGGCCACTGTCCTGCAGAGTTTAGCTCCAACCCCTATTAAACACATCTGAAGCAGCTAATCAAGGTCTTACTAAGCATATTTGAAACTTCCAGCCAGGTGTGTTGAGGCAAGTTGGAGGTAAACTCTGCAGGACAGTGGCCCTGGACCTTCAGGACCCTGGTCTAAACTTTTAGCCTTCTGTTCCATACCCTAGAGAGCTGTCACCTTGTCTGCTACCTACATAGGCACCTAGCTTCTAAGGCAGAATCCTAACTGAAATGGAATCGCACAAGTGACTGATTTGAAATAGTCCTCCTTAGCAGTGACTGGTAACAGTCAATGCACTCACACTACACAAATAGCAGTCACTCATAGTTGATTAACAAAATGTCACAAATTAGATTTAACTTTGTTCTGTTGACACTTTGCAGTAGTGAATATACACCGATCAGGCATACCAGTATGACCACTGACAGGTGAAGTGAATAACACTGAATATCTCTTCATCACGGCACCTGTTAGTGGGTGGGATATATAAGGCAGCAAGTGAACATTTTGTCCTCAATGTTGATGTGTTAGAAGCAGAAAAAATGGGCAAGTGTAAGGATTTAAGCGAGTTTGACAAGGACCAGATTGTGATGGCTAGACGACTGGGTCAGAGCATCTCCAAAACTGCAGCTCTTGTGGGGTGTTCCCGGTCTGCAGTGGTCAGTATCTATCAAAAGTGGTCCAAGGAAGGAACAGTGGTGAACCGGTGACAGGGTCATGGGCGGCCAAGGCTCATTGATGCACGTGGGGTGCGAAAGCTGGCCCTTGTGGTCCGATCAAACAGATGATCTACAGTAGGTCAAATTGCTCAAGAAGTTAATGCTGGTTCTGATAGAAAGGTGTCAGAATACACAGTGCATCATAGTTTGTAGCGTATGGGGCTGCATAGCCACAGACCAGTCAGGGTACTAATGCTGACCCCTGTCCACCGCCGAAAGCACCAACAGTAAGCACGTGAGCATCAGAACTGGACCCCGGAGCAATGGAAGAAGGTGGCCTGGTCTGATGGATTACGTTTTCTTTTACATCACGTGGATGGCAGGGTGCGTGTGCGTTTACCTAGGGAACACATGGCACCAGGATGCACTATGGGAAGAAGGCAAGCCAGCGGAGGCAGTGTGATGCTTTGGGCAATGTTCTGCTGGGAAACCTTGGGTCCTGCCATCCATGTGGATGTTACTTTGACACGTACCACCTACCTAAGCATTGTTGCAGACCATGTACCATGGCTGTGGCCTCTTTCAGCGGGATAATGCGCCCTGCCACAAAGCAAAAATGGTTTGAGGAGCACAACAACAAGTCTGAGTTGTTGACTTGGCCTCCAGATTTCCCATATCTCAATCCAATGGAGCATCTGTGGGATGTGCTGAACAAACAAGTCCAATCCATAGAGGCCCCACCTCACAACTTACAGGACTTAAAGGATCTGCTGCTAACATCTTGGTGCCAGATACCACAGCACACCTTCAGGGGTCTAGTGGATTCCATGCCTCGATGGGTCAGGGCTGTTTTGGCAGCGCAATATTAGGAAGGTGGTCATAATGTTATGCCTCATCAGCTCAGATTTAAATAAACTATGTTCGCCATCTGGGCAATTGGTTTTGGAATTTCCACATCTTCAAAGGATATTTATTTTGTGCAGCTATGGAAACTAACGGACATAGGTTTAATTGTAAGTACTAAAACTATATTTAAAAAAGGAAAATTATTAAATGTAAACTAAAATGAAAATAACTGAAAATAATAGCTAATTCGAAATATTAATAAATACTACAACAGTATATAAATGATACTAAAATAACACAGTTTGGAGCTTGACTGTTAAGATCACCCTTCGAATTTGGAACAGAGTCTCAGTGTGACATTCTTGGTTACTTTTTAGCAGATTCTGTTCATCGAAGCATCTTAAACTGCACTTACAGCGTCCCTGGAGCACTATGGAATTCATTGGCTGGCCTAAGACTCATTGGTGGATTGCTGAACCTTGTCTGGTGGATTCATCATTCATGCACATTTATTTTTATTTTTTTTATTTTAGCTGTACACACGTCACAAAGATTACCTCAACAGCCTGGTTGGCCAAGACTTTGAGATGGTAAGAATTACAATTCTTATCCAAATACATGGTGTCATAATATTAAAAAAACGATTTAAAATATAATACAAATAAATAAGGTAAACCTTTCATTCTGATTCTCCAAAAATTTCCTTTAGCCACCTCCAGGGATACTTCGCCTGATTGTCAATGGAGAAATTGGTGAGTATGACAGTTATCATACATTAAAAATTAGCCCATATTTACTGGGGAAAGCAGTATAACATCAGTACATTATATGCATATTAAATTGTAGCGTCTGCAATATATTTTAATTAATAATTTGTAGTACAAACTGGGTCTCAAAAGTTACTGTTCGGATCATATTAAGGCAATTTTTCTTTTTAGTTTCTGCTCAGGGCTATGAGTATGACAATCTTTACATCCACTTCTTCCTGGATTTACCAAACAGTAAGTCAATCTCATACACTCACAGTGGCAAACATTATTTACACAGTTAAGCCACACTTATAAATGCATTCATGACATGCTTTTGATGACAAAATCTAACCAAATGGCACTTATTTTAAAGAAAGCACAAGCACAGGGATAAAACAATAGTTATATTGTGGAAGAAAAAAAAAAATTGTGATTGTTAAACTAATGATGTGACTTTAGTATGACACTGTTATTCATGCTGTTGAGGCTGGTCTATGTTCTTCAGGTTGGTCCAGTGTTCCCGTTCAGTGTCTGTCTGGTGTGACTCAGACATGTCGCACACGCAGTATGGGAAAGGTAAGCCCATCATTTTAGTAGACCCCATCAAC
Organism: Paracanthobrama guichenoti; assembly: GCA_018749465.1. Classification (NCBI taxonomy): domain Eukaryota; kingdom Metazoa; phylum Chordata; class Actinopteri; order Cypriniformes; family Gobionidae; genus Paracanthobrama; species Paracanthobrama guichenoti. The sequence goes on from CM031947.1 coordinate 39,328,502, forward strand.
TGGCTCTGTATTCATGGAACTTGAGTAAGCATGTTCTCTGTTTTATAGGAGGATGTTGCCTTCTTTTCCTATCCATTCAGCTTTGAGACCTTCTTCCATAAAGAAGATGAGTCTGATGGTGAGATATTTGATTGCCTCAGAATATCTGTAACTGAAGAATGAAAAAATAATTTACATAGACAACCACCTGATATGAAAATGAAGCACTACTGTCAATGCACTTTCAGTGACTAAACAAAGGTGCTGATTTTCTGTGCAGGGTCATTATCCCAGTGGCCTGTGCTTTATTTCAAAGTTCTCTCACTGGATTTTTGGCAGCGCTCACCGAACTGAGGGCTATGGATTCCTGGTCATCCCTCAACACCAGGTAGGAGTCGGACAGTCTTTTGTTTTGAAGTACTGCATGGTGTAATATAGTGATGTTCAATTCATCAAATAATCGTTCTTTTGATTCTGTTCATTTGAATGATGCATACCCAAATTCACAAAGCAATTATTTTGTTTGGGAGTAAAATTTTGATGTGAGTGACATGCTGGCACCATAAACATGCACTTTTCTTTGTCCTTTTTTTTTTTTTTTTTTTTTGGAAAATTAATTACCTGGTAAAAAAAACTACCTGGTAAAATCTTAAGCAGATTGAAATGAAAGCTAAGTAGGACAAACATTTCTTCTGAGAATGAAGTACTGTATAGCATACTATACTAATGCCCCAATTTGTAACCAGCATTTGAGGATCATTAAACTTTTGGGAGTAAACCTAGGATATGGGTGGCATGGTTACACTGGGAAACATACAACATACAACCATTCATTATAATATTTCTAATTCAAATAAATTCTAATGCTGTTCTATTTAACTTTCTATAAAGATATTGATAATAAGATAATAAGAAAAATCGTATTGATAATAAGAAAATGGAAAGCATTATTTTACAATATCACATAAGATTAAAATCAACATAAAAACAGTAATAACTGCAGGATTAAACTAAACATTAACTGGGCTCTGGATATCATATCATATATATATATATATATATATTAAATTAACTATAGCACAATTCATTTTGTACAAGTAGGTTTTATAAAGTATATTTGTATCAGCTTGTTCAATAGTGGCTTTGTTTGCTCTCAGGGTGTCACAGAATGACTTGCCGCACATGGAGACCCCTCCAGCCCGGCACAGTGGCTGAACTGAGGCGCTTCTTCATCGGTGGAGCACCTGAACTCGAGGACATCAGTTATGCCAGAGTACCTGGCACTTTCAAGGTGACTCATTATACAACATTTTGTGCTGTGAAGTTTTGTATTAGCATGTCCATTAATTCAGTTTGCTTCTATTTTTAGGGAGAGCGATTGAGTCGCTTTGGCTTTCGCACTCAAACCACTGGAAGTGTGACCTTTACTCTTAATTGTATCCAGCATGCCAGGTTGGTCAACACAATCAGTGAATCATGCATTTTGTTACTGCAGCAGTACTATTTTGTCCCTTTGAGATTATAAGAGCTTGTTGTACTTTATTCAGGGCTTTTATTGATGCCAGCACCCTGAAGAAAAGGAGACAGACTGTTCTGGATCAGTTGGGAGGGCACAGTCAGCAGGGCTCGGTCTATAATGTTCTGGGTAAGGCAAGTCTAAATAACTTCAGTTAAAACTTTTATTTCTATTCATTAGTGCTGTTTACTGAGGTAATTGCAAGGTAAGTAAATGTTTATATTTAAGGTTAGGGTTAGCACACGCACCCTTACTTATTTCGTTCAACCCAGTTTATGCTACGGGAATTAGTGATACCTCAAATCATGCCTTTTGTTGAGGATTCAGTCATTTTATCAAGTGAAAATCATAAGTCTAATTGCTAAGAAAAGTAATGGTTAATCCTACACTGCGTCTACACCAGACTTGAGCGGCACGTCGTGACAAAAGCAAATAGAACCCATTATAATCAGTGATGCTATATTTCAAGCCCTCACGCTACTTCTGATACAAATGACAAATAGATCTGAAATGGTCGCTTCCAGTGTGGACACAGTGTTAAAGTAGTTCTCAACAAGGTGGACAGGGCCCACTTGGGTGCATTTCCAAAGGGACCGCAAGATGCCTTAAAATTAAAATAGTCTAATTAAAAAAGTAATAGGAATTTATATAGATAGAAATAGTTGGGAATTGGTAGAAATAGCTGGGAATTGGTATTTGTGAGTCAAAAATAATTTTTAAAATAGTAAAATTACCCTGTAATCATGGTCTTAAAAAGTATGAACTCTGAAGAACATTCAGTTCTTGAAAATTCTGGAATTAATTATTTTATTATATTGTCATTCCAAAAGTTTAATCTGGATCAGAATTGTCTAGATTTGGAAATCCCATGTTTTGCTAACCAGGATCAGGTAATCTTACTCGTTTATCAAAGCAAAATTAGATTTGATCACCCTGATCCAGATACACACTTTTTCAGATTACCAAATTTGGAACACCAGTGCTCCAAATGGGGTTACATTCACAATGTAGGCTACTATTAAGGTGATAAATATATATATATATGAAATGGGAGAAAATTATATATTTGAATGCTTTTGCATTCCCTCGCAAAAGTTTTGCGTTCCCCCAAGAAACTTTATTTGTTCGCTAAGAACTCGAATGTTTTGTGAATGCACTTTTTTTTGAAAAAGCATTAAAATTCTTTTTTCCTCTCATCTCATATTTTTCCTCCCATCACCATGTCCCTTTAGGGCCTCCGTAGCCCCTCATGCCACCCAGAACAAAAACAAACAAAGATGTTGTTGTTAGTAACTTCTGTCGACTGGTTCATCTATGATGATTGTGCCAATGTAGTTTATATACAGTACTTAAAAAACACTATAATAAAATATATTATTATTGTTTGATATTGACTGCTGTTTGGGGGGTTATTTAATGGCACAAAAATCTCTTTTTTACTTTATTGTGCTGAAAGGCTTAATAGGTAGCCAATGTCTACTTCAAATGTATTACTTTAATGGTTAAACTAATCAAGAGCAAAATAAAAATAGAATAGAATTATTTGAAGAAATTGTTATGAATTTTACGGGCAAAAGAAGGTCCATATCGTAGAGATGTATACAACGTTGTTCACACAGAAGTCACTTTCAAACTAAGCAGCTTTCTGTTGATCAGTGTGGGGAAATTTACGTGACCAACTGGAACATGAAAGAAATTGTGCAAGATCCTATTGGAATGACTGAATTTCGCTTGCAAAACTTAGCTGTGCAACAGTAAATGAGACCGCACCTTTAGACATACATTAGGGGAGAACCGGAAACATACAATAGGTGTAAAATATCATAGTGCCTTGGTGGGCTCTTTTGATTTAGGCCACTAAAGCAACCATCCAGCAATGCCCTACTAACCACCCACAATACCTTTGCTTCGTTGTGCAGACTTCAGAAAATGTAAAGTATAGAATGACAATATATCTTATTTTCCAGGATATATTTCTTTTCTGATCTGGTGTGTGTTTGTGATTTCAGAAGCGTTTCAGAGGGCCCATAAGCGCATGCAGGAGGCAAGAGAGACTTTACCCAGAGATCTCATCAACACCTCAACACAATTAAACTCAGAGTCTTCTGCATAGAAACATTACACCTTGAACGTTTGTAATAATGCTGTTCATAGCATTTGTGTTTATATGTGAATAGTACATTTTTGTATTGTTTGAAAGCTTTTTTTTTCTTTTTTTTAATGTAATAAGTATTGTAATACTGTTATGTAATACTGTATTATGCATGTAAATACTCACTATTTCTGTTACGGATTTGCTTAATAAAGACATGGTTATTGTAGTATAGCAAATTATATATGTATAGTGTTTGTGCTATCATTTCATATGCGCTATCATATAAATATAGGGGAGAAACTTATTTAGACATCAGTTTTGTCAGACATTAATGGATCACATTCAAAGTTAATATGAAAAAATACACATCCACTCAAATGGGTTTGAAAGAGTTGGTTAAAAGTTACTGCACAAAAGGATCAGTTCTGAGAAGCTCGAGCATCATTTATTTGCAGATGTCACTTAGTTTTCTAATGCAGCCAGTGGGGCCACTGTACATGCACATGAATGAACAGCAGAGGGCACCATCTAATCTTTAAACATAAACCACACGTCATAAAACATGGTAGGTCAGTCATTTGATTCATGGGAAATATAGTTACTTAGCCCTCTGCAGATTTATTCTCTACCATTTGTGCTGCCAAATTACATGACAAAGTTAGTAATGTAACCCATACGTTACACATTTAAGGTAATATAATCTGATTACTTTTAGATTACTTTTTACTCTGAACTCTTACATTCTTTGTTATCAACAACATAAAGTGCATTAAATAGTACATTATGTCAGCAATGGGTTCATGAGCTTAATGTAAATCTAAGTGATTAAATCATATATATATATATATATATATATATATATATATATATATATATATATATATTATTATTTAAAAAACAAAGATGAAAGATTGTATTTGTTTACCTGCATGTCATGTGACCATTAACCAGCAACTTAAAATCTCAGTGGGTACAAGTAAGTACAGTTTAATGAGGTTCAGCTGACAAAAAGTTGGGGAATCCTGCATCACATGTAAATATGAAATTACATAAATTTGTACATTTAATGTATTTGAAAGGTAAAAGCTTTTGTTTGTCCGGAGTTTTTAAATAATCAAATTTGAGAAAACACTGATCAAATGCTGTGTGACCAGTGGCTAGTCTGTGTGTGCAATTCCACAAACCTGGAAGACCTTTTGAATGTATAAGCAGTAGGCTTTTTTTAGAAAGGACATTTTAAACGATAAAAAGAAGTAGGGAGAATCAATGCATTGTGAGATTAACATGAAAACATGTAATCAATAGAAAAGTAACTGTAGTCTGAATATGAGTATTTTAAAATGTAATATTATTTAACAACAAGTACTTAATTTTTGGAATATGATTATGTAATCAAGATTACATGTAATCAGCAGTGTTGGGAAAGTTACTTTGACAAGGAATGCATTTTTTTAATATTGCGTTACTCCTTAAAAGTAACTAATTACGTTATTTTTAAGAAAGTAATGTGTAATTCTTTCTCTCACCTGGGCTTGTTTGTTTGTTTGTTTGTTTGTTTGTTTGTTTGTTTGTTTTAATAACAAAAATAAATTTTGTGGGCAAATGTAAAGGCCCTTTCACACCAGAATTTAAATAAGGCTTAAGGAAATGCAAATTCACCCATGTACAGTATACAAACAAACTGGATTGCAGAAGAATAGGATGCAGGAGAAGAAAGTTTAACAAATTTTAAGTAAATTTTTGCTTATGGTTTAACTGAATCATTGAAGGTCATAAGCAAGTACATTGGTCAATAAAGTGAGATTAAATATATAAAAAGTAATATTAAATGCGTAAAAATATTTATTTTATTTAACATATTTAATTATTGGAGGTTTGCATAGTATTTTGATTTTGCATTTCACTGATTTTATTCATTTTAAGGAATGCTGAATCTTTTTTGTGTGATGAGTAAATGCATGCTCACATTTAGTCTAGAACTACAATAACCATCATGTTCACACACAATGCCTCTGCACTTACTCCGATTTTCTCAACATCGAGACATGAGAGAGCTGTCAGTCAAAAACAAACAAAGGGAAAACAAAGTAACTTATGTTACTTATTTGAAAAAGTAACAGATATTTTGTTGTAAATTTAAAAGTGCTTTACTAGTTACTTGAAAAAGTAATCTGATTATGTAACTCAAGTTACACCCCCAGCACTGGTAATCAGTTACAGCACTGACACGCATGATCACATGGCCTTCATCTGATCTGGAAGGATATAGTGAGAACATAATGTCAGTTATCAGCACTCCTGTGTTCACAGCCCTTGAAGCAGGCACTTGGATTAAACAGAGCTCACTGTCCCTCAGACCACCTGTCCCTGTGTAAAGAGAAGCGAAGTGTGCAGACTCTTTGGGTAGCATGCTGCTGTGTGAAGTGTTCTCCATTTTCATTCTTAAAAATAAAGGTTCTTAAATGGATCTTTGTCAGGTGTACAGTTCCATGAAGAATCCATGGAACCTTCCCACTGCACTGTTTGTAGAGGAACAATGTTCTATAGACTATAAAGAGATTTTTCACACAAAAATGGGTTCTTCTGTGGCATTGCTGCAAAAAGCCCTTTTTAGTTCATCCTGGCACTTTTACTTTTGAGTGTGTACTGCTACTAACTGAGTCTAAAGGGGGTGGCAATATCAGGCTTGGCACTTGTAGCACCTGCTTCTGTCAGAATGCATCCTGTCCAAGAGACACAAGGTCAGAGTGCCACGACACCACTGAAAACACAAGGCTCATAAATAAAGAACGTAAAACTTTACCTTAAAGGGAAAGTTCACCCCAAAAATCATAATTTACTCATGTTGTTCCAATTAAGACTTTAGTTTATTTTTGAAACACAAATTAAGGGATTTAAGATCATGTAATTCATGGCTTTCCCTTAACATTCTATTACCCTAAAACTTTGATGCTTTAAAAGTTCTTAAAGATATAGTAAAGGTAATCAATATGAATTGAACGGATTAATCCAAGGCTTCTGAAAAAAATATCCTTGCTTTATATGATGAACAGATGTAACTAAAATGTAATTGTTCCAAACCTGTATGATTTCTGATGTTGTTACTCATTGGCTCTTGTTTCGTCTTTGTACTGATGACAAATAGTGTGCAGTACATTTGAGTGAGATTTGGAAGCTGTGGCAGCAATTTTGGTCTTTTTCTCACACAATTATTGTATAACTTAAAGGAATAATTCACTCAAAAATGAAAATTACCCCATGATTTACTCATCCTAAAGTCATCCTATAGGTGTATATGACATTCTTCTTTCAGATGAATACAATTATATTTAAAAATGTCCTGGGTAATCCAAGCATTATAATGGCAGTGAATGGCAGCCCAAAAAGTGCATCCATCCATTATAAAAGTACTCCACACTCCGGGGGTTAATAAAAGGCCTTCTGAAGTGAATCGATGGGTTTGTGTAAGAAACATATCCATATTTAAAACTTTATAAAGTAAAATATCTAGCTTCCATGACTGCCTTCCATATTCAGTTTACTGAAGAAAGTGTAATGCCAAGAGTTCAAAACTCTTACTATACGTCCGACATCATACACCAGTTTTGGAAAGATATGGATGTTTTACTTTATAACGTGTTAAATACGGATATTTTTTACAAACATATCGATTCTTCTAGAAGGCTTTTATTAACTCCCGGAGCCGCAGTGGAGTACTTTTATAATGGATGGATGCACTTTTTGGGCTTCAAATTTTGGGCTCCTATTCACTGCCAGGACATTTTTTTTTTTTGTATAATTGTATACTAAACAACCCAGCGATTGGGTTGTTTTAACCCAGTAAATGGGTTGTTTTAACCCAGCTGGTTGGATTAAATGTTTGCTTAAAACAACCCAGTCGCTGGGTTAGTCCATTTTCAACACAACTTGGGTTGTTTTTAACCCAGCACTTTTTAGAGTGCATCTTAAACATCTGCTTTTATGTGTTTGATGGATTTAGTATGACAACATGGTACGAAAATGATGAAATAATTTTATTTTATTTTAGGTTAATTCACTCAAAAATGAAAATTCTGTCATCATGTGCGCACATTTGTTTAAACCTGTGTGACATTATTTCTTCTGTGGAGCACAAGTGAAGTTATTAAACATAATTTCGGGTGGAGTACGCCTATCTAATCTTCCAATTAATACCAAGGTATAAAACCAGCAGCTTACCTCTTCCCGCTGTTAGTTCCTGCAGCATCCTCCTCCTCCCCTGCTCCTCCTTTATTTTTTTATTTTTTTGCAATTTTGTCTGTTATAGGGGGGCAATCGGAGCTCGGGTAGAATATCCTCTCCAGGCCCTCTATAGCAGACAGCAAGCCAAATCTGTTTACCACTTTCACTAAGATTATATGGGCACACAAACTCATGAAAAGATGTTTTGAGTAATGTCTGAAGTCAACAGTCACCAAAATTGTTTCAAAATTCAAAATATATTGCTTTGTGTTCTGCAGAAGAAAGTCATACAGGTTTGGAGTAAATGATGAAAAAAAATTCACCCATTTTTGGGTGAACTATACCCTGTGATTAAAAGTTTGATTTGAAATATGTGCTGACTGGAGAAATATTAAGGCTTTCATTTTATTTTGAATATTTTCAAAATAAATACAGAGGTTTTGTTACAGATAAATGAGAGAAAAGCAAAGGTTTCATATGAGTGAATAGTTATAGGGGTAGAGAGAGCATGCTGTGCATTGTTCAGTTGGCGCTAATGAAATTGTAGCAGGCACTGCACCCAGTACATGGTAGGCGAGTTGCTGATGGGCTCTTTAAATAGTGCCGCAGAGTCTGTCATCTAAGGTTACTCATAATAAGCTAACACCCCCCCACACACACACACACTCAAACAACAGCTCAAATAATACAAGTAATACAAATAAAATACATTGTAACAGAAGAATGCATGCAAATGCTTTTATAAATTATATGCTTCACATTTTCCTTTGTAAATCCTCAAAAATGTGGCCACTGTAAGTCCTTCAACAGAGTTACAGTTTTTATTTGTGATAATCAATTATGTCACAATGTTGTAATTTGAGCAGTGGTTCTCAGCATTTTTGACTCGAAGGCCCACTTTGTCCGATACTAAATTAGATTTTTATGTTCTTTATTTTATTCTTTTAATTTAGATTAGAGTTTGATTATTTACTTCATTGTCTATTGTCAATAGTGTAGTATGAAGCACAGCTCACATAGAAGTCCCTTTTTATCCAAGCAGCTTTCTGTTGGTCAACAAGGCGAATTTACGCAAACAATGTGAATTCATTGCGAAATCTGCATAGGAAAATTCTCCATCTTGTGGATTCCAGTTGAAATTACTGGATTTAATGGTTTCACTTTATTTTGATGGTCCCTTTAACATATTCTGTTGACTATAAGTAGCGTTGCACCTACATGTCCACTAAGTATCATTAGAGCGTTAGAGTTTTAGTAGACTGGTAGGGTTAGGGTTAGAATAAGTTGACATGTAGTTGCAAAGTTACTTATAGTCAACAGAATGTTCAAAAGGGACCATCAAAATAAAGTGTTACCTATTTAATTACTGGATTTTTGACAAATGCAACAGTAAATGTGACTGTACCTTGACTTTGGCAACTACCCACAACACTCATTGTACATACTCACATTTATTTATTTATTTTTTAAATCTAGATATCATTTTAACTTCTGTGATATGTCACTTACAGTTCAGAAATGACAGAAATCTGTTATATAAAGATAGCTAAAAATTCAAAGCAGATGAGATGGAATTCCTGGTGGCTGGCATGGAGGCTACATGCCTGGCACAGCTTGGCCTAATCCTGTCATCACAGTGACATCTATTAGCATATGACTCTCTTTCATTCAACCCTCCTGCTTGTGCTTTAGCTTGTCAGCCATGCCAGGCATCTTCATTAGAGAGGCCTGCTGCTCTGTCTGCTGATTACCAGCTGACCTTGTAGGTCCCATCTCTGTCCCTGCTCTCCAATGATCAGCCGACAGAGCACAAGTTATAGTCCTGCTTCATCCATAGGGACGACCTGGCATCTTGCACCACCCAGAAGGGGGAAGTGAAGCACAAGAAAGCTTAAAGGTAAAGTGTGTAATTTTGTGACAAGCAGAAATATATATATATATAAATATATATATAGTATATATATATATATATATATATATATATATATATATATATATATATATATATATATATATATATATATATATAATTTTGGACAGCCTATTTTTACCTGTACAGTGTAACTTTACAACAAAGTGCCATTTCTTTAGTTATTTGCATTAGACAACAATGGAAAATTAATGGAGCTATTTCATATAACATAATATAACAGTTTATGTTATTTATATGATCAAGTGCCCCATGTGGTATGGCCTATATAGGAAAAACACAACAGTTTAAAAACATGGATAGCCAAAGAAGCAACTGAACAAGTTAAGATACAAAGAAGAAGGGGTGACATCAACAAGTTACTTTTACAAAGGGAGGCTTTTTATATACACTCAAAAAAATGCTGGGTTAAAAACAACCCAAGCTGGGTTAAAAATGGACAAACCCAGTAAATGGGTTGTTTTAACCCAGCAGTTGGGTTAAATGTTTGCTTAAAACAACCTAATCGCTATACGTGTATATACACTACAAACTTCGTCAAAAGGACTTCATTAGAATATTTTTTTGATTATTTTGATATTGTATTGTTTTTTTATAATGTGTTGTCTTTTTTTGGTTACTTTTTGTTGATTTATGTTGGTGCTTACAGTGTGTTCTCATTGTTCAGTGTGTTTTTCAGAGAGTCATGTGTGGTTAATTGCTGTTTTTTTTTTTTTATTTTTTTGTCCATGTCTATTCAGGTGTATGTATTTAAAGACTTCCAAGTTAAAAATGTTTTTACTATATCACAGATCAAAGGGGTCAATTAAATGGGGCCCAGTGGTTTGGCGGACAGCGATCACTCTTCCAATCACCAAAAGAGAATTATAAACAGGAGATCTGTCTTGCTGGAAGAGTTTTACACCGCATTCAGCTGTGTTTTGTCATCTACATGAAAAATTAACTTGAGTAAGAAATTTACTTTTGCTATGGTTAAATAAATGTTCAGTGATATCTTCCAAAGATTTTTTAATTTTGGCACAATTTTTTCTCTAAATAATGTTGATATGGCAACTAGTAAATACACAAAGTTTCGTCATCCTGGCATAATGTGAAAAGTTTTAAACCATGTGTGTTACAACTAACCCTCAACACAGGTTGTGCCCGCGCCTCCCTACTTTAGATTAGCATTATACTCCATCACTTCTATTATGGTCTCAAAACTCTGACCAGTTGATAATCCCTAGAATATCAAAAATCAACTGCAGGCGGTTTCCATCCTTTTCCTATTTAGCGCCTAAACTCTGGAACAGTCTTCCTAGCATTGTTCCGGAAGCAGACACTCTCTGTTAGTTTAAATCTAGACTAAAAACGCATCTCTTTACTATGGCTTACACATAAAACATTATCAATCTCTATTGTTCAAATCAGTAAATGATTGTTAGGCTGCATTAACTAGGTCAGCCGGAACCGGGAACACTTCCATAACACCTGATGTACCATTGCATCATAAGAAGAATGGCATCTACGCTAATGTTAGTCTCTCTGTTTATCCTGAGGTTTACTGCAGTCAGCCGGATCCGGCCGTATCCAGATCAGATGGTGGACCAGCGCCTGGACATGACCAACGATCCCTGAAATGTCTGCAGAGAGCGTGTCAAATAAACTCCCCCCGTAAATGCTGCATCGACACGACATCCTCATTAAACCCGTCTTCAGCGTGATGACTCCAATCTTTCAAATAATCTTACGAATATCTATTTACCTAATATGAATTAAGACCTGGAATGTTGTCAGAATTATAATCATACACTGTTTGTTCGCCGGCCAGAGGAGAACTGCAACCCGACTGAGCCTGGTTTCTCCCAAGGATTTTTTCTCCATTCTGACCCCTGAAGGAGTTTTGGTTCCTTGCCACCATTGCCTCTGGCTTTTGGCTTGCTCAGTTGGGGACACCTAAATTTCAACTATATTACCGATCTGCCCGCATTGACACTATATGATACTTGAAATTAGCTGGATAACATCACAGTTTCACCTGAACGGCTATACAAATTCTGTTGCATTATTTTCCTGTTAATAATGTGAAGCTGCTTTTGAAACAATTGGACTTGTTAAAAGCACTATATAAATAAAGGTGATTTGGCTTGACTTGCCTAGATGCATGCCTGGGCGGTCAGCCCCTTTACTGGGCTAGAATAATTGCGCGATTATAAAACATGATTCTGTAAAAGTTGTCTAGTGAGTAGATCAGTTTACCTGTTCGGGTGTGATGATGTTTTAACGTCTCTGACATTTAGCCACTGGCTAGCAGTCGCCTTTTTCAAGACAAATAAAAGCTTTAAAAAATCAGAAGGGGGTATTACTGATGTATTTTATGTTAGAGAATAAAAAATGAAAATATCTTAATCCTGTGTTAACAGACCCTTATTCAAAACCCATTCAAAAGCCACTGATTTTCAGGACAATGGAACTGAAAGTGCTAAATGCTAACTCGCTTTTGGCCTACAAAAATATCATCCCTGCAATGTTAGTCAAAATGGTCCTGTCACAAACTCACACCACTGGTAGACAATATTCAGTCAAGGCAAGTCTATATTAAACTGTATTATTGTTGGAAACATTCACTATGGTGGGGAGATTATCCAAAGAACTCTTGTAAAGTATTTACATTCACACTTGTAGCATAGCAAACTGCTGATGAAAACTCATGTGGTGGGCGCATCGCTTGTGTGCATGCTGTTGCGTGGTGGAGGATGGTGTGAGAGAGGAGGAGAAGTGAAGTGGCGCAGCTGTGGAGGGTGAAAGCAGAGCTCACAGCTGTGAGCAACTGTTCTGCCTCTTTATTTTTACACACTGACTCTGGAGCCCAGCCGCCCATTACAGCTGGGACATATCTTCAGGGAACAAGGACAACACAAAGGCATCCCAAATCAGTCTGTACTCTGTTTTCCTGTGGGCATTCAAAAATTACAGGCAGTGTTATTATTGTTAATGAAAATTAAAACTAAATAAAACCATTTTCATTAGGCAAGGCAAGGCAAGGTTTATTTATATAGCACATTTCATACACAATGGCAATTCAAAGTGCTTTACATAGAAAATGAATTAGAATAGTGATAACATATGCATAAGAAATAACGCAACACAACTTAAAAATATATAATATAATATTGTATTACAATGATATATTGTAGCTGTAACATTACATTTTACTGAGAAATTCATAAATGACTTAATATAAACTCAGATGTAACTAAAATACACTACATTTATTCTCTCATTTTAGTTGAATCTAGGCCATGACCTAATTAAATTAAAACAATGGAAGTATGGAACAAATCAATAAAACGTGCGGCCATAATATGTATCATGTGCGAGGCTCCGTGAACAATTGACAGTTGGGTGAAGGGTTAACACAACCAAAGGCAGACTGAATGACCATGATTTTAAATATATTTTAGCCTTCATAAACAGAACATTAAAAGGCAGGAAAGTGTAGGAATGGTTAGGGAAAGGACAAAGCTTGTATTAAAAACTGGTCCTCGTGATCCAACATCTCATATTTTGTGAGCAGCAGCATTACCTTCTGTCCCACAGCTGTGATGTCTGTGATTTTAATGCCAGAACAGTGGACAGCTTTTCTTTTCCCAACGCCCTGCAACTTCACACGCCGCCCGCCCAGCTATCAAAAAAGGGATAATCAAAAAGCAATATTGATGTTCTGTGTATGAATGCATTCTGTTTCCACAAATCAGCTTTACAAATAAATGTCTCTGGTCAAGTTACACAGGGATCCATTAAGGAAAGTAAATACATGGATGAAATTGTGTTTTTGGAGCTGCATAGTTCAGGTTTAAACTGCTTTTAAGTTTACATCTGGTTCAGGCAAAGTTTGAGACAAACAGCTTCTGTAACTGACTGTTTCAGAGGGGATGTAGGGGTCCATTCGAATTCTAGAAATGGACACTCTGACTCGAGGCACAAAACCCACAGCAGTTTTCCATAGAGGGTGGAGTGTGCTTGGCATCCAAGGCCACAGCAGAACCTGTGCCAACTAAATGCCAAGAACTCTCGAATAAATTCATACCACAGAAAGTACAATTCCCACAACCCTGACGAAAATGATTATTAATAGTGCAAGTTATTAGTATTGGCATTAAAGGATAGATAACCCCACTCACCCCATACATTATTTAACATTAATGTAGTCTAAAACTTTTTTTTTCTTTTATTGTTTATATTTATTATTTTATATTTAAGTTGTTTAGTACAATGTCCAGGCTTCAATTCAATGAAAGAGGAAACAGGGCTCTATTTAGGACAGTGACTTTTGTTCTATACAGTGGTTGTACTCAAAAACATTGTTTTTTGAGGGTTGCACTCATCATATATATGAAAAAAGTAGCTTGTATATTCTGTCAAATAATTGTGTGTGTGTGTGTTTGTGTGTGTGTGTGTGTGTGTGTGTGTGTGTGTGTGTGTGTGTGTGTGTGTGTGTGTGTGTGTGTGTGTGTGTGTGTGTGTGTGTGTGTGTGGCCCTGGTAAACCACACCTAATGGGGACAAATGTCCAATATCCAAAATCCTTGTCCTTGTGGGGACATTTTTTGGTCCCCATGAGGAAAACATCTTATAAATCATACAGTGATGTTTTTTGAAAATGTAAAAATGCAGAATGTTTCCTGTGATGGGTAGGTTTAGGGGCAGGGGTAGAGAAGGGTAGTGCAGGGGATAGAAAATACAGTTTATACAGTATAAAACCATTACGCTTATGGAATGTCCTCATAAAACATGAAAACACAACAATAGCGTGCGTGTATCACTGTGGGGACCTAAATTGAGGTCCCCATGGATACAAAAAGCTTATAAATCATACAGAATGAGTTCTTTGAAAATTTAAAAATGCAGAAAGTTTCATGTGATGGGTAGGTTTAGGGTAGGGTTAGTGTAAGGGGATGGAATATACAGTTTGTACAGTATAAAAACCATTACGTCTAGGGTGAGTAAATGATGACAAAATGTTAACCATCAGATTAACTATTTATTTAATTCTATTTTTGTAATTATGTCAGTCCTCTTGGGGAAAACTCTATGGCACTGCAACAGGCCCATTATTGTCCAAGCCTCATAGGATATGTTTAATCCCTGCCTAGCAAGCAAGTGATTCTTCACTCTAAATGGCATATGACCCTCTGGGTGACTTAATCCTATTTTTGACAACATACGCTCACATATGGTAGCTTGTCACACAATATCAGAGGGCCATGTCTTACTTCTCAGTGGTCTGGCAGAGAGAGAGAGTGTGTTTGTATGTCTGGTAATGTGTTGTCAAAGAGAGGATTAAAATGCTGTGTAGGCAGTCTGCCAAGTGCAAAGATCCTGTTTCCTTGTGTGCCTTCATATTTGACAATGGCGGAGAGCCTTGGTCAAGCTCGTGTGACTGTTCTGTGTAGCAGACTACTTTCTGTCATCATTATCCACAACATTTGTATGAGATTAAAATTACAGCATATTGAAAACATTATAATTCGCTTATCATGCATGATGCTAAGGTGTTCAGTGGGAGTAGGGGAGAACGGGGCACAACCTATCGCGGGTAGTTGTAATACACATGGTTTAAAACTTTCCACACATGCCAGGATGACGAAACTTAGTGTATTTATAGTTGCCGTGAGCAACACTATTTAGAGAAAAAAGTGTCAAAAGTAAAAAAAAATCTTTGGAAGATATCACTGAACATTTTTTTAACTATAGCAAAAGTAAATTTCTCAAGTTTTTAGTGTTTATTTAAAATAATACAAATCTGATGTTATTTTAATCTTATACTCTCACCTAAATGATTATTAGGAACACTTGTTCAATTCCTTCACTAATGCAATTGTCTAATCAAACCAATCACATGGCAGTTAAGCTTCAATGCATTTAGGGTGTGGTCCTGGTCAGACAATATCCTGAACTCCAAACTGAATGTCAGAATGGGAAAGAAAGGTGATTTAAGCAATTTTGAGCGTGCATGGTTGTTGGTGCCAGACGGGCCGGTGTGAGTATTTCGTAATCTGCTCAGTTACTGGATTTTCAGTGCACAACCATTTCTAGGGTTTACAAAGAATGGTGTGAAAAGGAAAACATCCAGTATGCGGCAGTCCTGTGGGCGAAAAATGCCTTGTTGATGCTAGAGGTCAGAGGAGAATGGGCCGACTGATTCAAGCTGATAGAAGAGCAACTTTGACTGAAATAATCACTGCTACTAACCGAGGTATGCAGCAAAAGCATGTGAAGCCTACAACACGCACAACCTTGGAGGCGGATGGGCTACAAGGCAGCAGAAGACCCCACCGGGGTACCACTCATCTCCACTACAAATAGGGAAAAAGAGGCTGGCAATTTGTACAAGCTCACCAAAATTGGACAGTTGAAGACTGGAAAATGTTGTCTGGTCTGATGTGTCTCGGATTTCTGCTGAGACATTCAGATGGTAGAGACAGAATTTG
Organism: Paracanthobrama guichenoti; assembly: GCA_018749465.1. Taxonomy (NCBI): domain Eukaryota; kingdom Metazoa; phylum Chordata; class Actinopteri; order Cypriniformes; family Gobionidae; genus Paracanthobrama; species Paracanthobrama guichenoti. The sequence goes on from CM031947.1 coordinate 39,344,715, forward strand.
GCGAAACAGAATGAGAACGTGGATCCATCATGCCTTGTTACCACTGTGCAGGCTGGTGGTGGTGGTGTAATGGTGTGGGGATGTTTTTTGGCACAACTTTAGGCCCCTTTTTTAGTGCCAATTGGGCATTGTTTGAATGCCACGCCTACCTGGAGCATTGTTTCTGACCATGTCCATCCCTTTATGACCACCAGTGTACCCATTCCTTCTTGATGGCTACTTCCAGCAGGATAATGCATCATGTCACAAAAGTCGAATAATTTCAAATTGGTTTCCTGAACATGACAATGAGTTCACTGTACTAAAAATTAGGCCCCCACAGTCAACAAGATCTCAACCCTAATAGGCATCTTTGGGATGTGGGTGGAATGGGAGCTTTGTGCCCTGGATGCAGCATCCCACAAATTTCCATCAACTGCAAGATGCTATCCTATCAATTATGGGCCAACATTTCTAAAGAATGCTTTCAGCACCTTGTTGAACTCAATGCCACGTAGAATTAAGGCAGTTCTGAAGGTGAAAGGGGGCTAAATAAATTACAGTATTAGAAGGGTGTCTTAATAATCCTTTAGGTGAGTGTGTACAAACTGTGGATGGCTGCTGAGTGTTAGCCATGCAGTTGGGCAGTGGTGTTTGAATGTTTGTATCATGTTTTTTATACAGCTGCATGTTTGTCAAAGTGTTACTATGCCATTGTTATGGTTTGTGTCAATGTTGTTGTGTACAGCTATTGGTTGTCAGGGTGTTACTATGGAATTTCTATGATGTTCCAAGTGTTTTAGCATGTTTATATACAATTAAGTGCTTGTCAGAGTGTTACTGTGCAGTTGCAATTGTGTTCTTCTTTGTTTTAGCATGTAGCTGTACAGCTAAGTTGTTGGAGCAGAGTATTGCTATGTAGTTGCTATGGTGTTTTGATTACAGTTAGTATGGTGCTATACAGTTAGGTGGCTGTACAATTGTTATTGTTTTCTAAATATTTTAGCATGTTGCTCTTTCATCTGGCCAATCACATCGACATGGTGTCAATGTGTGATGACACCAGAGGTCGCACTCTAGGAGCTAAAAACACTGATACTTCAGAAAAGGTAAATGAGAATTGACGAAGTTAAATTTGCATGCCAAATTTCAGCATATAAGTGTATATGGCGAGCCGTGATAAGCGCACCCATTCAGAGTTGTTCTTCAGGAGCTGGGAGTGAAGCCTTTGTTTATACTGACGCTGGTCCACGACGAAAGGTGGTATGTGTGCAGCGCATTTTTGTAACTTTTTGCACTACTCTCAGCATCCGGGACTGCATCACAGGCTGTTTCCCTGATGGTTTGGCAGAACAACCATCGGAGTCCTCCTCTGTCGTTTCTTAAGAATAGTACAACGGCGTAAAGTGCATCAAGTATAAATGCTTCGTCCGGCTGGGGAGGAGCATGCGCAGTCAGCGGAGGCTCACGCTGCAGAGCCAGGCGAAAGTATACACAACGGTTGAGTGTCTCCATACATGAGCTCATTTCCATTCACCTCTATTGAAGAACTCTTAAAGGAAGCAACAAGAATGTGATTCTTGGGGTTTAGCCGGCACCATCATTCACAAATCCAGTCCAACTACAGCTCCATACAATACTGACAGTCATGCTAAAACATAATGTTAACAACTTCTAACCCTTCTTTACTTCTCTTCTAGGTGTACTGTAGCTACTGCCAACAATTGATACCTACTGCATAGCCAAGCAGTACCACTCAAGGGCTGTGCCAAGAGTGCAACCGCACAGGGCCTCACGCTCATCAGGCTCTCACGCAGAGTAAAGTGAAGGCTGACGCATGTAAAAGCCAATAGTTAAAGTTTATGTTTTGTCCCTTCAAAATACCATAAGAGTTAAAAGACATAGCCAAAATGTGTACTGCGGATGTGCTGTATTATTCTGCTCGTTAAAAATGTATTATAACTTACAAACCCGATTCCAAAAAAGGACACTGTAGAAATTGTGAATAAAAACAGAATGCAATGATGTGAAGTTTCAGATTTCACATTTTATTCAGAATACAACATAGATGACATATCAAATGTTTAAACTCTCAACAGAAAATGTATCATTTTAAAAGAAAATAAGTTGGATTTTAAATTTCATGGCATCAACACATCTCAAAAAAGTTGACAAGGCTATGTTTACCACCGGCATCCCCTTCTTTTATAATACGCCCGTAAACGTCTGGGACTGAGGAGACAAGTTGCTCAAGTTTAGGAATAGAAGAATGTTGTCCCATTCTTGTTCAATATAGGCTTCTAGTTGCCCAACTGTCTTAGGCTTTCTTTGTCACATCTTCCCTTTATGATGCTGCCAAAATGTTTTCTTGCGGTGAAAGATCTGGACTGCAGGCTGGCCATTTCAGTACCCGGATCCTTCTTCTACGCAGCCATGATGTTGTAATTGATGGTATGTGGTCTGGTATTGTCATGTTG